>CP139503.1:112831965-112984626 GCA_021014915.2 Artemisia tridentata subsp. tridentata
GCCCCATGTAAAAGGCTAAGATCATAACTAACTGGTATACACAATGAAGAACAAATCAGGGTATGAGAAAACATAACAACTGCTCAGAGAAATACTAAGATGAATCATGGATACTGAATGAAATGAGGAAGAGGACACCCTTACTGAAAAAGGGCAGAATATCTGTACCTTAGCACCCGAATCAAAGGATGATCAATGACAGAAAATGGATCACTCCCTCTTCACACCTAGAGGAGTCAAGACAGAATTACTAAAGATCCCACTTTCCATATCAAGTAACTTTCTATTTTAGGCAGGTTTCCTTATTTGGCAAGTTTTCATACTTTAGGGTTTCAATGTAATTCTTCCAAAGTTAAAGGTTAAATATGTAATTATCACATTCATTCATTTTAATCCTTCATTTATTCAGAATGTACATCTTCAATACTTCAAGTTTTCCAAAATTACATTTTATACCCTTAGTTTACAAAATTTCCATTTAAACCTCTTAATTCATAATTCTACACTTTAAAACCTTATCTTATCCATAATTATCAAACAAGCCTCATATTTTATCAAAATACAGAATATGACATCAGAATTACTTATTGTACGAATCCAGCCCCTCAAGTTCTAGAAATTTCGCATTTAGTCCCTTAAGTTTACAAAACTTATAATTTAAATCATAATTCTATATTAATTACATATTAAGCCCATAAATACTCAAATTTACCCAAAACACCTTTAATATCATAATTTACCTAGAATAACTTCAACTTTCCAGAATTTACACTTTTAGTCCCTCTAGTTTAATTAATTACAAATCATGCCCTTTAATTACCATTTATTCATTATCTTGCAATATTTACACATATGGACCTTATGTTATATTTTTCCCACATTCTCCCAGATCTAGGATGACTTATAAAAATAACCCAAAAGTTTGGAAAATTACAAAACACACCCTTCTTAATTAATTTCCAATCGTATATACTTTTTAAAATGAAATTATAAGCCCTAATTAAACCAATCATTAAGCCATCATTTGAACATCATTATAAAATCATTAAAAGACCAGAACCAAACCCTAATCAGAAAACCTAGGTCGATTAACTTTTTATTTCTTTTTCCATCTTTATTTTCTAAAACCCGGTTTGACAAACAATTCCCCATAATTCGTATAAGCTTCCTAAATTCAAACCAACATTTTTCCCAGGTTATAAGATGTATATAGAACTCATAAAAATTATAAAACCAACTCAGAAAAATCGCATAGCATATATTTGATTTTAGGTACGTTTTAGACCCCCAATAATTACAACGACTCATTTAGGCCTCAATAAATCATTCTATCATTTTTTACAGATCATACACATCATATTAGGTCTAAATAAAATAAACATGGCACCCAAAAAATTCGTAACACATATTTTGGATTTTAGGTGTGTTTTAATCAATTAAATTCAAAACGACATAAAAACTTTGCATGATTCAAATTTCCCATTTTTCCTGAGTCTAATATGATGTAAGTAATGTAAGAAAAATATAAAATGAATTTTAGAACGAGTGGGACAAATATTGGCGAATTAATACCTATCGAGTGGAATAGAACAAGAATTTTCGATGCTCCTTGAATCCGGCCCTTATAAATCATGATGCTATTTTTCTAGGCTTCCTTAGATCGTGTACAATACCAGAAAAATGAGCTTGGACTCCAAAAAATTCGTGTGAACAATGGGAAGATTATTTTGTGTGTTTGTTCTATGCGGCTAGGGTTTCTTGGTTGTAATTGTGATTTATGGAATTAAGGCTGAGTCAAAGGGGGAGGGAGACCAGAAAAACGTCCCACATAATGACCCATTCAATGAGTATAATTGCCATACTTAAATTTGTATTAAATGTATTTAATTCTATATTTTAAAATTCAATTAAAATCATAATACTAAATAAATATCCATTCGGTTGAAAGAGGGGTATTTTGGTCATTTTGTAACTTGTAAAAATGTTAATCGTGATTGTCAAAATTATTTTTTATTATATCTTGACCATTTCCAGAAGTTCGGGATCGATTCGGTACTTTATAAGTTAAATATTAAATTTTTAAGATCATAGGGGCAATTTGGTCTTTACCATGTTTTAGAATTTCAGGTATTACACACTTCTTTGGACGAAAACTCAACTCTATGGCATCGAAGCTTAGGTCACGCCAATATGAGGTTAATTCAATCCTTATCATCTAAGGAACTCGTTAGGAATCTACCCAATTTGAAATATGACCAACACTTTTGTGATGCTTGCAAAATTGGGAAACAAGTTCATAATAGCCATAAGGCTAAAAACATGGTGTCTACATCTAGGTGTCTAAAATTGTTACATATGAATTTGTTTGGTCCATCCGCTATACAAAGTTATGGAGGAAACTTCTATACCTAGGTTATAGTAGATGATTACTCTAGGTATACATGGACTAAGTTTTTGAAAACTAAAAATGAGGCATTTGATAAATTTGAAATTCTAAGTAAGAAAATTTAAAATCAAATAGGAAGTAACACAGTATCAATTAGAACTGACCATGGTCGTGAATTTGACAACGAAATCCAATTTGGAGCTTTTTGTGATGCTAATGGCATAATACATAATTTCTTGGCTCCTCGAACTCCTCAATCTAACGGTGTAGTAGAATGTAAAAATAGAACAATTCAAGAAACGAGTAGAACTATGTTAAATGAACAAAACATACCTCAAAAGTTTTGGTGTCACGTAGTAGATACATCCACATATATCCTAAATCGAGTTTTAATTAGACCATTTTTAAATAAAACTCCATATGAACTTTATCGAGGCAAAAAGCCTACATTAGGATATTTTAGTGTTTTTGGAAGCAAGTGCTTCATTTTAAACACAAAAGATTATCTCAATAAGTTCGACCGAAAGTCGTATGAAGGTGTATTTCTTGGGTATTCACAAAATAGTAAAGCTTTCATAGTTTTGAACAAAAAAACCTCAAGAGTCGAGGAATCGTTGAACGTAACATTCGACGAAAGTCCTCCTCCCTCTAAGACATTAACTTTGGTAGATGATGACTTATTTGAAAGTCAAATGGTTGAAAACCAAGAAAAGATTGAAAGTGACAAAGAAGATGAACCCATAAAAAGAGAAATAATTAATATCAAAGAAACCAAAAGTCATCCATTAGAAAACGTCATAGGAAAAATCAATGAAAGAACATTAAGATCAAAAGCTCAAAATGAAAGTAATTTCTTTTGTTGTGTTTCAACAATTGAACCCAAAAATAAAAATGAGGCTATAAAAGATGAATCTTGGGTCATTGCGATGCAAGAGGAATTAAATCAATTTGTTAGGAGGTGACGTTTGGACATTAGTTCCACAACCTAAACATCAAACCATAATCGATACAAAATGGGTTTTTAGAAATAAAATGGATGAAAATGGCGTAGTATCTAGAAACAAAGCTAGGTTAGTAGCACAAGGCTACAATCAACAAGAAGGTATAGATTATGGTAAAACTTTTGCTCCCGTAGCTAGACTTGAGTCAATTAGGATACTACTTGCATATGCATGTGCACACGATTTTAAATTATTTCAAATGGATGTTAAAAGTGCATTTCTAAAAGGTTTTATAAATGAAGAAGTATATGTTGCACAACCTCCCGGCTTTGCCAATTTTGAAAAACCTAATCACGTCTATAAACTTAAGAAAGCATTATACGGACTTAAGCAAGCACCAAAAGCATGGTATGATCGACTTAAGACTTTCCTAGTTGACCATAAGTACCCTATGGGCCTAGTAGACAACACTCTCTTCACCAAGAAAAAGGGATCACATATTATTATAGTCCAGATATATGCGGATGACATTATATTCGGTTCAACTTGTCAAAATTTATGCGACGATTTCTCAAAAATCATGCATGACGAGTTTGAAATGAGTATGATGAGGGAACTAAACTTTTTCTTAGGTCTCCAAATTAAACAATTAGAAGATGGGATATTCTTCAACCAATCTAAGTATATCAAGGATATGCTTAAGAAGTTTGGTCTTGAAGACTCAAAACCTATGAAAACTCCCATGTCCTCCGAAACCAAACTCACAAAGGATGGAGAAAGTGAATCCGTAGATAGCACTAAATATAGAGGGATGATTGGTAGTTTACTCTATCTTACGGCTAGTCGACCGGATATTATGTTTAGTGTTTATCTATGTGCATGCTTTCAAGAAGATCCCAAAATATCCCATCTTGAAGCCGTTAAACGGATCTTTAGGTACATAAAAGGTACTACACATTTAGGATTATAGTATCCCAAAGGAACGGGTGTAGAAACCATAGTGTATGCTGACTCAGACCATGCCGGTGATTATGTCATAAGGAAAAGTACAAGTGGTATTTGTACTTTTGTAGGACATTGTCTCACCTCATGGTTTGCTAAGAAACAAACAGCCCTTGCAATATCAACAACCGAAGTAGAGTACGTATGTGCAGGAAAGGCGTGTCAACAAGCACTGTGGATGAAACAAGCTCTCGTCGACTATGGAATTGAACTCAACGATATTCCCATTCTTTGCGACAACAAAGGAGGTATCAAACTCAGCAAAAATACAGTCCAATACGCTAGAACCAACACATAGAAATACGTCATCATTTCCTACGCGACAATGTTCAGAAGGGAAACATCTCAATCGAGAAAGTATCCTCAGAGGACAACATTGCCGACATTCTCACAAAACCTCTTAAGAGAGAACCCTTCAACTTTCTTAGACTTGGTTTAGGATTAATGGAACCTAGTGAGTAGATGAAACCGTAACTTGAACCTTAGATTAGCCAAATACGACAAAAACCAAAACCTGAGTTTGGACCTGCGGATCCAAACGAAAACAAGGGCGGAACCCTTGTTTTGGATCCGCCGGATTCGTGACTCACTGAGTCTGTTTTTATATTAAAAAAATACCCTTTACTACTCATCACACTTCCCTAAAACATATCACCTACAGGAACTCGACTCAATATCACATAAAATCACAATTTAGGTCATCTCTTTCTACAAATTTGTGCTTCAACTATCACTGTAAGTATCCTAATCATATGTACATTCCTGATCTGCGTCTAGGATTTCTATTTCATGCACAAAATCAAAACTTGGGGTTTAGGCATATTTTTAGTAAAATCATGAAACATATTTACTGAATTGCACATCAAATCATGTTTTTCTTAGTTAGGAATTGCATCTTGTAGTACATTATCATAATTCATCAAAAACCCCATGAGAAATTTTTGCCAAAATCTTCTCACGACTAGGAAAAACGGTTTTTGAACATTGTTAATACATATACAAAAACGTTATATTGTAAACATCACTTGCATAATGTCTCTTGAATGCTAAAGGGAATACATAACTAATATGTATTTTCGGGTACAATCAAATGAAGCTACATTGAAGTAGGAGCGTTTGGGTTATCTCTCGTTTTATCATAAAACTTGCATAAACAAAATTTTTGTGCATCAAAAGGAGTCGAGATAACCGTACCTCCACATTGTCCCCACGTAGGCACACACTAGACATATATACGTATTTTCGATAATTTCAACTAAACTATATATCTTTCGTGTCTAGGATAATCATGCCTCACGCGACTAATTATGATCACAAAGAAACCATCAAATACCTACCTAAACATCACAAAACCAAAGGACTTAGTGAGGAACAAGTTGAAATATTCAAAGCCTTAGAAAAACGATACATACACGAGGGTAGAACCGTAGACCCCTCATTCTATGAAGGTAGCATTCTCTGAGAACAATTAGCCGCGATTCATTTCGATAGCCTTCTAGACATCGATGAGCCCATCATCCCTAGGTTCATTCTCGAGTTCTATACTAGTGTAGGACTTGGTTCAAACGACTTTGGTTACATGAACATTCACTTCAAAGTCAATCGGTTTCAATTCAATATTCCTTTAGATCAATTTGGGGATGTCTTAGGAGTTCCAAATCAAGGAACTTGTTTCTATTCGGACATGTGGTCGTTGTCCATTCTAGAGTCCAACCTTGATCGTTCGGCACCATATGCCACACAATTAAACGCAAAAGAAACCATTCGTGAGCATCTCTTTTTGCCTAGGAACAACCAAACTAGGTTACACCGAGGTCGTCAAGTTGATAGAGATCCATTTGCCATGGAGTTAAATGAACTTATGCCCCAATTCAAGAAACTTGAAGAGCTTCTAAGGGATAATGTCATAAGCACCATAGGGAATAGGGATCATGTTAACGCTAGCCTTTATTACATGATGTATTGCGTGTCAAACCATCAACCCTTCAACCTCGCTTACTATATCGCCAAAAGAATGGCCGATATTCCAGTTCAAGGTACCACCGCAATGCCTTACGGGATGCTTTTGACCCGTCTCTATAGAGCCTTTGCACCCATTCCTCGAAATTCTTTAGGATTCATTCCCGACTACCTCAAGATTCCACACACCTTTGTTCCTCTAAGTGATCATAGGGTAGCAGTGGCAAAAGGAAAACATCCACATCCTCCTACATCATCATCATCATCATCCATGAGTGAAGAGGATGGTTTGCCAAACTCTAGGATCTCACCACCCAAGTACTTGAGTCAACTTCCTCCAATCCCAAACGAATCAGCGAAGTTTAAACAAACCAAAGGAATTTTGAAGAATTTGGGCCGTTGGATCATGAAGCTTCACAAGAAAATAAGCAAGAAGTGAAGTGTTGGGAGTGTTTGGCATTAGATATTTTCAAACAATGATGTGTTGAACTTGTGTGTTTCTTAAGATATTATGTTAGTATTTAACTTGTACGTGAACTAACTCAACATTGCAGGTCGATAACACTTGTTGTTATCAATTTTCCGAGATTAAGCCACTGTTTGGCTTAACCACTTTTATGGTAAGATATTATGATCTGATTAATCTATGTGTAAACGTGTGTTAGAACCTATGTATTTAGTATTTTTCTATCACATATTAGTAGTTACATATGATTAAGAACAATTTTTGGGATTTGAACAAGTAACAAAAATCTCGACATATGTTCTGTTAATAATCTGAATCTCCATATGGCGGATATGGCGGATCCCATATTTTGAATCCGCCTATTGTATCCTTTGGCTCCGCCAGTCATGAACCTGCGGATTCTGCGGAACCAAAAATTTGGTTCCGCCTTTGTTGTCGATTGGATCCGCAGGCTTCAACAGTAACTTTTTTAAAAATTCCCGACTAATCCCGATCCTTAGATTATTGATTCTAGTCTTTAGAACTCTTCTACTGATCATTAAACTCATTAGGATTATTTAGGAACACTTAGAATCATAAGAAATCCATTTCCCACCAAAATTTGAATATTCAAATTTTCCATGTGAGTTACCTTTCTGTAACAAGCAAGGAACCCTCAAATTGGTTCCTTGAAATCCGTAGGAACATCACATCAACAGAATTTCCACTCACCCCTTGCATTTACTGCAAATCTTCTAAAATTCACTCAACTTAAGCCCTATGGTTTGACTTAAATGATGTGACTAGCACAAATTTTTGTTCCAAATCATTAGGAACCAACATTCCTCATTCGATTCACATCAAATCCAAATACACAGATCAACAAACCTTTTCTTTATAAATTAGAACCTCAGGATCATCACAAATCACACAACAACCATCACTGCTCACTATCATTCCTGTACCTTAGAACAACTATTATCAGATTTCAACAATGCCAAAATCAAATAACTCATCTACAAGCAGACCCACACGAAGGACAGCTCGTATGAGTTTCCTTCCTTGTTGCTTCGTGAACTTAGCTAATTCATCATCAGAGGAGTCATCTCCACTTAACATATCCTCACCAATAGCCAATGAGAATTTTCTCAATCTTGCTACTCCAACACCATCTGACACCATCATCAACACACCACCTCCAACAATCACTCCTGTAGCAACCACACCTCCACCCGCTCCATCACAACCTAATAGATCACCTTCACCACAACATTCACCACAACTTCAGGCCCTAGAATTGTTTAGAACTCAACCTTCATCACCTCATCCATACTTGGATGATTTGGAAGACCTTCCACCAAGGTCAACCAATCCTCCTCCCATGACCTTTGAAGGTCAAACATCTATGCTCCTCCATCCCATTTATCAGGATATCCATGGTCCACTTTACCATGATGTACCACCACCACAACCAGAAATTCACCAACTCTCACCAAGATCCACCCTCCATGCCATAGATGAATAAATGTGGATAAATCAACCCCAATCCCAACAAGAGATCAATGAGGAGCTAGATCGTCACTATGGTTTCTCAAATATGGTGGATTCCCACCTTAGTGAAGCTATGGATCTTCAATTCATTTTGCTTGCCTCCATCACAACTCCACAAACAACTACAACCCAACAACCAACCTACATTCCACCACCTCCACCATCAAACAACCAACAAACACCACCACCACAAGCCAATGAGCCCACCCTTCCTCCCAACTTTCAAAGGCATGATTGCTCACAATGCGAGAGGACCGCTCACTTGGCCCAAAGGACCAACATCTTGGTCCGTGAACTTCAAAACGAGATGCGGTTCATTTTGAACCATATTCTCGAATGCCTAAATACAATTTCTCATCCTTCACAATAGGCACTTTTTAGTTTCTTCCTAGTCTCCTTTTATAGGATTTCGTAGGATTGTTTTAGGAATTTTCTATTTTTAGGAACTTTTCATTTTTTCTTTGTAACATCATGGTTTGTGACTTGTCACAAACAAATTTTCAAGTAATGGATGTTATATTTATGCTTATGGGTGATCACTATTTGGCATAATTGATTTACTAACATTATTGTATGGTTGGTTAGAATTCTTATAATGATTTGACCACTTATACTTAGCAGCATATTTTTGATTAGACACTTATTTTTGACTTTTTAAAGTCAAATGGGTTGAAGCTTCTTGCTTAGTTTACTTATATATATGCATTATGCTACTTGGTTGGAATTATTCACAACTAACCTTTGTTTTGTAGCTTTTCTCAACCTTGAATCATATACGTTGGTACCCTAGCAACGGGGAGTATAGATCGAAGGGGAGTACATCATGTACAAACTCATTATTTTGTAGCATTTCTCATCCTTGACACGTATACGTCGGTACCCTCGCAATGGGGAGTATACATCAAAGGGGAGCATATCATATTCTAACCATTTGTTTTGTAGGTTCATGCATCACAACCTTGGTACTCCAATTAGGGGGAGTATTATCCAAGGGGGAGCTTTTAAAGTTCTCAAAATCATTGCATTATCATATTTGGTACTCAAAATTAGGGGGAGTAATCACCAAGAATTAGTTACCACATTCCGCTACGCATATCTTCTTTTTGTTTCGACAAAAAAGGGGAGAAAGGATTAAGTTTACATCACTGTGAAACTTCACAGTGCATAATTTTATGCTTCATTTGTTTTCAAAACTTGCATAAAACCAACTTAATCTATATTTTTAAAAGACTCATACTTTATTTATTTTATTGCTTAAAAATACACTTTATGTTTTTTCATCAACAAAAAGGGGGAGATTGTTAATACAAATATCGTCCTAAAAACGTTATTTATATTTTACGATCTTTGGTTAATTTTGTTAATGACAATTACCAAGCTTATCTTTAAGCAAAGCATAAATATAAGATTAAGTCTTTTATATTTATAGTGATAAGTCTTTTAAAACACATTTACACATTACAAGATTAATAGGAATAAAATTACATACATATATACATTTACATTTTTATTTCTTAAATTAGAAACATTTAGGATGACATCATGGCATGCATCATGAACATAATCTTAGAAAGATTTGTGAAATATCTTGTATAGATCTTCAAGATAAAGAGTTGACATTTGAAAATATGGAAAGATTGTGCAAGATATGGAAAGATTTGAGAATCTCTTAGCTGTCCTGCACTAGCGGATCTAAACCAGTACGAGGGCGGATCCAATTTGAGGGATCCGCCAAATCCGCCAGTTGTTGATCAGCTTTGCCTATAAATAGCAAGCTGATCATTCAGGCACTTTCATCACTCATATAGCTTAAAATACATAATTAGTCATTTGCATATCACTAACCCATATCATTCATTTCATTCTTGTTGATCTCACTTTTGTAGCAAAGAAGATCAAGCATACAAGCTTCAACATACTTACTGTTGCAAGTTTCATTAGTTAGGTTTTGTGTGATTTTGTATTAGTTCACACATCATTGTTATACCTTTCATTCAGTAGAGTTTGGTTAGTGTTTTAGTCCTTAAAACAAAAAGAGTGTCGGGAGTGGTTGTACCCTTGTGAAAGAACCAACGGGAGTGGTTGTACCCTTGTGAAAGAACTAACGGGAATGGTTGTACCCTTGTAAAGAACCCGGTGTTTAGCTTAGTACCGGATAAAGAGTAAGCAACGTGTAAAGGTTTTCTCCACCTAGAAAGGGAGCGTGTTTCATAGTGAAGAACAACTCTCGAGTTAGAGGCTCGAGGAGTGGAGTAGGGCTAGGAAGAGAGTCCTTGTAGCCGAACCACCATAAATACCCGTGTTGTGTGGTTTGATCATTCATTTCCTTACTTGTTTCATATATTGCTTGATTATTTGTTTTACTTTGAAATCACGTTAAGTATACAAAGCAAATAAATTTTAAAACGGTAAAAACTATTCAACCCCCCTTCTAGTTTTCCACAGTTGCTTTCAGCGTTTTGTTTCTAGTTAAAATTTTAGAACTTACTTCACATAATTTATTATATTCATGATATAATATATTATCATCTATTGACGAATTATCATCACTATAGTAAGAAGAGTCAGAATGTAATTCATTTGAAGCTTGAGCCATAAGACATGTTTCGTCATTTGGCTTCTCCTCTTCTTCCTCACCGCTATCACTCCAAGAACCTCCTACGAGTGCTCATTGGTTCTTGGTTCTTGGTTCTTGGTTCTCATTGGTTTAAGACATTCTCCGATGAGATGGTTTGGATCTCCGCATCTAAAACATTTTCTATCACTCTTTTCTTTGTTGTCATTCCGGTTCTTTTGGAACGACTTCTTTTCATCACCAGGTTGTCTTACAAATCTGCCTCTTCTTCTAAAGAACTTCTTAAAGTCTCTAACCGCTAATGCATACTCTTCGTCTTCACTATCGAAATCCGAACTTTCCTCATCACTAGACTCCTCTTGGCTTTCAATGCTAGAGATCTAACTTTTTCACTTTTGCCTTTGACTATGTCGGTGTCTTTCTTGATTACCATTTCTTAAACTTTCAAGTTTCCTATTAGTTCATCAAGTGATAATGTCGCCAAGTTCTTTGACTCTTCAATAGTGGTGACCTTTGCTCTCCATTTGGGATGTAGAGCCCTAAAAAATTTCCTAACATAGTTCTTGCTAGAGTAACCTACATCAAGAGCTTTAAGACTAGTGATAATAGTATTAAATCTAGCAAAAGCATTATCTATAGTTTCATCTTCTAGAATAGAAAATTGTTTATTTTTTTGCACAAGAAGATCAATCTTGTTTTCCTTGACTTGATTATTACCTTGATGGGTGACTAACAAAGTTTTCCAAATATCTTTTGCCGTATTACACATAAAAATTCTTTCAAATTCCTTTTTCGGCAAAGCATTGTAAATAATCATTTTAGCCTCATTATTTTTGGCTAGTTTTCTTTTATGATTATCACTTTGTTGGTCATAAGGAATAATTTCATCCTTTTTAGTTACCGGATTCTTTTCAACAGGTTTAAAGTCACCCTTGGTAATAACATGCCAAAGATCAATGTCTTTTGATTTCACATACGTTTCGAATCTTGTTTTCTAATAGATAAAACAATCGGTTTTAAAAAGTAGTGGTCTTTGCATAGATTGTCCTTCTTGATATTTTCGAAATCCATTGATCAATTCAAGTTTTAAAATACAATTTATTTTAAAATCTTGCTTGACGTGGCACTGGTACCAATTGTGGAAAACTAGAAGGGGGGTTGAATAGGTTTACCGGTTTTTCATTAGTTATAAAAGTTTACTTGTGAAGAACTTTGATTCGATTATTTGTAAAATCAACCGACACCAATATGAACGCTTATCTATACTATCAAGTCTAAACAATAAATATAAAGAATAGAGATGGAAAGATCAAACCGAGACAACGATATTTATAGTGGTTCGGCAACGAAGCTCTTCTTCGCCCTACTCCACTCCCCGAGTATCCAACTCGAGAGTTCTAAGCACTATGTCAACAAGCTCCCTTCAGGCGGAGAAAATCGAACAACGTCGCGTATCACAATTTCCGACACTAAGCTAAATGTCGAGTACTAATCTAGTTAGTACCAATCTCACTCACGATCCACACGATCCTTACTAATCACACAATCCACACACTCTACTTTAGATCCACTTGATCTAGACACTCTCTACACAATCAAAACAAGATCCACACGATCTCTACATGATCACAATGATCCACACAAGATAACTAAACAACATAATGACAACTTGATGTATGACAAGATACAACAAGTAAACTACAAGTAATGCAAGTGCGCTACACAATGACTCTAACACCTTGTATCTTCTTGATTCTTTGTGTTCTTCTCTTGGACTAATAGAGGAATGAAGGTGATCTTTGGTTGGATGAAAGAATCACTGTTAAACAAAAGAAAACTATCTAAATGATCAAGGAAATGTAAACGTGAATAGGGGATTAAACTCAGGAAGTTTTGTGTGAAAAAGGATGCTTAAAAACTGTGAAGTGGACTGGTATTTATAGGCAAAGAAAATTTGTCCGTTACAGGGGGACGACACCACTAAATACCCGATGGTACCACTAAATTTAGTGGTACCGTGCCAGACAAAAACGCTCCTATTTTTGTTTTTAGTGGTGAAAGTTTATTTGGGGAAGTTAGGAGCTGATTTGTGGGAAAAAATAGCTGTTATAAATTTTAAACTTATTTTTCCAATTAAAATATTTCTTTATAATTCAAAAATAATTTGTAAAGTATATTTTTGACAAAATGTTTTGTCACATTTAAAATGTGAAGTTTGAAACACAAATTCACTTCTTTGATCATTTGTCAAGTTGTAAATTTGTTTGTTCTTACCTAGAGTGATTTACGTAGAAACGGGATATTTCGACTAAAAACTTGTTTAAGTTAATTTTGACGTAAAGTGTTTTTACATTTTGTTATCATCAAAACGGAAGGATATCGAAAGATAGAAATAACATTTTTAGACATTATTTGTATCAACACAACACTTTAAGACAGTTACTTCTGAAAACATATTATTATATAACATTTATCATACAATATATCTTATAGAGTTATTTAAGTATTTAAGAATTTTTATCTTTATGCAGCCCTCTAGTGGATCTGATAATGATGTCAAAAATGGGGTTAACGAGTCTATGGATATTGATCATGATCCAAAGGTCTTTAAGACTGTTACTTATGAAAAGGTAATATTATTACATAACATTTATCATACAATATACCTTATATTTAAGATATTTTTTTCTTTATGCAACCCTTTAGTGGATCTGATAATCATGTCAAATTGCAGCCCTCTATGGATATTGATCATGATTCAAAGGTGTGTGGTTTACTTAATTATTATGTTAGGTTTACATAGTTGTTTTTTAAGTTGTGTACTTTTCTCAAACTTTAATTATTAAATAATGTAATTAATTAATTAATATAATTAATTGATAAATTAACGGAGCGATCAATTTTTTATAAAATATATTGGCGAAGAAATGTTCTCGCCAAAAGTTTGCGGGCTCGAGTTAAAAACATAGACCGAGAATTTGTGTGGATCTCACATAGTCCTCGTCAATACTTTTAGTGACAGATTTTTCACGAGGATGTTTTAGCGAGAACATGTCCTCGTCAATGACCCAAAATCATCTTAACGGGGCTGACATGTGTAGTAAATAACATTCTTTTCTTAAACCATTAATGATTTGACGGTAACACACGGTAGGTGTGGGACTATCTTGTAGGTTGTTAGCACTGTGTGGGTGCTAAATGTTATTCATTCGAGATTGGTTTTTTTGTATTATGTTTCTTTAGTTTTTGATGCGGGCACGTTTAGGTAGGTTTTAAAACATATACTTTTTGGAAGCGTGCACCATTTTTCTATGTACAACCATTAGATTATAAGTATATGTAGGAGCAATTTGTAGTCAAATCAAAACTATAACTTATCTTTGCTCTTTTAGTTTCAAGTGTTTCTTACGAGGGAAACAAATTTCTATTGGGACCAACACCAACTAAACTCAACACTCAGTTCTCGAGTTTTAAGTGAAGAGAAATGGAAAAGAATAGGAAAAGGAAAAGAAAGGGAAAAGGAAAGGAAGTATTAGTTGATAAGTTCTTGAGATAGAGGAAAGGAAAAGGAAAGTAATAATAAATCATGTTCTTGAGTGAGAGGAAAAGGAAAATAACTTGTTCAAATTAAATGTATGTCATTTAGTTGTTAATGTTAAGTATTTTAAAAATGGTATATTAGTCTTTACACCACATATGTTTCCTTTTCCTTTCTATTTCCTTCCAAAAATGGGAGGAATATTTTCTTAACAAAACTTCCTCCCATTTTCCTTTCCATTTCCCTTTCCCATTTTAAAAAAGACTCAAGAAAACATAAAATTTTCTATTTCCTTTCCTTTCCTCTCATATTTTAACTCGAGAACTGAGTGTTAATAAACAAAGCTTGTGAATTTCTTTAATTCCCTTAAAACCAAACACAAACTAAATGTTAGACCCATTTCTCGGATACAAATAAGCCCCACCCTAGATGGAATTGACTAAGGGATTAACGTGATTGGCTAGTCAACGAATTTTAAGTTAAAGTTACACCCGATAGTCAAACGATATGTATTGTGGTTATAAAAAGTATTATGTTTCACAACTAGAAAGGAAATGGACTTCAAGGACCTAAGTTACCATTGTGGTAAATGAGTTATAAGTAGGATGTGGCCAAAGTGGAAAGAAAGAGACTTAAGGGACTTAATATGCCAAGTGGATAAAGAGGAGTAAGGAATATCTACTTGGAGGATTCTAGAGAATCCTACCAAGTTCTATCATTTTATAAGAGGGTGTTTAGGGTCCGGTTTTGGGGCAAAGAAAAAGGGGGAAAAGAGGGTTGGTTCTAATAGCTTAGGAAGAAGATGATGAGAACCTTATGCTAAGGGTCCTTCCTAGCAAAGATCACCACAAGTAACTCTAAGCTTTTGGTAATTATGATTATAAGGTTAAGGTTTATGGGTAAGTGGGGATTCATCAAATGATCAAGGTATGATTAAGAAAGAAAGATGAGTAAGTTTATAGTGGGTTAAAGTTAATGATTTAATGGGTTAAGTATCATATGATCATATATGATAATATGATGATTAAAAAGGATTAAAGGTTATGATGGTTGTTATAGTTATTGGTTATGTGTTATTAAGTGTTACGTATGATGAGTATGAACTAGGATGATGATGGTGATAATGTTGGTGATGATGATGAATATGATGATGATGGTAAATTAGCTTTGGAAGCTAAGGTAAGTAACTTGGTTACTATATGCTCAATATGGAAGTTGTTATAGTATGTGATTATGAATGTTTGTGTTAAGAATGGTTATAGATGTTTAGAAGATGTGATTAACCTAGAGACTTGATTAATGGGATGTTATAGAACTAGTCTTTGGATTATGGGAGAATTAAGGTATGTGTTGAATGCCTTATGTGTTTATGAGTGTTATAGTTATGTGTTATAGTGATGTATTCATGATGCATATGTGATGATCGAAGTATTAATCATGTAATAGCCAATTACTTATTAAGCGAAAGCTTACCTTTATAGTTGATAATGTTTTGTAGGTTCTATGGCAATGCTTTGGCTAGGATTAATGAATGGATATGCGAAAGGTAGAAGGTTTGGTATGTGATAGGAGCTTAGTATAGAATACCGAGCTCAAGTCAATGTTGTACCCCCAAATTTCTAAAATGGTTTATATGTATGTTGTCGAGTGTCAAAGTTTATGTCTTTGTTGTTAAAGTTAAATATGTCAAACGGTTCGTTATAGTAACGGGTTGTAGTCTTTAGAGTCATGGATAAAGGGGTGTTTGGAATAAGTGTATTTATACCCATTTTGGGTTGCAAACGGGTCGAATGGTTATGAAAATGATTTATTATTTTATGTTAACGATTTTTGGAGGTTTTGGTGTTATGCCGAATTATGGAAGTCATTTTCCAGAAATTAGAGTAAGTTGTAAAAAGTTGGGTTTGTTAGTAAAATCTGGAAATGGGAGCATAAGGCCTTCCGTGCCTGGACATAAGGCCTTCTGCAATTAAAAGTGGTTTTCTTAGTTTCTGAGTTACAGATCATACGCCCTTATGGGCTGGCATAAGGCATTCTTCCTAAAAATGCATTTTCACTGTTTCTGAGTACAGACCATACGCCCTTCTGGACCTTGGGCATAAGGGCGTATGGTATACAGGTTGTCTTGGCAGATTTTTGTTAATGTTCGAAATATCATATATTTTGAACCGTAAGTCGTCACGTGTCGTGCCACCCGGTGTTTTGAAGGTAATTGAGTCTAGTTTCATTTAAAAATAGTCTGAATGATTATAGATTTTTGTTAATGGTTAAAAGAGTAACAGAATGTCCATTAAAGTTGGGTCGTTTCCGCGTAAAAGTTCAAATTTCAATAATTTTATGACGTGTCATTCACGGGGTGTTACAAATTGGTATCAGAGCTTCGGTTTAAGTGAATTAGGTTTCCCTTTAGGTTTCCTATACTTAAACCACTCGTAGTTGCGATGGACATAAGTTAAAGAAATACGGAAATGTAATAGCTAAGTTATAGAAAGTATTATGTGATGTGTTATATGAATTTAAGTTAAAAGCGCTCAACATGTTTTATAGTATTGATGTGTTTGTGATATAAGCCATGGCGGACTAGATGTGTTAAGGTGAATGGATCACCGTACACTTTGGATAGTGTCGGTGATTATTATGTGATTATGTGAATGTGTGTTATAGTAGCGATTAGAAATATGAATGCTTATAGAAAGGTGAGATTAGAATTATGTTATAGTAAGAAGTTATAGATGGTTAACGTAATGATGTTTGAACCGTGTGATATTGATGACCAACATATGGTCTCATTATATTTAGTGGCTAATGGTTGGCCGTTAATGTAGTATTAGAGATGTGCTAATAGCGAGTTATAGTATGTGATGAATAAGCATGAATGTGTAATGATGAGAAGTGTGTTATAGTATGATGAGATGATGGCATAGTTGATTGACACATTGATATTAAGTGTCTAATATTATAAGGTTATAGAATGGGAATAACGTATGTTGGTATGAGATGATGAAATATAGTATGATAGCATGTAATGATGAGCTGAGAATGATATGTCTTAAATGCTAATAACTAAAAATGAAATGAGTTAAAGTATATGAGTAAGAATGTGATGATATGTGGTATGGTAAAACACGACGAGATTGTGTTAATGTTATAGAATGTGTGATATGTGTCTAAATACACATATATTTTATATTGTTAAACCCACATAAGCTGCAAAAAACACTTTGAAAAGTCAAATAATACAGAAAATATCATAAAATGTGTTTTTATATGACTCAGGAACAAAAAGACTGAAAACAAGTGAAAAACGAACAAAGTTTGCATAATTGTCACTTTCAGTCCCTGGAGTTTCATAAATTGGCAAAATCAGTCCCTGAACTTTCAAAGTTGACATAAAATACCCCTGGTTGTATAAAATGGAAAAATAACATTTATGGTCCTTGGGATATTGAAATTTGGCATGTTTAACCCTTGTGTCAATTTTGGGAATTTACAAAACAACCCCTCTTAAATCCAAAAATGACATAATTGGTCCTTAAAGTTTTAAAATGATAAAAATATACAACTTTGGTCCTTGTGTTATTGTTTTGTGGCAGGTTTAGTCCCTTGAAGATAGTTTGGAAGTTTTCAAGTTCAGCCCCTCAACTTTCAGCAAATGGCAAGATTGGTCCTTGTGGTTTAAGCTATAAACAACCAAACGAGCCCTTGTTATTTATTAAAACCCAAACACAAACCACAAAACATAAACCCAATCCACTCTTTTATACCATCCAGCCCAACTCCATAAATAAATAACCCGGCCCACTTTTATTTTTTGCTAAATATCTCAGGGTCAAACATATGTTTGACCCGTCTTCTTCCTTAAACCACCCCGCCAAAACCACCACGCCCACAATCTTCTCTGCCAAACCACTCCACCATCACCCCTTATCCTGACAATCCACCACCCCACTACACTTAGCTACTTACACCTTCCCATGTGCTCAGATAAGCCAAAATCCCACATGCCACTTTTCCCGCCAAAAAGCATTTTCAACGACTGAGATCACTTCAAAGCAATTAAATGGGTGGGATTAGCTCGGAATTCATCAAAGAGTCAATTGGGATTGCTATAAAAGGAAGAGAAGACAAAGGAAAGAAGTGTCAGTAGTTTTAAGACCAAAATTAGTGTAGAAAGTAGATAAATGTTATTTCAGTTTCATTTAAGGTTTTCAGTTGTAATTTAAGTTTGTTTCAAGTAATATGTTGCTTCTGTATTGTAATCAATCTCAGTTATAATGAAAGTTCAAGTTTTCATGTTTCCTGATAATTCGTATTTAGTTGTTTAGCTATTAAGAACCAATCAAAAGCCATAAATAACCTTGCTATAAGCTTATGAAAGCTTATCATAGCTTTTCATAAGTTTATTTAGTTTTTATCTGTTCTGATTCAAGAAAATGAGAAAAGTCAACTAAAGTCAACCTTTCAAGCAAATAAGCTGTTCTTGGTGTATAAGCTAATTTGGAAAACTAGAATGGGGTCTAAACTTGGTAAGTGACATTCCAAGCTCAGTTCTGATCTAGTTCTCCTCTGTTCTTATACCATTCAGTTGTAAGCTAATTTCAAGATTTTTTCTTAATTTTGTGTTTTACTGTTACACAGCTTAATTTTAGCCTATTTCTGTATTTTATTGCTTATTAATAGTTTATGATTGCATTTCATTAGTATTCTCAGTTTTATATAGTCACTGTCTTCATTTTTCTTAAAAAACATACAAAAAGCCAAAAATAGCTAAATACAATATAACTTATGAAACTGCTTATTTTTATGTTAAAAGTTGTTAATCATAGTCATAATAAGTTAAATAATCAATAAAATCCAAAAATATTAGCTTAAATATACCTGTGCTAGTTCAAAAATCCCAACAGACCCTATTAAAGGGGTGTTTGGTTTAAGTAGTAAAAAGGTCCAAACAGCGTGTTACTGTTACCTTGCAATTTACTCAACTTTGATACAGCTTAATTTAGCCATAATAAGCTGTTTTCATGATCTCTTAAGTCATATAGATAGAAAATCCAATTTTATATAAAATGTGCAAATTTCAGACCCTTAACTGTCCAATTAAGCCATAAGCAGCCATAAGATGATTTGGCCTTTCTTTTTGGTTTCTTTTTAGTCCTTATAGCTCATATAGTGTAATCCCAAGACTTGGTTTGGTCACTTGACCTGCACAAGCCAAATCACCAAGTCTGCATACAAAGCAGACTACATTTTTGGTTTTTGTGATTTTTGCAGCCCTTGTGGAATTTTTAACTCACTCTTCATAAGCCCTTATAAGCTGGTTTTCTGGATTAAGTTAGTCACCCAGCTTATTTACCTTAGGAATTTTTTGCTTGATTTTTAGACCTCATATAAGCCACCAAAAGAAGCCTGCAAAAAGGGCATTTTTGCCCTGCTCCACATGTACACCAGCAGACCCTTGATAAGCTTTGGCTTATTGAGGGCTTTACTGGCTTATTAGCCAGCTTCTCTTGATTCCTTAGGCTTATTTACAAGTAACTCAGACTATATTAGCTTTTTCCTTTTGATTTTAGCTTATTTTAAAGCCTATAGCTTAACTGATAAATCTTAGTTTTTTTTTTTAAAAAAAAAAACATTATAAAGCCTACTGTTGAGAATAAGCAGCTTAAACTAGCTTATTTAGCTTATTATAAAAATAATGTCTTTATTAAAGTTGCTTAATAGTAGTTAAAAAGTAAATAGAAAAAATAAAAAAGTTAAAAAAAAAATAAAGTAGCAAAAAGGTCTGGGTAGAGATTCGAACCCCAGACCTCTCGTACACACACCCAACGCCTTAACCAGTATGCCCTTGGGACTTTTTCGTTATACTCTGCACATCAGTTATATTTAAGTAGCATTTTCCAGTTTTAGCTTATTTATGCTTTTTAGCTTATTTCAGCTTATCTGAATAAGCTGTGTCCACCTTAATAATTTTATTAGCTCAGTAATATTATTAAGTAATTAAATAAAAAGTTTCAGATTTTTATTAATAGTTTTAATATTTTTAATCTTTTAATTAGTTTAAAATAGTAATTAAATCATAATAAATAGAAAAATAATCAGAAAAATATAAATCTAATTTTCATAATTTTCTTTTGTCATTTTTAATCCAGGAAAAATATAATCACATTTTTAGACCTTAAGAAAACCAAAAATAGAAATATAGTGATAGCTTCTATTTAATAGAATTTATCTTTTTAAATTTTAATTAAGTAATTTTCATTTTTATAATTTTCTTAGCTTCTATTTACTTAATAATATTTTTAGAAAAAGTTTTAGAATTTTCTTTGTTCATTTAGTATTTTTTATAAATTTAAATAGTTTAATAAGTAATTAAATAAATAAATAATTAATACTCCCTCCGTCCCATATTAAGTGTCCACTTTCCAAATGCACAAAGTTTTAGGAAAGTGGGGCCAACTACACTCTCCACCAATCAAATATCACTATTACCCACTAAAGTCTCTTCTCATTGGTTGAAAATATTCCCTGGACACTTAATTTGGGACATCCCAAGATTCCATTATGGACACTTAATATGAGACGGAGGTAGTAATAAATAGATAAAAAGTATAAAAAAATATAATTTTAATTTTAAAATAAGTTTTAAGTAATTTTACATTTTTAGGTTTTAAATTTTATAAATTTCAGTTTTTGTCCCATTTTAGATTTATTGTTACGTGTTTTAGTTTATTTTTATTCGCGTTTAATTTTCTTGTGTATATCTGTTTTTAATTTGTTATTTAGAATTATTAAAAAAGCAAAATCAAAAGAAATCTAAATCATCAATCACTCTAATCCTAGCTTTTCACAGTTGCCCATTCACACCTCGTTGGGAAACGATCCGGGTGATCACTTGCCTGGTTTCACACTATACACGAGTATTCGTTCTGAGACTGTTTATATTTATATATACGTTTTCAGACGGATCAATGTGTATACAGGATAAAAGGATGCTAAGGAGTGTGTTATAGAATGAACCTACGTAAGGTTTAATGAAAGTAAAATCGAGCAGACTAAAAGTGTAATAGTAAAGATGTGGAAATGGTTAACGAGGGTTAAATGATGAAAGTTATAGTAAAATGAGTAAACACATAAATGTGTAAATATGATAAGAAGGTTTCATATGCCCTATGAACTTGTCGTAATTAAAATAAAATGGATGTAATAATATGTGTGTTAAAGTGTTAACAGCTTGGATCCAATGTGTTATTACAGTGTGATGTTACCGGCAACTCGGGAAAAGTTATAGTGATTGTTACAGAAATCCTACGGGATATGTTATAGTGATCCTACGGGATGTGTTATAGCCCGAGTTAGCAAGTGAATGTTAAAGAAATCCTTCGGGATAAATTGAATTACCTTCACCGGCAAAGATTGCCTACATCCTTGGCATGAGTAATAGTCCCTTCGGGGAAAATGTTAAGGTAAAATGGATCCAAGATAGAAAATGGAAAAGTTTAAATTATGAACGATAAATGTGGAATGATAAAAGTTGAAAGTTAAAGCGTGTAATAGATAGGTACGAGTGTTATGTCGGAAGTGTATAAGTAGGTTGGTTTACGATTTCCTTATTTAAATGGATTGGGACACTTTTTCATTTAAATAAAGAAATTATGAATCACCGAACCATGAGTTTATGTTTCTTGATTTACATCGATTGGGACGCCTCTCCATGTACATAAGGAAGTATAAATGAGTGGGCTTATGTGTTCCCAACATGGCATGAGTTAGGTAAGAAGTAGAAAATGAAGTCTAAAACTAGTTAGGCGTCTTAAGAGCTTAAGAGAGAGAGAGAGAGAGAGAGAGTTAGATTTTGACCCTAGGTGAGAGTCGTTATGTAAAACCTACATTTTAGGTCTTTTAAGCATAAGTTGAGATGATGATGAACGTAAAGTAATGTTATAGTATGCCTTGTGACGTGTTGTAAATTTGAACAAAGACCACGATGGTCGTAAAGTGATGAAAGTTATAAGAAAGATGTATGAAAAAATAAAGCGTTATAGTAAGAATGTTAATGTAATGGTGAAATAGCTATGGTAAAATGTGGAAATAATAGTAAAGATGGTGTGATTCGTTCAAGTGACATGTAGTCCTTGACGGAAAATTTAAATTAGAGCGAGTGAGAATGTAAAGTAATAGTAATAGAATTGATTAAAATGATAATTAGTTATAGTAAATATGTCTTGTAAGACATGATGAGTTAGAAGGAACCATATGGTTATAGAAATTAAGTGGTAATTTGAGTGGATTAGGAGTAATGGTTGCGTTATGGTAAGCATGGAGTTGCAAGATCACCTAGATCGTTGTAACTAAATGGACAAAGGATTGAAAATGCTAAGAAGGAGGTGTATTATGTGGCTAAGTGTTGGTTAGTAATAGACGATAGATTTCGGGGATGAAATCTAAATAAGGGGGTATAATTGTTAGACCCATTTCCCGGATACAAATAGGCCCCACCCTAGATGGAATTGACTAAGGAATTAACGTGATTCGCTAGTCAACGAATGCTAAGTTAAAGTCAAACCCGATAGTCAAACAATATGTATTGTGGTTATAGAAAGTATTATGTGTCACAACTAGAAAGGAAATGGACTTCAAGACCTAAGTTGCCATTGTGGTAAATGAGTTATAAGTAGGATGTAGCCAAAGTGGAAAGAAAGGGACTTAATATGCCAAATTGATAAAGAGGTGTAAGTAATATCTACTTAGAGGATTCTAGAGAATCCTACCAAGTTCTAACATTTTATAAGAGGGTGTTTAGGGTCCGGTTTTGGGGCAAAGAAAAGGAGGGAAAAGAGGGTTGGTTCTAATAGCTTAGGAAGAAGATGATGAGAAACTTATGCTAAGGGTCCTTCCTAGCAAAGATCACCACAAGTAAGTAACTCTAAGCTTATGGTAATAATGATTATAAGGTTAAGGTTTATGGGTAAGTGGGGATTCATCATATGATCAAGGTATGATCAAGAAAGAAAGATGAGTAAGTTTATAGTGGGTTAAAGTAAATAATTTAATGGGTTAAGTATCATATGATCATATATAATAATATGATGATTAAAAATTATTAAAGGTTTTGATGGTTGTTATAGTTATTGGTTATGAGTTATTAAGTGTTGTGTATGATGATTATGAACTAGGATGATGATGGTGATGATGTTGGTGATGATGATGAATATGATGATGATGGCAAATTAGCTTTGGAAGCTAAGGTAAGTAACTTGGTTACTATATGCTTAATATGGAAGTTGTTATAGTATGTGATTATGAATGTTTATGTTAAGAATGGTTATAGATGTTTAGAAGATGTGATTAACCTAGAGATTTGATTAATGGGAAGTTATAGAACTTGTCTTTGGATTATGGGAGAATAAAGGTATGTGTTGAATGCCTTATGTGTTTATGAGTGTTATAGTTATGTGTTATAGTGATGTATTCATAATGCATATGTGATGATGGAAGTATTATTCATGTAATAGCCAATTACTTACTAAGCGAAAGCTTACCGTTATAGTTGATAATGTTTTGTAGGTTCTATGGCAATGCTTTGGCTTAGATTAATGAATGGATATGCGAAAGGTAGAAGGTTTGGTATGTGATACGAGCTTAGTATAGAATATCGAGCTCAAGTCCATGTTGTACCCCTGAATTTCTAAAATTGTTTATATGTATGTTGTCGAGTGTCAAAGTTTATGTCTTTGTTGTTAAAGTTAAATATGTCAAACGGTTCGTTAAAGTAACGGGTTGTAGTGTTTAGAGTCATGGATAAAGGGGTGTTTGGAATAAGTGTATTTATACCCATTTTGGGTTGCAAACGGGTTGAATGGTTATGAAAATGATTTATTATGTTATGTTAACGATTTCTAGAGGTTTTGGTGTTATGCCGAATTATGGAAGTCATTTTCCAGAAATTAGAGTAAGTTGTAAAAGGTTAGGTTTGTTATTAAAATTTGGAAATGGGAGCATAAGGCCTTTCGTGCCTGGACATAAGGCCTTCTGCAATTAAAAGTGTTTTTCTTAGTTTCTGAGTTACAGGTCATACGCCCTTATGGGCTAGCATAAGGCCTTTTTCCAAAAAATGCATTTTCACATTTTCTGAGTACTGACCATACGCCCTTCTGGACCTTGGGCATAAGGGCGTATGGTACACAGGTTGTCTTGGTAGATTTTTGTCAATATTCGAAATATCATATCTTTTGAACCGTAAGTCGTCACGGGTCGGGCCACCCGGCGTTTCGAAGGTAATTGAGTCTACTTTCATATAAAAATAGTTTAAAGGTTTGAATGTTTATAGATTTTTGTTAATGGTTAAAAGATAACAGAATGTCCGTTAAAGTTGGGTCGTTTACGCGTAAAAGTTCAAATTTCAATGATTTTATAACGTGTCATTCACGGGGTGTTACACTAAACAACTTATTCGAGATTGGTAATACAAGTGTTGTGCAACAAACTAATTAGGAATTAATCACTAACCTCTGTGTCATATTTATGAAGGTGGTCTAACCCACAGTTTGTCATTATCTTTTTCTAGCAATCGCTTGGTCTTGTTTGCATCCACAAGACAAAATTGGCAGCATGACACTTTTGTATTCTTTGAACATGATTCTACTTCTGCATATATCAAAACCAACAATTACAATAAGAAAAATAAGGGTTTACCTTTGAAACCTAATAAACCTAACTACATGAGGTTTAACTGGAAGCAATATCAAACTTCAATATGAATCATGAAAATAAACTTATTCACGTCCAAAAAAACACTCTTGATCAAAAACACCGTACTCACAGATGATGTCCCAACATTTATAAGAAGAAAATTAGCATCTCACACTTTTATTTTCATTACAACGTCAAAACTCATAGCCCAAGACGACATTAAAAGTACATGTCTTAAACAACATCGGAAACATCAACGTAACGCCTAAAATGACCGATCTACGTAGCAAAAAAAAAAAAACCTACACATACCATACCAAGATCTACCTAAAAAAACAACATAAGAAGCGATAATTAACTTAAACAAAAACAACAAAACCCTTAGATCTAATAAAAAGAGACACAAACTTTTAAATGTACAAAAAAAAAAACATCAAAAACCCTATTAATGTGACCAAAAAACATGGACACTGGCAGCTGCCTAAAAAAACGAGCCTTAAAATAAAGTCAAAAAGATACAAACGTTTATAGAAGTAACAAGAAAGATAAGCAAACCTGTAGAAATCTTCCGGTAGAAGGTGACTGGTTTTTGTAGTAAGCAAATTGTTATTAGGGTTTGATGATGGAGTATAGGATTTTATAGGCAAAATATGAGAAGAAGAAGACAATAACTACTCCATACTATGCAACCTAATGCCCTCACCAACCAAAAGTCTAAAACGTATAAGCTCTTTTGAAGTTGAATTAACACACCATCAGCCCCATGCCCCCATCAGATATAGAACTGTACTACACAAGCTATAAAAGTGACTAATGATGTAGGCTTTTGCTTTTGATTTATTCATTTTCTTACTATATTGCATGAAAATATGAAAGACAAGAAAACGCTCTATAATGCTACTCACAGTGGTGACTCAGGTCATCCTCTGCCACATCAACTTTCTCTCTCTGATGACCAGACATGATCAAGTAGCCGCAGTCGATGACCAAGGGTTTTTTTTTTTTTTTTTTTTTTTTTTTTTTTTTTTTTTTTTAATTCAAACATTTTAAACAACAAATTTAAAAGTATAAAAACGTAAACGTTCAAATTTACAAACACAACGTATGAAATTAAAACGTTACATACACTTCTTGGAATAAAAATAGTACATAGATTTAAAACATTACATAAACATAAAATAAACATTGCATAAACTACGACACGTAATTAATTCAAGTGATCCCAAGTTTGAGAGTTGTCTGAGCGATAACCATCGTCGTAATCAGAGTAGTTCGCAAACCTGCTATCTTCGTACTCTCGTTCCAAAGTGTTAAATTCCTGCTCCCTACGATAACGCTCGCTTGCAGTTAAGCCATGCTCATCAACCGCCTCTTCTTCATAACCTAGCCTAAATTGAGTCAGTTGAGGTTGATATTGTTGTTGCTTAATAAATCTTCATGCATCAGATGAAGTTGATGCACCTTGCCCATGTTGATTCATCTATTGTGATACAGAACCAGCAATTTTGTTTTCTCAAAACTCCAACGGATCTTGTTGCTGATTTGAGCCTGTATCTGTGAAACACAACCCCACAACGTCTCACTAATAGTGCCGTCTTTCATCGCTTCATCGCTCAAAAATTGGTCAATCACAGCTTTTTTTTCCGCATAAATGTCTTTGCACTCCGCGTATCATTGTCTCAATCGTTGTTTAAGTGGCTTTGCGAGCTCAAACTGCTTGATAACTTCGACAATAGCCATAATTTTAATATACTTTTGCATTTGTTCAACGGTATGTGGGAGACGAAAAGCCATAATTTTGTGTTATTGTGTTTAAAGGTGTTGATAGAATTGTTGTTTGAATTGTGTGTTAAGAAGTGTGTTTGAGGTTTGTATTTATAAGGTTGTAAAGTGGTAAATTTTTTTATTTTATTTTTTTTTTATTATTTTTTTTATTGTTTTTTTAATATTAAACGGTTGAATTTTTGAATAAATATGTGTGTGTTACAATCGGTCAAAAATTAGACCGATAGTTGTTTTCTTTTGTCCTCGACCGATATTTGACCATAACACCACAGTGCGTGTGACCGACTTTGAAGTCGGTCGACCAATTTGACTGACCGATTTATTCCAGTCCAATGTGCATAGCCTGAACTGTTTTTGAAAATTTGTATGTTTGGCACGCTGTATTTTAGAGCGCTTTGTAGGTATTAGCAATAATTAGTGTTTAGCGTTTGAAAAGCTAAGTGCAACATTATATATTTTTGCTTAAAACCTAGTTCAAAATTGCTACGGAAAGAAAGCATTGAAGTATAAAGCTAATGATTTATGTTATTGCAACAGGATTTTTGAGAAAGTGTTGAAAAAAAATATTAAAATTAAAAGGTCTTGCACAAAAGAGTTCTATCATATGTACTAAAATTTAAACCATAATCTTTTAAGCTAAACTAAAGTAGCACAAAAATGTTATGCGAGGATGCACGTAAAAGACATGTTTTTTGAAAGAAAAAATATTATAATTGTACTAAAAGTCCAAAATGTAAAGGTTTGTTGAAGTTAAATTAACACGCCTTCAGCCTCATACAAATATATAGCACTGTACTACACAAGCCATCAGAAGAAGTGACTAATGATAGGCTAGCTTTTGCTTTTGATTTATTCATTTTGTTTATATTCCATGGAAACGGCCTAAATAGTGTTTTCGACTATTTGTATGCTTGGCGCTGTGTATTTTACAGCGTTTTGTATGTATTTTTTTTGGAAGGTGATTTTCAATTTTTTTGGGTTGGAGTCACACCCGCCACATTGGCAGGCCCTCATCCACCACATACCCAAACTATGTTGTCTGAACCGGGTTCACGCTAGCGTAGTGGGGACTATTAGCGGCTTCCTCCCGGAAACCGTACCGCCTCCACACGAGTTTCCTCGCTGGAGTAACGGCCGGATGAAAACTGGGTGCGGCTCGGATTGGAACCTGTGCCGTGCTAGGATTAGACCCGCGCAATGGCTTACAGGCTCTTCCTCTTCATTGCCTATACAACAGAGCTATGTGACCCTCGTGTGAAGACTTCCCGGCAGGTCACCCAAGCCGGTATTGCGTTTTGTATGTATTAGCAATTATTGTTTAGCGTATAAAATATAAAGTTTGTTTGAAAAGCTAAATGCAACATATTAGATTTTTGCTTAAAAGCTAATTAAAAAATTCTACGCAAAGAAAGCATTGAAGTATAAAACTACTGCTCTATGATACTGCGTACTTTTGAGAAAGTTTGTAAAAAAAATAAAAAACTTGAAAGGCCTAGCACAAATTTCTCTTTATCATAAGTACTATAATCTAAACCATAACTTTTTAAAGCTAAAGTGGAGTAGCATTTAAATTTTATGCGAGGTTGCACGTAAAAGAAAAGACATTTTTTGGAAAAAAAATAAATAAAATACAATTCATGATTCAAAATCAGTTGCACCCATACCACTCTCGTCTCTCGAGTAGTCCACCCATGCTGCTATACTTGTTTCACCAAACATACAAATAAGCTACCCGTAAAATACTATAGATGTTTTTGTATTACTCCTTTATCTCAAAATAAAAGTCCACTTTTAAAATACACAAAGTTTTATATATGCTCACTAATTACAATATTCACCGATCAAATATTATTTCTATCAACTATGTCTTTTTTATTAGTTTGAAATGTGAAGCCTACACTTATTTTGAGTCGCACAAACATAAATGAAAACACTTGTTTTAAGACACAAAAGTATGTAATACGATATGGGCTATAAGAACAAAAAAAACTTATATGAGAGCAAATTTTGATGGAAAATGATTAGGATACCTAAAAAATATGACTAATTGAGATTGAGTTTCATGCTATAAATGCAAGTATTTATGATTATAATATAATAATTATAATATATATTTTGTAAATATATTTGTTGGGTTTTGAGATGCTGCTGCTCAGATTGGATACAACTGCTCATGGTGCTAAATGGAAAATACTTTAAGTGTCATACTACTGCTGGTGACAATGATACTACTACTAGTGTATTTCATACTACTGCTGGAGATGCTGAGAAGGTGAAGTAAATACACTAAGTAGATACTACTGCTAGGCTTATGGATTCTACTGCAAGAGTTAGTATTCTACTGCTTATGTGATAATGATGTATAGTCGGTTAGATAAGTATGGAAAGGATTTTGTATATATCCTATTTAGTTAGACTTATACGTTTCTTGTAAATAACTCCTTAGACTATAAAAGGAGGTTCTAGGGTTAGAGTTTATGTACGTATCATTGTTAGAGTTGATTCACTTCAAGGTTTTGTAACCCTGTTACTGTTGAGTAACTGTATTAATATATTGAAGTGTTTGTTGAGAATTCTATTGTTGAATTGATTATTCTTCTTAAGATTAAACATTAGATTCTGTATAGTGTTTAATATTGTTTCAAGAACAGTTTCTATACTTGTTGTTTTAGATCTATATCTAAGATAACTAACAAGATCAATAGCTCAACTGGGATCAACAAGTGGTATAAGAGCTTGTGATCTAGAAACTGATATCAAGAAGAATTTGTGATCTGTTCTGTTTAACATCTACTGAAGTAATGGAATCCGAATAAAAACATATGGTGACTGCATCAAAAGTGCCCATGCTCAAGCCTAGAGAGTATGAGTTGTGGAAGATGAGAATTCAGCAATACATCAAGATGCTTGACTACTCCATATGGGAAGTCATTCTGAATGGTGATACTTTACCAGCAGAAGCTGCTGATGGGACAATTTTACCCATTAAATCTGCTGATGACAAGGCTCAAAGAAGATTGGAGATCAAGACTCACAATATTCTCATGATGGGGATACCTAATGAGTATCAATTGAGCTTTAGTCACATACAGGATGCTAAGTCCTTGGTGGAAGCCATTGAACTAAGATTTGGTGGGAATGCAACCACAAAGAAGTCAAGGAAGAACTTATTGAAGCATCAATTTGAGACCTTTGTGGCCTCAAGTTCTGAAAACATTGATGCTACTTATGACAGACTTCAGAAGCTGGTAAGTCAGTTGGCGCTTATGCAGGTTCCAGTGCCTCAAGAAGACATCAATCTCAAGTTTCTCAGAAGCTTATCATCTGAATGGAGCATACATACTGTGGTCTGGAGAAACAAGGAGGATTTTGAAAAGATGAGTTAGGATGATTTATACAACAATCTTAAGGTGTATGAATCTGAAGTCAAAGGATCATCCAGTTCATCTTCTAGTTCACAAAACCTAGCTTTTGTGTCCTCAAACAACAAGGGTTCTGGTAGCTCTCAAGAAAACTATTCTGCTGCTGGTCATGTAGTTTCTGCTGTTAGCACAAATGTTTCTGCTGCTAGTTCAACAAATAGTGATAACATCAGTGATGCTGCTATTTGTGCCTTCTTGGCTGATCTTACCACAAGTACTACTGTTATGGATCAGAATTTGGAACAGATTTAGCCTGATGATCTTGAGGAAATTGACCTGAAGTGGCAGATGGCTATGCTGACCATGAGAGCTAGGAGATTTATGAAGAAGACAGGTAGGGAGCTCAATTACAGAGGACAAAACACCATCGTGTTTGATAAGTCCAAGATTGAGTGCTACAACTGCCAGAGGAAGGACCATTTTGCAAGAGAATGCAGAGCATCCAAGAAGAATAGAGAGAATACAAGGAATGTTCCTATTGAGGAAACCAAGACTACTACTACTTTGGTGTCCTATGATGGCTTGGGAGAGTATGATTGGAGTGACCAAGCTGAGGAAGGACCCAACTTTGCTTTGATGGCTTATGCTTCTTCATCATCTGGTTCAGACTCTAAGGTATCTAATGAGTCCAGTTGTCCATTTAAATCATGTTTAGATACTGTAGAAGAGCTTAAGTATAGGAATGAGAGTCTAAGAGCTGAAGTTGAAAAGTTAAAACTAGATAACGTAGGTTATAAATATGGTCTGAAATCTGTTGAAGAAAAACTTGACTTTCTCAAACAGAATGAGCTAGAATATGTTGATAGGTGATGAACTCAAATAAGTACATTTTATTACTATCATTTATCCTATTAATTTGACTTGTTTTACTATATTATGTATGAGGATTGATACTTAATCGTTTACTTTTGTAATTCTCAGGTAAAAACAAGCATTTGGTGAAACTTAGCGATTATGGACTAATAATGGAGCAAAACGTGCATAAAGTGAAAGTCTACTGACATGGACAAGATCAAGTCAATTCTGCTCCAGATGCGCCGCATCTCACTCTCGACATGCGCCGCATCTCTATCAAGATATCACCAGATACGATCCAAGATACAAGAGGACATGCGCCGCATCTAATCAAGAGTTACGCCGCATCTTCTGGCGGTGTACGAATATTCCTGAATATTATAATCTTGGACCCCACGCGAAGTTAAGTACATACGCCGCATCTACTTAGTAGATGCGCCGCATCTTCCCTCAGACAGAAACTATAAATACCCCGTAGACCAGACGAGTTAAAGAGTTCGAAACCCTAAAACCGAAGTTCGGACAGCAGAGCAAGAGGACGAATTCAGTCAAGGAGGCAGCACAAGACACACCCAAATCGAAGATACAAGAGCTGTAAGAAGGTGCTGCATGTATTTAATTCATTAAGTAGTTTTGTTTTATTGTGTTAGCAAGCTTTAATTCATCAGGATTGGTGGCTTGTGTAATGTGACAACGAAAGATTGCACTCCCTTTAATACTTGCTTTCCCATCAATTAAAGTTTATATGTTGATGTCTTTGGTTACTACTTATTAGTGCATTGATAACCTCTGTGTTTATTAGTGGCTTGCGGGCATCCGACTGCGGGACAAGATGTGGCTCCCACGGTTGTTTCTAAATTGATCACTTAGGAATAACTTTTAGACATAAGTAATCATTAAGGGTTTACTCGCCGATGAGAATAGGACCAACGAGAAAGGGTTAATTACATACACTTCATATAAAGCTATCAATAAAACAAGTGACAATCTACTTAATCATAAGGACAGCCCTCTTATTGTCTCGAGTATCTATCTGTGTACGTGTGTGCTACTTGCTGATTCGTGCCTATTGGTTTATTTTATCATTTAATTACTACAAAACTGTGCCAGTCTCTCAGGCTGAAACCCCCTTGCGTTAGGATATTAAAATACTGATTAGAATAACTAGATAATACGTTCCACTCTTAGTGATCGACACTCTACTTACCATTATCTTCATACTGACCGGGTACACTGCTCGTTAAGTGTGTGTGTTATTGATAAGTCGGCTAAATATAAATTTAAAACTTGAGTAGGCATTAAAACTGCTAAACCGCAACGACACATCACGCGCATCAAGTTTTTGGCGCCGCTGCCGGGGAGTGAATTGTTATTATCTGTTAATTTGATTAGTATTTTAATTAGGTTTTTCTTTTTATTAGATTAATTGCATCATTGTACTATTTTGCATAATTGTTGTATTGTGTGCTATTTGTTTTCTTTTATTTTTGCTTTTATTTGTTTTTGTTCGTGTGTTTTATTTTTGTTTTATTTTTCGTTTTTTGTGTGTTCTGCTATCGTTGTACTGTGCTAAATCAAACGATACGGCGCATCTGATCTCTCAGATACGGCGTATTGCGTTCAATTTTTTTATATACAACGCGTTTAATTAATTCGATACGACGCATCTTTTACCCAAGATACGGCGTATCTGTTTTTAATAAATTTTTTTTTTTCTAAGCGATAAAGTAATACGACGCATCTGCTTTTGCAGATACGGCGTATCTGTTTTTAATAAAATTTTTTTCTAAAACATTAACGCCATACGACGCATCTTCTTTTGAAGATACGGCGTATCTATTATTTTAATTAAAAACAGTTTGCGAATTATTAAACAGATACGGCGTATCGATCTCTGTCGATACGGCGCATCTTACTGAATCAAAAATCTTTTATTTTTAAACGTAACGAAAATACGGCGCATTAACTTTCGTTAATACGACGCATTTAATTTTAATTAGATAAGTTGATTTTTGATTAATTAATTCGATACGGCGCATTCATAAATTCAAAGCGGCGTATCTATTTTCTGAATAAAGTCTGATTAAATTTTAACGTATTAAGATACGGCGTATCCAACTTTTTGGATACGGCGCATCGTCAGCAGATATCAGAAGCCTTAATTTTACTTTGATCGTTTCACCCTTCTTTTGCACGAGTAAGTTTTTATTTCAGGAAGATGGACGATCCGGATATTACAATGGAAGAATATATCAGACTTGGAAAGGAAAGAGCCTTGAGCAATAATGGGATCTACGATTGGGAAAGAGCAAGATATGGTGCACAAGTCATTGATACGAAAGAAATCACTATGGAAGAATACTTGATTCTTGGACGAGAAAAGTCAAGGAAAGAAAGAAACAAATTGCCATTTCAACACACCTGGTGTATGCCAAGTGATGATGAAGAAGATTCATACACCGTGAAACCAATTCCGGCAATTGTTATTGATAGTACTTTTTCTCCGGAGATTGCACAAGATGATGATGTGTATATGGAACCTTACGTTGAAGAATATTCTGCAATCGTATTACCACCATTAGACAATCCAACGGATGAAGATGAAAAGTATTCTAATTTTGATTTCGAACCATTTGACGCCATAGTTTATGATGACATACCTCAACCAGATTTTGACCCAACGAGGGATTTTGAAGAAATCTGGGATTACTTATTTAAGGATGAAATTCGGGACGATGCTGAAATTGCAAGACCACTAGTTGAAGATGGAGATTCACAAGATAAATTGGAGTCACTTACAACACAAAGTGGTACAAATTTATTTAATATAACTAATCCCGTTACTTATAATCTTGCTAGTTTTCCTAAACAGGTTGCGAAACAAAAAGATGATGAAGTGAAATTTATTACACTACCTATTGAAGCACCTGTGATCAACCCGTATTTGGTGGAGCTCGAAGAAGAGTTTGGTGATGAGCTCTTAAACATTGCTATGATTGATGAAGATGATGATTTAGACCCCATGAAGGTTGTAGAGGAACTCGAACTTTTACTTGCCAAAGACCCTTTCTCATCTTCCACGGAAGTCAAGGGACGCCTTACTACCAAAGAGACTAACCAAGAAGAAAGGAGACTCATTTTTCCTCAACATACTACTCTTTCTGATGGAATGGTCAAGTCATCCAATTTATCAACCAAACCGGGTAAGATTAGGGAAGATGTACATATATTGCCAAGGTATGATCTTTATTTATTTCTTCCATCTTTACTAGCAAATTTGCACTCTTTTCGTGTTTATTGCTACTATCACCCGCACTTGATCCCAAGTGGGGGGAACAACACCCTATTACACAGTAAATAAGGGTGGAGTCAGGCTCGTGACTCGAACAAAAACAAGCGCTTCGTGGGAGGCAACCCATGCTTATCTTTTATTTTATTTTTATTTTTTCCGATTTTGTATTGAGTCAGTCCAGGCCGCACGAAGATACGGCGCATCTCAGTCGTGAGATGCGACGCATCCTCTGCAATGGTCATATCTTATTTTATTTTTCTGCATTTTTATTTTTCGACTTTAAAACTTTTTATCAGTTTATTTTAATGCGGCGCATCCCTGGTTAAGGATGCGGCGCATCTTTATTCTGATCCGTATTAATTCCAGGCTCGATACGGCGTATCTTCTTCAATAAGATACGGCGCATCGACTGACCTAATGATTTTCAGTTTTAATTTTTAAGTTTTATTTTTCCTAACTACTAATGTGTTATGCAAGTTGAACCTTTCTTATCTTAGGTGTGTTTTAAAGTGTTGGTGGTATTATAGTTTCCTGGATTTCCTGTGGATACATCAAGTATGAAGTTTTAACGTTCTAATCCACATGGAAGTTGATTTTTGCTCTTATACTAATGGAGGATCATACCGAGCAAATCTCAGGGAGTTTTTCCTGTTCTAATTCTTTTATTTTCCAGTTTTTAACCTTTTATACAAACAACGAGGACGTTGTTTAACTTAAGTGGGGGGATAGGAGAATTAGAACACTTAACAATTACTTGTCCTACTTTTCAAAAATTATGCTTAAAATGTGCTTAATATATCAAACTTAAAAATTTTTTAGCATGTTTTTGTTTAAGATCTAAGTTACATAACTGCACACATGACGTTATTTTCAAAAATTGTGATTTTTCCAAAATTCACAAATCTATGAGTGTGCCGGTGACTTGTAAACTTTAGAACTTGGCTTGTATACTATTCGAGACCACCATAATGAGTATTATTTATTTAATTGGAATGACTTGTCTAACTTGGTAAAATTCTAGGATTACACCAAATAGCCTTTATATGTTATGTGTTATTAGCTAACTACACTGGTTAGTTAACCCCCGTACAAAACCCTTTTGTTACTCTCATTTTTAGAGTAAGATACCCCTAGAAAACCCTCAGAGCCATTCCTTTCGTTTCTTACACCTATGTTTAAAATGTTTCGTTACACCCTTACACCTTAGCCTACCCTGTAGATTAAAATTCGTGGTTGGTTAATTGCTATAGGCAGAGTGTGTTTCCTTACAATACCTGTGTTCGCGTGCGTAATTCATTATCTTTGGTTAGGTCGGGAAATTGCACAATGCAAATTGGAGTGAAAGTAAATATTGTATATTTTTGAGTTTATTTTTCGTGTGTTTACTACTTTCACTATTACCGTTATTTCTGAAAGTATGAAAAGTATGAAAAAAAATTATCCGGAAAGAAAGTTGTAGTGATGTGGTGAAATTTTACACATCTATGTTTATGTTTCAAAAAAAAAAAAAAAAAAAAAAAAAAAAAAAAATCGAAAAAATGAGAAAAGAAAAAGAAAGAAAAAAGAGTTGGATGTTTATTTTAAGCCAACGATGTAGAGTTATGTAAGTGGTCGATATCACCACTATTTGTTATACTATATTTATGGATTGAATGGGAATTGGCAGTTATGGGAACGCCAATTAAGGTTTATTCTTTGATTGAGATCTTGTTGAGTATAATTCGTGTCTACCAAAAGCGTGTGTTTCAAGTGTTAAAGCGTGAGTTATTCAATGATATGAGTCTTATTCATGGGATGGTTGGGATAGTGATTAACCACACTTAGGATTTTAATCTATTTGTTTTGTTTTGTTTATTTTTATTTTTACACCAATTTATATCCCAAATGTTATCCATACCCTGTATTGTTCTTTATCCAACCGAACCTTTGATTTATTGAGATTAGGGATTTGAGCAATCTTAAGTATCGTGGTCGTGGATTCGGCTATGTATTTATGATTTTGTCGCCCTTTTTGATATATTATTATTGGTGAAGTTTGGACCTATCTTTAGCATATTCGAGTTAAGGATTTGAGCAATTGCAAGTATCGTGTTCGTGGATTCGATCATGTATTTGTGATTTTGTCGCCTTTTCTGGAATTTGAGATCGATAGTGTAAAAAAGAATAATTAACCCTTAAGCCTAAAAACCCTTTTTACCGCTTTAGACTTGTTATTCCTTAGCTTTAGTGGTGGAGATGTGTATACTTGCCAAGCTTATGATAGAATATTCGTCGCGACTGGACAGTTAAACGATTAGATTTGCTTTTATCGACTTATTTTATTTTACTTCTAATTCGTTAAGTGTTTAGTTGTGTGATTATGAATAAACGAATACATGCTTAAATATAAAAATAAATCCTAATACATCTTTTAGGATAAATTTTCATAAATGAAATTCTAAGGTTTACTTGGGGACAAGTAAAGTTCAAGTGGGGGGATATTTGATGAACTCAAATAAGTACATTTTATTACTATCATTTATCCTATTAATTTGACTTGTTTTACTATATTATGTATGAGGATTGATACTTAATCGTTTACTTTTGTAATTCTCAGGTAAAAACAAGCATTTGGTGAAACTTAGCGATTATGGACTAATAATGGAGCAAAACGTGCATAAAGTGAAAGTCTACTGACATGGACAAGATCAAGTCAATTCTGCTCCAGATGCGCCGCATCTCACTCTCGACATGCGCCGCATCTCTATCAAGATATCACCAGATACGATCCAAGATACAAGAGGACATGCGCCGCATCTAATCAAGAGTTACGCCGCATCTTCTGGCGGTGTACGAATATTCCTGAATATTATAATCTTGGACCCCACGCGAAGTTAAGTACATACGCCGCATCTACTTAGTAGATGCGCCGCATCTTCCCTCAGACAGAAACTATAAATACCCCGTAGACCAGACGAGTTAAAGAGTTCGAAACCCTAAAACCGAAGTTCGGACAGCAGAGCAAGAGGACGAATTCAGTCAAGGAGGCAGCACAAGACACACCCAAATCGAAGATACAAGAGCTGTAAGAAGGTGCTGCATGTATTTAATTCATTAAGTAGTTTTGTTTTATTGTGTTAGCAAGCTTTAATTCATCAGGATTGGTGGCTTGTGTAATGTGACAACGAAAGATTGCACTCCCTTTAATACTTGCTTTCCCATCAATTAAAGTTTATATGTTGATGTCTTTGGTTACTACTTATTAGTGCATTGATAACCTCTGTGTTTATTAGTGGCTTGCGGGCATCCGACTGCGGGACAAGATGTGGCTCCCACGGTTTGTTTCTAAATTGATCACTTAGGAATAACTTTTAGACATAAGTAATCATTAAGGGTTTACTCGCCGATGAGAATAGGACCAACGAGAAAGGGTTAATTACATACACTTCATATAAAGCTATCAATAAAACAAGTGACAATCTACTTAATCATAAGGACAGCCCTCTTATTGTCTCGAGTATCTATCTGTGTACGTGTGTGCTACTTGCTGATTCGTGCCTATTGGTTTATTTTATCATTTAATTACTACAAAACTGTGCCAGTCTCTCAGGCTGAAACCCCCTTGCGTTAGGATATTAAAATACTGATTAGAATAACTAGATAATACGTTCCACTCTTAGTGATCGACACTCTACTTACCATTATCTTCATACTGACCGGGTACACTGCTCGTTAAGTGTGTGTGTTATTGATAAGTCGGCTAAATATAAATTTAAAACTTGAGTAGGCATTAAAACTGCTAAACCGCAACGACACATCACGCGCATCAGCTAGAATATGTTGATAGGATTAATATTCTAGAACAAGAGCTTTTTCTTAAAAATAGTGAGATTAATGTGCTTAATAAAAAGCTAGAAAAAGCTCAACAAGAAAAAGATGCTGCTTTGTCTGAAAAAGAAAGACATGTAGCTAGAGTTGAGAAACAGCAATTTGCATCTGATCTTGTGCATAAGTCCATTGAAAGTCAATTGATGAGGAGAGGTAGTGGAATAGGATATAATGATGTACCTCCTCCAGTTAAGAGTGCTTTTGCACCTCCTAAGAAAGAATTGTCTTTTATAGGTGAAATTTATAGCAAACCTGTAGGTGAAACTAGTGAGGCTAATAAAGAAACACCTAAGGTAGAAAAGAAGTTGTATGATGCTCTAATCATTGAAGATTGGGTGTCAGATAGTGAAGATGAACATGTTGAGTCAACACCTAAGGCTAAAAAGGAAGAAATTCCTAAAATAGTTGAATCTAAAGTTAAACAGGTTAGTTTTGTGAAACCTGTGTTTGGTGCAAATATCTCTAGGAAAATAGTTGAATATAATGAGGAATCTAGAGAACAATCTAGAAGGTTTAATAACAGGCCTAGAGGAAATCAAAGAAACTGGAACAGCCTAATTTCTCATAAGTTAGGTAGTGATTTTCAGTTAGTTAAAAAGGCTTGTTATCAATGTGGTAGTTTTGAGCATTTGCAAGAAGATTGTTATTACTACCAAAAACCTGTTTGGAACCAAAACAAAAGGGTGAACCACAAAAACTTTTCTAAAAAGACTCACCCTCATGCTAACAAAAACATGGTTCCAAGGGCAGTATTGATGAGATCTGGTGTAACTAGGTCAATTACTACTGCTCCACCAAAAAGGCCTTTTCAAAATAATACAGATGTTTCTACTGCTAAGGCAAAAGCAGTTTCTACTGCAGAGCCAAAAGTGATAAGAGACACTGTTTTGGGCAACCATTTTTAGGCTGTTAAGGCCTCAGCTTGCTGGGTCTGGAAACCAAAAATAAACGTTTTAGATCATGTTCTCAGACACAGCAGTGCATCAATGGATTTAAAGAGATTTGACTATGTTGATGCACAAGGCAGATCCAAGTCAATAATGGCTTGGGTCCCCAAGAGAAACTAATTCTCTTACTTTATGTGCAGGGCAATCTACAAGAGGAATTAAATGACAAATGCATATTTGATAGTGGATGCTTTGGACATATGACAGGAGACATGTCCAACCTTGAAGATTTTGAAGCTATTGATGGTGGATATGTAGCCTTTGGAAATGATCCTAAATGAGGAAAAATTGTTGGTAAAGGTACAATAAGAACAGGTAAAATGGATTTTGAAAAAGTGTACTTTGTAAAAGGGCTTAAGTTCAACCTCTTTAGTGTCTCACAAATGTGTGACAAAAAGAACTTTGTTCTTTTTACAGATACTGAATGTCTTGTCTTATCTCCTGATTTTAAGTTGCCTGATGATAAATTTGTGCTACTTAGAGTCCCTAGAACAGACAACATATACAGTGTTGACATAAAGAACATAGTTCCCAAAAGAGCTTTAACTTACCGATTTGCAAAGGCCACAAATGATGAATCCAAACTTTGGCATAGAAGACTTGGACATTTAAATTTCAAAACTATAAAGGTTTCCCTTCAAAAGTTTTTGAAAATTCTGAAACCTGTGTTGTTTGTCAGATGGGAAAACAACACAGAGCTTCTTGTAAGTCCAAAGCTGTGAACACTATTTCTGAGCCTTTGTAAATGTTGCATATGGATTTGTTTGGGCCAACATATGTGAAAAGTTTGAACAAGAAGATGTACTGCCTAGTTGTCACAGATGACTATAGTAGATTCACTTGGGTTTTCTTTTTAGCAACTAAGGATGAGACTTCTAGCATTCTTTAGGCTTTCATAACAAGAGTAGAAAACCTAGTAAATCATAAAGTTAAGGTGATAAGATGTGACAATGGAACTGAGTTTAAGAATAGTGTTATGAACTAGTTTTGTGTGGAAAAAGGTATGTTAAGACAGTATAGTGTAGCTAGAACTCCTCAACAGAATGGTGTAGCTGAGAGGAGGAATAGGACACTTATTGATGCTGCTAGGACTATGTTGTCTGAATCAAAATTACCTACTACTTTTTGGGCTGAAGCAGTTAACACTGCTTATTTTGTGCAAAATAGGAGTAAAGTAGTTAAGCCTCATAACAAGACCCCTTATGAACTGTTACATAGTAGGAAAGCTATGATAGATTTCTTAAAACCATTTGGGTTTCCTGTTACTATCTTAAATACCATTGATCACCTAGGCAAGTTTGATGAAAAGGCAGATGAAGGATTCTTTTTTGGATACTCTACCAATAGTAAAGATTTTAGGGTATTTAATAAAAGAACTAGGCATGTGGAAGAAAACTTGCATGTTAGGTTTAATGAAGTCACACCTAATGCTGCAGGAAGTGGACCTGACTGGCTGTTTGATATTGATTCACTAACCAAAAGCATGAATTATAAGCCAGTGATTGCTGGTACAACTAACAAGTATGCAGGTACACAAGCTAAGGTGAATGAATCTGCAAAGGAGTTTACCTTGATTGAAAAATGGAAGCTTTATCAAACTTTGATAGCCAAAGAGAAAGAGAGAAAGAGTTCACAAGATGATGCTGTTCATGAAGTACCAAAAGGAGATACAGAAGGTGGAGATAAATCTTCTGTTGATGGAAAAGTGGTTAATGAAGGACCACAAATTGTTAATGAATAAGCAAATGTAGAAAACAGAGGAAATAACACTAGCAGCAGTAACCATGATTCTACCGCTATGCCAAAAGTTCCTACTGCTAAGCCTAGCAGCAGTAATCATGATTCTACTGCTAAACCTAAAGTTACAACTGCTAAGCCTAGTGTTTCTACTGCTGCACCAAAGTTTTCTACTGCTGATGTAGATGGAAGATCTTTTGCTGATGATGACTATCCTGAAGATATACCTGGTTTGGTTAACATCTATGAAGATACTGATGATGAAGCTTTGGATGGGTTTGGTGCAGAGGCTGACTTAACCAATATGGAGAATGCAATACCTGTCAGTCCTATTCCAACCACCAGAGTTCATAAAAATCATCCAAAGGAGCAGATAATAGGAGATGTTCAATCTGCTGTTCAGACCAGAAGTAAAGCTAAATGATTGAGAGATTTGCTTAATCAAGGTTTATTTGCTCAATCTCTTCATTAGAGAAATAGCCACAAAGACCTTCAGAATTGCATGTTTGCTTGTTTTCTGTCACAAGTGGAACCCAAAAATGCCTATAAAGCATTACAAGATGAAAGTTGGGTGGAAGCTATGCAAGAGGAGTTGTTGCAGTTTAAGCTTCAAGAAGTCTGGAACTTGGTTGATTTGCCTAATGGAAAATAGGCAATTAGTACAAAATAGGTGTTCATATGCAAAAGAGATGAAAGAGGCATTGTGATCAGAAACAAAGCAAGATTAGTGGCTCAAGGATACACTCAGGAAGATGGCATTGATTATGATGAAGTGTTTGCACCTGTTGCAAGGATAGAAGCTATCAGATTGTTTTTGGCTTATGCTTCATATAAGAACTTCACAGTATATCAAATGGATGTAAAGAGTGCTTTCTTATATGGGAAAATTGATGAAGAAGTTTATGTCTCCCAACCACCTGGTTTTGAAGATCCTGATTATCGTGATAGAGTTTACAAGGTGGAGAAAGCATTGTATGGTTTGCATCAAGCTCCCAGAGCTTGTTATGACACCTTATCAACGTACTTGTTGAACAATGGCTTCAGTAGAGGAAGAATTGACAAGACTTTGTTTATCAAAAGAGACAAAAGGATATCTTACTGGTTCAAGTGTATGTTGATGATATCATTTTTGGGTCAACCAACAAGGTGTTATGTGAGGATTTTGAGAAGCTAATGCATAACAGGTTTCAAATGAGTTCTATGGGTGAACTCACATTCTTCTTAGGGTTTCAAGTCAAACAAAAGACTGATGGCATATTTATCAGTCAAGATAAGTATGTAGCTGATATCCTGAAGATGATTGGTTTTTCTGATGTGAAGCCTGCTAAGACAACCATGGAGTCCAACAAGTCTCTAGTCAAAGATGAAGATGGTGACGAAGTTGATGTGCATGTCTACAGATCAATGATTGGTTCATTGATGTATCTCACAGCTTCCAGAACAGACATTATGTTTGCTGTGTGTGCCTGTGCCAGATTTCAAGTATCCCCTAAAGTGTCACACTTGAATGTTGTCAAGAGAATTTTTAGGTATCTAAGGAGTCAACCTAGGTTGGTCCTTTGGTATCCAAAAGATTCACCTTTTGTTCTGGTGGCATACTCAGACAGTGATTATGCTGGAGCATGTTTAGACAGGAAATCAACTATTGGAGGATGTCAATATCTTGGACATAGGTTGATCTCATGGCAATGAATGAAATAGACTGTGGTGGCAAATTCTACAACTGTAACTGAGTATGTTGCTGCTTCAAGTTACTGTGGTCAAGTACTGTGGATTCAGAATCAATTACTGGACTATGGGTATAATTTCATGCACACCAAAATTTATATTGATAATAACAGTACAATGTGTATTATTAAAAATCCTGTTTTTCATTCTAAAACAAAACATATTGAGATAAGAAATCACTTTATAAGAGATTGTTTTGAGAAGAAATTAATCCAAATTGTTAAAATCCATACTGACAATAATGTTGCAGATTTGCTCACAAAAGGTTTTGATGTGGGTAGATTTCAATTCTTAATTGCTAGTATTGGAATGACAAATCTTTGAAAATTCTTATCTCTTTGAGTTTTTGTAATGTTTTGTAAGGATTTGTACTGTTATTAGTCTATGAGTTGTTTCTACTGCTTGCTATGATATGTGTTAGGTTCTGCTGTTAGTTATATTTAGTCCTGCTGCTTGTTGCTTATTCAACTGCTAAGTATAACTATGGATTGTGATTACTGTGGTATATTCTTTCTTGTGTTTTTGTGGTTTTGGACTAATCTTTTGTAGGAAAAGTCAAAGGGGAATGCTTGTCTGATGAGAAAAAGGTGTTTGAAAAGTTCAGTAGACATTCTACTGCTAGTTACAAAGTTTCTACTGCTAGGAAAAACTTTCTACTACTAAGGGTTCTGCTGCTCGCTTTGTAACTTCTGGGATTCTACTGCTTGGTTTGAAAGTGTAGGGTCGGTTTTGTAAATTTGGCGCCAATTAAAACCTAATTCGATCCGAACGAATTAAAAACCTAATTCAATCTCATAATTGATTTTGTGCGCCCAAAAATCATTCTAATTCAAACCCTAACACGCGTTTTAACATCTGATTTCAAAAGCCCCCAGAATCAAAACCCTAATTCACAATGTCAACAAGAATCTTTTCAGAAAGTCACAATCAAGTCGCTTTTCTTCAAAAGCCTATAAAAGCTGATGGATTTGCTAAGGTAATTGATTTCCTTAATGCTACTACAATTATGTATGCATTAACAGCAAACCCAACTATATTTGTTTCCCACATTGATCAGTTTTGGTCTACTGTTAAGATCAGAACTACAAATGGGGAAGAACATTTAAAGGCTAAGGTAGATGGCCACAAGATAATTGTTTCTGAATCATCTGTGAGAGAAGCTCTTCACTTTGCAGATGATGAGGAAATAAATTGTCTTGAAAATTCTATCATTTTTGAAGAACTTGAAACCATGGGGTATGAGAAGAAAAATGAAGGTCATTTATAAAGGTCTTCTCTGTCCTCAATGGAAGTTTTTAATTCACACCATTCTCCATTGTCTAAGTCCTAAAACTTCAGGTTGGAATGAATTCAGTACAACTCAGGCTTCTGCTATGATTTGTCTGGTCAAAGGACAACCTTTTAATTTTTCGGCTATGATAATGGATGGTTTGAAAAAGAATGTACAAGGAAAGTATTACATTTATCCATGGTTTTTGCAACTAATTCTGAATAATCAACTTTCAAATCCAAAGGTACATAAAAAGCAATTTATTTGTTCTGTGCTTCAAAAGAAATTGTTTTCATACCTGAAAAAGGATGGCAAGGATTTTTCTGGAACTGTGACACCATTATTTCCTTATATATTGTCATTAGTTCAAAATCAGGGTGAAGGAGTAGACATCACAACTACTTCCCAACACACACCCAATTTGGAACAATCATCTACACAACCTGAAAAGACCCAAACCCCTAGGGATTCACAACATAAGAACACTGTGCTACCTCAGGCTGGTGTTAGGATGGTTGGAGCAGATGAGGCTGTCACAGGTGTGGGAGGTAAAATTTTGGAAGGGGCTACCACTACTGCTGCTAGCTTAGAAGCAGAGCAGGTCAGTGGCAACATAAATAAGACCCCAACCAAGGCAACATCTAATGTATATGGTTCACAAGAACCTGGTATAGGTGATTTAAACCCCAGCCAAATGGCTAATATGGGGGGCTCAGATGATCAAACTAGGTTTGATACTTAATTTACATCCCATGATTCACCTCTCAGGGATGGTAACACTTCCCGAAGTGATGAGGATAGGCTTGAAACAGAGGAATTGATGAATCAACATGTACACAATGACAATTCCAGTGATCCACCTCTCGGGCCAAGTAACACAGGCCGAAGTGGTAAGGATAGTATGGAACTTATGAAAGAATTGATGGCAAAATGTACAAAATTGTCAAAAGTTGTTCTTGGTCTCAAGAAGGAGCTTAAGGAGGTTAAAACTTCTCAAGGTATTGAAATCAACAAATTGAAGCAAAGGGTGAGGTATCTTGAAGGTTTACAGAGATCAAGAACACATAAATTCAAGAGGATGTACAAGGTTGGATCTGTTGCAAGGGTGAAATCTTCTGAACCATGTTTGGGGGAGGATGCTCCCAAATAGGGGAGGAATGAAAACAAGGATTCAGGGGAGGCTACCAAGGTTTCAGGGGAGGCTAAGGATTTGAATGTTGAAAGTACTACTAATGATGCAAATGTGGATATAGAGATGGATAGTGGTGAAATTGATGAATTTGTGGTTAAAGACAAAGATGGTAATGAAGTGGTTTTGAAGAAAGAGAAAAATGAGCAGATTGTGCTTGAAAAATTGAAGACTTTGGAGCCTGAGCAGCTTGTGAAAGCTTCTGAAATAATGGTGGAGTCAATCAAAGGATTGGGAGATTCTACTGTTAAGGATAAAGTTGGTTTTGTTGTTGGTGACAAAGAAGAAGTAGATAAGGATGATTCTACTGCTGGTACAAAACATTCTGCTGCTGGTGTTGATGATTCAACTGCTCAAGTTCAAGTTGATTCTGCTGCTGGTGTTAATGTTGAGGTACAAGATTCTACTGCTGGTATTAAAGTTTCTACTGTTGAACCAGAGAAAGATTCTACTGCTAAGTTATTTGATGATGATGTGAGTTTAGCTGAAGCCATCATCCAACTGAAGACATCACAACCAACTAAACCATAATCTAAACCACAATCACAACCATAACCACAACCACGAAAGGCATCAAGACCACCTGTTAAAGGTGTAACAATCAGAGAACCTATCCCTACCAAGAAAGCTGCTCAAACACCTCAGTATTCAGGAAAAGGTAAAGGCATAATGACTGAAGAGCCTGAGCCTGAATCTGAAATACCTTTTGATTTTTGGCATAAGGAGAAGCAGATAGCCTTTAATGAAGAAGCTGAAAAGAAATTAGCTGCTGAGTTTGAAGAGAAAAACCACAAAGGTACTTGAACAACAAAGAAAACATGCTGAGGATGAGGCAAAGACTAAGGAATTTCTTGATGCTTGGGATGAGGAGAGGATTAACTGTGATGCTGATGTTGAGCTTTCCAAGATGGTTAAGGAGGAACAACAAGATACACAAACAATAGAAGAAAGAACTAAGTGGATGAAGAAGTTCAAAGAACAAAGAAGGAAATGGTATCTTGCTGAAAAGAGAAAGATGAAATTGCTCAAACCACCAACTGTCAAACAAATAAGAAACTTTCAAAAAAGGTACTTAAAGAACATGAAGGGATATACACTTAAATGGTTATCTTGGTTCTCTGATGAATCAATTCAAAAGATGTTTGAGAGAGCTAAGAAAGAAAGTGATAGTTTTGTGCCTATGGGGTCAGAAGATCTAGTACAGAAGGCTAAGAAAGTGGTGGAGACGGAGGTGGAAAAAGAAAATGTGGAAAAGAAAGTAGAAGAAAAGGTTGTGAAGGAAGAAGAGAAAGAAAGTTCTAATATTGGAGTCAAGAGAACTGGAAGAGTTTTGAAAAGTGTTAGAAGTAAAAAGAGGAAAAAAATTTGATAAGTCAAAGGCAGTTGAGCAGAGTTCTGAGTCAGAGAGTGAGAATGAAGAGAAAGTTGATGATGACAAAGAAGCAGATGATGTTGGGAATTATCATAAGGTACGAGGAAGACCAAGTGAAGACAGACTTAAGTCTGGTAGTTTACATTATTAATTCTGGTTCAAGTTAAGTCTTGTAATGTATATGTTAAGTCTGGTTTTGTTATTAAGTCTTGTTGACTTAATAGTTATGTCGGGTCAGTGAAAATAGGAAAGTTTATTAGATATAAGTTAGGAAAAGATATGTACGAATTTGGTATCTTTATAGAAGATATGTGATATCTTTTCACACGGTTTTGTAATTAGGGTTTCCTTCAAGTATAAAAGGAACCCTAAAGATAATTATTATATATGTGTGAATTGTGTGAGTTAGTGAAATATACGAAGTTAGTGATAACTCTGTGTTCTTCATTGTTCTTGTTAATTTTCCGCGTTAACATTAACAATTGTGTAAGAGTTTCTCACTTGGATTGATTTAGATTTATTCAAGTCATCCACTAAGTAATCAAAGGCTACTTAAAGATCCATACAATACGTGGACCTACAAGTGGTATCAGAGCCTTTAGAGAGACTCTGAGTTCGAAGAATACAACACCACAAACAAATTCTTAATCAATTCACCCTACACAATGTCTGGCCTTGTGCAACCAATCAATACTAAAACATTTTCAAACCATAACAGTGAGGATGATAGATCAAACCATGAAGAAGAAAACCCTGAAACCAGCACCTCTAAATCACAACCAACCATCCCTACAACCACCACCATATCCAACATTAAGCTTCCAATACTGAAAAGAGAAGAATACGACATATGGGCCATGGAGATGGAACATTACTTGGAATACATTGACAGTGATGTTTGGAAGGTTATTCATAAGGGAAATTCTAAGAAAAGGGTTTCAGTTGGTACTGATGGGCAGATTAGAATATTACCACCATTGACTGCTGAGGAGATACGGGCTGTGGAAAAAGAGAAGAAGGCTAGAACCTTGCTAGTTATGGCTATTCCAAAGGAGCATCTACAAAGGTTTCATGGGATGATAGATGCTAAGGAAATTTGGGATGCAATTAAGAAACGTTTTGGTGGGAATGCAAACTCTAAAAAGATGCAGAAAGCTGTTCTCAAACAGAAATTTGAAACAGTCAGTGTGTCAAAGGCTGAAGGATTGGAAAAGGGTTATGACAGATTTCAACATCTTCTGTCACAACTAGAAGTACATGGTGCTGCTGTATCTAATGAGGATGCCAATCACAAGTTTCTTAGGTCTCTACCACCAGAATGGGTAAATGTGTCTATGACTATGAGGATGAAGGATGAAGTTGAGTCAATGACCCCAGATGACCTGTACAACAATCTTAGGATTTTTGAAAGGGACATCAATAAAACCACTCAGACATCTCCTAGTTCTTCAAATGTTGCTTTTGTGTCTCAAAGCAAAGGCAGCACTTACAAGGTTAAGTCTGGCAGTGTTAAGTCTGGTGTTTATGAAGCTTCTACAAGGGAAAGAACTGCTCCTACAGGCTTTGCAGATGAGGTGATTCACTCATTCTTTGCCAATCAACAAGAAGATGAGAGCTTTATCAGTGAAGATTTGGAGCAGATAAATGATGCTGAGGTAGAAGAGATGGACATCAAATGGCACATTGCCATGATTGCTCTGAGGGTAAAGAGGTTTCAAAAGCAGTATGGGAGGTCCATTAAGTTCAACAACAAGTCTCCAGTTGGGTACACTAGGAGGACAGTTGAATGCTTCAATTGTCATAAGCATTGACACTTTTCTAGAGACTGCCCGAAGAAGAAGTCTACTGATGGGTATAGGAAGAGTGATGCAGAGGATGACAAGCTGGAAAGAAACAAGATGAGTATGGTGACATTGGAAGTTGGAGCTATTAACTGGAATGAGCACACAAAGGAGACTGAAGAGTCCAGTCATGCACTCATGGCCATTGGTTCTAGTAATGAGGTATCAGTATTTTCTAAATTATGTACTGATTCCTATAATCATGTTAAGGCTTTGTGTGATGAACAGTTAACACTAATAGGTGACCAAGAAGCACAAATTTTAGCTTATAAAAATGCTCTAAAAACATTAGATGCACAAAAAGGCACCCTTCAGAAACAACATGCTGATTTAAATGAAAAACTATTCTTTCAGGCTAATAAAATATATGAGCAAGATGAAAAACTTAAAAAATATAGAAGAATTGGCCTAAGAATACAAAAGGAAAGGGATGATTTGCAAAAATGTGTAGATCAGTGGAATAATTCAAATAACAATCTGTTTAAATGTTAGGATTCTCAAGTGAAGTCAAACAAGAAACATGGCTTAGGGTATAAGGAGGATGAGAAAAAGGCTATATTTAAGCATAGAGAGGATGACTATGAAGGTAAACCTTTATATAATCGGTTTGTTAAGGCTGGTGATTTCAAGGGAGTTCCACATCCATTGAGTGGAGACTATACTCCTCTTGAAAAAGAGGAGTTAGATGACTCTCTATTTGTGTATGGAAAAAGAGGTCCTCAAATACCTGAGTCAACCACCTCAGAGGACAAAACTAGTGAGTATTCTACTTGTCAATCTAATGACAATGAAGGATACATTGGTGATGTCTCTGACCACTCTAAGTCTGAGTCAAAAAGTGAAGTAAAAGAGAGTCCTGAACCTAAGATTGTTAAGGAAAGTGAACCTGTTATGACTGAACCAAAACCCCAAACAGTTAAACCTAGTTGTGTCAACCATATAAAATCTCCTAGGGAATCTTTTAATATGAATGAGTCACCTAAAAGTAATAGTGTTCACAGAGAAGTTAGGAGTAGCTACACTTACACTCCTAAGAGATGTTTTGTTTGTGGAAGTTTAAGTCATTTGATTAGAGATTGTGACTTCCATGAGAAGAGAATGAAAAGGGAAGCTGAGCTTAAAAAGAATGTGAATATGGGTCATGTTAATAATAAACCAGTGTGGAATAATGCAAACAGAATAAATCATGCCAACCATTTTGCTCCCAAACCAGCCCAACATGTTAACTCTACCCGACAAAACATTAATTCTGGTAGACAACAAGTTAATTCTGGTAGACCAAACTTCAATGTTAATACTGGTAGACCAAATATTAAATCTGGTTTGAGGAACCTTAATTTGGGTAGGCAAAACTTTAATTCTGTGAGGCCTAATGTAAATTCTGGTTATGTTAAACAAGTGAGAACCAGACAGCCTTTCCTAAAACCACAGGTGAATCAAAGAAACCAATTTTATAAACCTCATTCACCTGTGAGGAGCCCAATTGCTAAGAATACAGCAAGACCTTCAACTTCAAATGCTGTAAAGGGTAATGGGGGTTCTGCTGATAAGACCTCAGCATGTTGGTCTTGGGATCCATTCAAAAATGAATATACTTATAAATCCCAAAGCAACAGTGGATCAGTTTCATATAAGACTTTCAAATATGTTGATCCACAAGGTGGACCCAAGCCTACTCAGGCCTGGGTTCCTAAGAGAAACTAATTTCTCTTTCTTTAATGTAAAGTTTGTATACTATCCAGCTTTTAGTTATTTTTGGTAGTTAATGGATTTTCAACTTTTCTAGTACGATTGTTTCTTTGTGTTTTGTGCTTAACTTTGTTTTGCAGTTGTCAACTCCTTATTGTTGCTAATAACTGATATATGGCAAAATAAAACAAAAGGACCATGGAGTTTTTATTCATAACCATCAAGTTACATTCAAGGATGCAGCCTACAACACAAAATTAGATAAAAGCCTAAACATAAACAAGCCAAACGCCAACACCTACTTCTTCCTTTTTCCCTTGTCCTTCAAGTCAGGCATGGTTTTCTTGGTCCTTTTATCCCTAAGTAGATCTCTCACTTTTGGGCTTAAGAGTCCTAGAACCTGCTTGTTTGATGTTCGATGAGGCAACACAATGCTATTCTTTGAAGACACATTTTTTGAAGCCTCTGCTGCTTCATCCTCTGGTTCTTTTGCAGTAAGATCATAAGAAGCTAGCCAACGTTTAAGCATTGTCTTCTTTGATATCTTGTTCCTTAGGCGAGAGGTGTAGCCAGGTGGAAAATAGCCTGCCCATCCTCTATCAGATGAATCCGAAGATGAATCGGATGAAATCTCTACAATGGCTGATTGGGAAGGATTCATTGTGCTGAAAAGTTTTCTTTTTAGTATGAGATGATTGTGTGTTGACTATAAGGGGCTTTTTATAGAGAAAATCAAGGTTTTAGGCTATTTAATGTTCGGTTGGTGTATGAATTAACTCCTTGCAGGCATTGAGTTAATTATGGTACTTTTGGAAAGTTGACCAAAGTTTTATTTTTTTTTAAGTTAAGTATCGTTGTTAGTTTTAGATTAATATATATATATATATATATATATATATATATATATATATATATATATATATATATATATATATATATATATATATATATATATTGTGCAATTAAGGGGAGGTGATGTATATTTAAGGGGAGGTTAAATGTACAGTTTATTAAAGTCGGGTAGCTTTAATTTTTAAATCTGGTAGATTTTATAATTGCATTCTCTTGTAATTTTGCTTGCTTTGTCTCTTTTTCTGGCTGTTGGAACTAACATTTGCAGAAAAACTTGGATTGGTGATGATGTGAAGTCTGGCGATTGCTAAATCAATGTGTAAGTCAACTTCCTTGGTTAAGTCTGGTAAGTGGATGATTAAGTCGGGTTGACCAACTTTAAGTCTGGTAGTGTATCTGGTAATTAAAATATTACCGTTAGGTCTGGTCAGTCAAAATAACGTATTTTTATATAAAAATCTTACCGTTCAGAATTTTCGAGAATAAGAGGTATATAAGGATAATCTTTTTCACTTTTATCCTTATTTACTTCTAAATTTGAACATCGTTATTTTCGGCTAACTACTTTGTTCTTATATACACCAAACCCTAACAAGTTCTCAACCAGACTCAAATCATTTACTTATCGATGGCTTCTCTAAAGTTTGTTGACAAGCACAATCAGGTTGGCTTCGTGAAGAAACCAACTCAAAGTGAGGGTTTCGAATAAATTGTGGATTTTATGCGTGGCTCACATATTCGGTATGCTTTACTTCATAATCCCACTATTTATGTGTCCCTTGTCAAGCAGTTCTGGAGGTCGGTTACCTCTGAGACTCTTGATGATGGGACACCATGTTTAAGGGCAATAATAGATACTCGTGCTTTTACTGTTACTGAAACTTCCATTAGGAGTAGTCTTCAATTGGATGATGCTTCAGGGGAATTTAATTTGTCACGTGAGGAAATTTTAGAAGGACTGAAAAGCATAGGTTATCCCACTGATGGTTCTTTTACTTTTTGGAAAAACTATTTTACACCACAGTGGAGGTTTTTAGTTCATCACCTGCTCCAATTCCTGAGTCCCAAGAGTGGTGGATGGGATCAATTTGGAAGCCAAATTGCTTCTGCATTGGTTTGCCTATCACTTGGAAGGAAATTTAACTTTTCAAAACTTATTTTTGAAGGCCTGGAGTCAAATGCTAAAAAGGCAAAGTTTTTGATGTATCCTAGGTTTCTGCAAATGGTTTTAAACTTTGAAACTTCAAACAAAGTGCAAACATATGAGTGTGTGGTTTTCACATCAAAATTATTCGCTAACATGAAGAGAAATTTCAAAGGGGCCCATAGGCCTTTACTTCCTGCTATGCTTGTTGGTACTAACAATGCAGGTACATCTGAGGATATACAAGAGTCATCTGATGAGGAGCAATCTCAGGAACAACCAAGATCCACAACTCCCACACCCATTCCTACAACAACACCTTCACCACAACACAATCCTTCATTTGCTGAGAGACAACCTACACCTATTCCACAGTCCCCTCCATCACATGTTCCAAGTCCTACACAGGAGGAGGAACGTGCCTCAATGTCTGTGGAAGAGCTTCAAACCTTAGTTCCAACTTTGCTTAAGAAGGTGACTACTTTGGAGAAGTCAAACAAAGCACTCAGTGAAGCTGTCATCACTTTGGTGAGGAAAGTGAAGAAACTGGAAAAGGCTATGGAGGATAAGGGTGTTCAATTTGATGATCAAGAAGGAGAAGCTGAAAATTCTTCCAAACAGGGGAGGACTTTAGATGCAGAACATAGATTTCAAACACCAGTTCAAGAGAAGTTCTGAGGCTGTTGCTGGTAATAAGAGAAAAGGGAAGGAGATTGTTTTTGAAAATCCTCAACCTAAGAAAAAGAAAAGTCAAGAAAGGGAAGAACAAGCTAGCTTGGCTGAGATTGAGAGGATTAAAGCACAAGATCTTGCTGAGAAAGAAAGACAGGAACAACAAAAGAAGGAAGATGCACTTTATGCAAGAAGATTGGCTGAAGAGTCTGATGATCCATTTACACACCTGATAAATGTTGATGATGAAGTAAGAGCTAAGTATGAGGAGATCAAAGCTGTTGAAGGATTGACTGCAGAAGAAAAGTCCAAACAGTTAGCAGAGTTTATAAATTCAAGAGCTTCTGATGATTCTTTAGGTGGATTTTTGGAAAAGATCAGACAAACTCAGAAGAAAACAAAAGTTCCTAAGAAAATGACTATGGCAGAAAAGAGGCATGACATGAAAATGTATCTAAAGTATCAAATGCATCTATCTTGGGAAAAGATGAAAGGAAAGTCATATGAGGAGATTCAAATTGCATATCTCAATGCATTTGAAAGAGATCAAGGTTACAAAGCTGTTGATTATGAGGATGTACAAAGATTTTGTTTTCAAAGCAAAAAGGTGAAAGAAAGTGATTGTAACACCCCAACCCGACAAGGGTAAAGATGTCACACTAATGGTTTCACATCAGATCAAAACAAAGCATACATGTCAAGTAATACAAAAATTCTCAAAGGTTACAAAAGAAATTCTGAAATTTACATGGTTGCAATGGAAACAAAACTAAACACTAAGTCTGCAAAAGCAACTCCTTCTAATGGTCTCTACTTCAGAACACTATCAAAGTCTTCTAAGTCCAAAATTCTCTTCACTCAAACCCAAACCCGTCATCCTGCTTATTACCTGCTGCACACGAAAAGAAAACGTGCGGCTGAGCTTAAAAAGCTCAGTGAACAGATACATATACAAAGCAAAGAATAATGAAACAGAAATATAATATGGGCAATGGGAATGTCATAAGGTATAACGAAACAAATGGATAATAAGAGAAGAATAGGATAGTCATCTACCACGAGCCCAGAAACTCAAAGTCGTAATCTCAACATCATAATCTCAAAGTCATAATCTCACAATCAGAGGGGATACCTCTCAAGCAACCAGATAATATGAGGGGTGTCCTCATGTATCAAAAGGGGGTGGAGTAGCTAGCTCCCAGAAATGTGAAAGGCATGTATTGCACACAGTACCAGTCACCTCAAAGTCATAAACTCAAAGTCATAGTTAAATCCACTAAACATACAAATCTAGGATTGCAATCCATACGCCCCCAAACTCAAAGTCAACTCAAAATCATAATCTCAAAGTCATAATGGCCATATCATAATTTAAGAGGGACGGTGTGAGAAATCACTCACCCACACATGAGTCATGCCAGTGGTGCATCACAGACATGGCCAGGTTACCTTCCTGGCTAGGTAACAGAAAATGGCTCGGGTATCAAACTAAGAGTCAGGTCTCAATGTCATATCAAAGGGTGCATCTCAAAGTCATATCAAAAGGTCATATATCAAAAGGTGCATCTCAAAGTCATATCAGAAGGTATATCTCAAGGTCATATCAAAAGGTTCATGCCAAAAGAATCATGGCAAAGGTTTGAATCATAGCTCAACATCAATGCATAGGTGATAAGACACCCTTACTAAAAAGGGTAGAGTATCCGTACCTTATGACGAAAGCACAAACAGAAACAAAGCACAGAAATAAGGGAATAGCTCAAAGTCTCTCCTTCTTCACACCTAGAGGAGTAGAAGGTGATTACAAATCATTCTTAATTAACTTCCTTTCCATTTTAAGTAACTTTCCCTTTTTAGTAAGTTTCCAATTTAGTAAGTTTCTACTTTTAGAAAGTTTCCATTTTTAGAAGGTTTCCATTTTTAGAAGTATGGAGTAACATAACTTAGTTAAATCATTATTAATAAAAATAAGGTATCTTTTATCATATTTACACATTTGATCCTTAAGATTTCACAATTTACACTTTACACCCCTTTATCACAAAAGTTACACTTTAAACCTTCAAATATTCATAGTTACACATTAAACCCTTCATTTATCAATTTTACAAAATGAGTACTTATTTTAACATGTTATACGAATGAATCCTTAAATATTCATAATTTACACATCAAGTCCCTCAAGTTATCAAAGTTACATATTAAGTCCTTTAATTTACAATTTCAACCTTTAATTATTAACAATTACATATTAAGCCATTAAATTATCAAAATAGCACATAACCCCCTGAATATAATTAATTACTCAAATCAACCATACGTTTCCAGAAATTACATATTTAGTCCCTCTATTTATTTAATGGGATAATTACCAAAATAGCCCAAACACAAATGGGCGGTTCCCTATCTAACCCGAAATCAGAAAATAATTGTGTTGCCCAGGGCAACCGGCATTTTTTGGGGCAACCGAAGGATTTCCAGTGTATTTTTTGGGCAACAATCGCCCTTTTTTGGGCAACTGGGGGCATTGCCCAGGGCAACCGCGGTAGAAATATCCCATTTGGGTTTTGGGCTATTTTAGTAATTATCCCTTATTTAAATTGCAAATTCGAATTATAATATATTAATTAAGACATTTTAATCCTTTTAAATGTAAAAAATTACACTAGACTCCCTCAACTTATATTTTATACGAAATGTACACAGTCCAAAATGAGTTCTAAAAATAACCTTTGAGTTTTAAAAGTTACAAAACCTACCCAAAACATTTTATAAACCATCGAACAACATTTTAAATACACGAATCCAAACCCTAACACATCTAACCTATTTTTAATCATTACCTAATCATTTAACATCATTAAAAATCACATGAACAAACCCTAATTCCTCATTTCCAGCTCGTACGAAAATCTTTCCTCTTTTACGCGTTTTTATCTCAAAACCGATTAACAAACTCAATTCGAAAATAAATCATCTAGGCCATGATAATTCGTAGCAACATTTTTCCAGGTCTTGTAATATCATAAGACACGTAAATACATTATACTTGAAGCCTTTAAAAATCGTATGCTATTTTACATGGTTTTATTACGTTTTCATGATTAATTCTTCATATAATTCATAGATCAAGCATGGTGTGTTATAATCATTTTATTTGATGTTCTTAGGATATATAAATCACAAGAAAAATACCACACCAAGATTCGAACGTGCGGATAGGGCTGCACGAATTGTTTCCTACGCGTGTGAGTAAATCGAACCAAAAATCCACCACGACTCCAAAAGCTTCTCCACAACCTTGCCAACATTTTTCCCAGAGTATATACGACATGAGGATCATGAGAAAAATCATAAACGAATTTTATAGAGGCCGCATGAATTATTTAGGAATTGTTACCTTACGTGTGATTAAAATGGAATAAATTCGACAACGCTTGATCTAAGCTCCCACAAATCGAATGGCTATTTTTCTAAGCTTCCTTGCCATATAATAGACTCCAGAAAAATGATCCTTGGCCTTGGAAAAATCGGAATGAATTTAGAGAGGGTTATGAGTTTTTCGGCTAGGGTTTTTAAGTTTAAAAATGGAGAATAATCATGGATTGATATAAGGTTGATTTTGCTAAGTCAAATGAGAGGATATGGACCAGATTTTTGGTGCATTGGTTGGAGGAATTAGTGTGATTGATTTTTCCCCCATTTATCCTAATTTTCCATAATTAAAAGTAATTATAATTACACTTATAACTCATTCGGTTCTATGAGGGGTATTTTAGTAATTTTGTAGCTTGTAGAAATGTTAAATGGAGTTGTCAAAATTATTTGGTATCATATCTTGTTCATTACCAGAAGTTTGGGATTAATTTGGTACTTTATAAGCTTTTAAATAAGTCTTTAAACTTGTAGGGGCAATTTGGTCATTTTACATGCTTTTCAAATTTTAGGTGTTACAGTGATCATGTTATTAATGCAGATAAGATGATTGAGAAAGTAACTGAGGTTGAAATGGCTTCAACTGAAGTAAGAAAAGAAGAAGAGGTGAAGAAGTCTGTCACAGTGTTTACAAGAAGAAAAAGTATGGCAAGAAAAGGTAAACACAAGAAGGTGATTGAAGAAGATGAATTAGAGGAAGAACCTTCATCTGAAGGAGCCACCATGGGGACTATTGAAAGCACAAAGGAACCAACTAAGGTAGTCAAGTATCAATTTATCATGATTGGTGAAAGAGCTGCATATCAGATTATAAGGGAGGATAATTCTGATATTGTTTATATGAATTTTGCTGGAATTCTTAATGATGTGAATAGGGAGGATCTTCAAGAACTTTATCAGTTGGTGAAAATTAAATATGGAGATCATCCAACTGAAGATGAATTTGAAAGAGTCTTTTGGGGTAATTTGAAGGTGATGTTTGAGCCACCAACTGAGTCAGATATAGTGTGGAAACTTCCTGAAGAGCAAAGTATTGTCAGCTGGAGATACTTTCATACCTGCAAGGTACATTGTGTTTCATTAAAGAATGCTGATATTTTTATGCTTGCAGAAGTGGAATATCCTTTATCATCAAGTGTTTGCAAGGAAATGCTGAGCAAAAAGTTGTATGCTGGTAAGAAGGATGAAGGATATGAGATGTTATTGGATTTGATAAAGAGGCAGTCTTTGAAGGATGTAGCTTAGGGTGTTTGAAAGAATTTTCAAGATGATAAGTGAGACTATTGGAACTTCTCACTTAGTGGAGGTGCATAGCACTAACACAACAAAAGCTTATCAGTCCACCTTGTCTCATCCACACAAGGACTGGCTAATCCTGAGCAAACAGCTACAGGTAAAGATAGCTCAAATCCGTTTATGGCTGATAATTTGCCAAAAATTGTATGGTATTCAACTCACCATATCTGAATTTGTGAAGAGTTGACTAGCCCACAAGATTATGGCTTGTGGTAAAGGCTGTGGAAAACCATAAATGGTAATCAATTCACCATGATGAGGTGCATTCCATCAAAGAATTGACTAGTCCAAAAGGGTACAGCTTTTGGTAAAGACATCACAAATCTGTTGATAGTTGATGATTTACTAAAACTCATATGGTTATCAATGTACCATGGTCTTACAAACCAAAACATTTGGCTACTCCAGTAGTGATGGCTATTGGTAAAGAGACATCAAATCTTTTAATTTTCAATGATTCACCTCTCACAGGAGTTAACACACCTGGAAGTGATGAGAATAGATATGAAACTTAACAGGAAATGATGTACAAAATGTCATGGTTGCTGGAAAGATCAAGTGAATGGCGTATCAGATGTTGAAAAGATCAAGTTGCTGCATAAAGAATCAAATTTGCAGATTTAAAGTGATTTGAAGATCAAGATAATTCCAAGTGTTTAAGGTTTAATCCTCAAGAGCTTACACAGAAGGAACTTGAAGTTCATGGAACATGAAGATCAAGTTAAGGGAGGATTGTTGGGAATTATCACAAGGTAAGAGGAAGACCAAGTGAAGATAGACTTAAGTTTGGTAGTTTACATTATTAAGTCTGGTTCAAGTTAAGTCTTGTAATGTATATGTTAAGTCTGGTTTTGTTATTAAGTCTTGTTGATTTAATAGTTAAGTCGGGTCAGTGAAAATAGGAAAGTTTGTTAAATATAAGTTAGGAAAAGATATGTACGAGTTAGGTATCTTTATAGAAGATATATGATATCTTTTCACACGGTTTTGTAATTAGGGTTTCCTTCAAGTATAAAAGGAACCCTAAAGATAATTATTATATATGTGTGAATTGTGTGAGTTAGTGAAATATACGAAGTTAGTGATAACTCTGTGTTCTTCATTGTTCTTGTTAAATTTCTGTGTTAACATTAACAATAGTGTAAGAGTTTCTCACTTGGATTGATTTGACAGATTTATTCAAGTCATCCACTAAGTAATCAAAGGCTACTTAGAGATCCATATAATACGTGGACCTACAGATGATTTACAACAAATGACTAGAGTTGTAGACAATGATGATGACACATTTGTTGATACAGCTCCTTTGCAATCTAAAGCTACTATCATTGGATGGAAGGCTGGTTATGAAGGTAAAACTCCTTGGTGGGAGATCAACAGAGCTGGTGGAAAAACTCAAAGGTTTTTGACATTTTCTCAAATGCTCAGAAACTTTAATAGAGAAGATTTGGAAACATTGTGGAAGTTAATCAAGAACAAATATGGTGATTCAAGGCCACAATCTGAGTTGGATAGTGTACTCTGGGGAGATTTCAAGATTATATTTGAAGGTTATCCTGAAGACAGAGTTTGGAATGAACAGGCCAAAAGTACTAAAACGATTTTGTGGAGTTCACAATATAGTAATGAGGGGAGGAGTTTCTATCTACATGCTGGTGGAAAAGGATTATCCTCTTGCTAAAACTACACTTGATATGATGGTAAATGGAACTATTAAACTTCACATTGATCATTGGAGTCAAATGGTTGTTGATCTTCTCATAAAAATGCAAAGACAACTGTATGGGGAAGATTATAGGAGAAAGATGAAGTAATTATGTTTGGAAGCATCCTCCTGGAAAAGGTTTAAGCTTAAATGGAAGCTTGATGATTTTGGAAGAAAATATCAAGTTTAGGGGAGGATTGTTGGGTTTTGAGATGCTGCTACTCATATTGGATACAACTGCTCATGGTGCTAAATGGAAAATACTCTAAGTGTCACACTACTGCTGGTGATAATGATACTACTGCTGGTGTATTTAATACTACTGCTGGAGATGCTGAGAAGGTGAAGTAAATACACTAAGTAGATACTACTGCTAGGCTTATGGATTCTACTGCTAGAGTTAGTATTCTACTGCTTATGTGATAATGATGTATAGTCGGTTAGATAAGTATGGAAAGGATTTTGTATTTATCCTATTTAGTTAGACTTATACGTTTCTTGTAAAGAACTCCTTAGACTATAAAAGGAGGTTCTAGGGTTAGAGTTTATGTACGTATCATTGTTAGAGTCGATTCACTTCAAGGTTTTGTAACCCTGTTACTGTTGAGAAACCGTATTAATATATTGAAGTGTTTGTTGAGAATTCTACTGTTCAATTGATTATTCTTCTTAAGATTAAACATTAGATTTCGCTTAGTGTTTAATATTGTTTCAAGAACAGTTTCTATACTTGTTGGTTTAGATCTATATCTAAGATAACTAACAAGATAATAGCTCAACTGGGATCAACAATATTTTATATATAAACTAAATGCATCTATATCTATATTTAACTATATATAAAGAATGAGTTGCAAGTTGAGCATTTATTGAATGTGAGCATTAATGGTATAAGCTAAGCAACTCTATTATGATGATTAAGCTAATAAAATTTGTTAATGTGGAGCTTAATTTGAAAGCTTTTAATAGCTTTCAATCTTTCATCACTTTACAAACCATAAATATTTTGAAAAAAAAAGAAACTACGCAAAAATCTTTAATAGTCATTCTTTAAAACCTCATTGTTGAAGCCATAGCTTTAATTCACCTCCAAAAAAACTGCTCGCACTCCACCTCCCTAAGAAGACCAAAAATTTCTCTGCTGCAATAAAAAAAAACTGCCTGCAATAATAGCTTTTTAGTTGTCCATCGCCTCTTCCTTCCATCTTCTCAGCATTAAATGTGGCCACATATCTTTCATGTACCTGGAACTGTATAAATAAGCCTTTTAGGTCATATGAGGCACCCACACTTTCCAACTATACCTACTGTCACAGTATGTCAAAGTGTCTTTTGATTGTTAAAAACTATTATTCAGCCTGTTTTTGGAAAAAGGTTAGAGTGGTACAGTTCTATCATTTTCATTAAACGGATTCTAAGTCTCAACTTTGTTTGTATCATACTTCAATTCCCCTTTTACAAAAGTCAAACAAGAAGTAGGTCAAAGACAACGATCACGTTATTGAGCTTAATGGTTCCACAACGGTCCGCAAGGTTTGCAACAAAGTTGATAGTTTTCTGAGGCACCCGTTCTAGCTTATGGAGTTTGATAGCATTCAGCCTATAGACAAAAAAAATATCTGATTGGTACAAATTGTTTTACTTAAACCAAAAAAAGCATGTTGGAATTACAGTTGTATTGGTAGGTTGATATGCATGTTTTTTGTGTTGCAGATGTTATTGGGTTCATTACAACTGTGGGCAAATCTTCACAGCCAAGAATAGGGTCAAAAAATTTTGATTTTGCAATTATAAATGAAAGGTACTGCCTAATTTGTGTAATCACATTTGCAATATAGACTGCTATGGTCCCAGGTTGAAAATAGACTCATAAATAGTGGGTTTTTTTTCTCTGAAACAGGGGTTGCACTTTAAGGGTCACCCTATGGGGAAAATTGGGAGATCAGCTACTGAAGATGATGTCCAATCATTCTGGAAAGTACATGATGAGTGTGTAAATACTCATCATTTTTGTCGTATCTGAACTGCCAAAACATCCAAAAACACTCAGAAATGCATCAAAATACTGAAAATATCCCAGGGATTGTGTTTTATATGTTTCAAATGCAAAATGTTTGAAAACAATTGAAAAATGAACAAAGTTTGCAAAATTGGCAGTTTCAGTCCCTCAACTTTCAAAACTTGTCAAATTTAGTCCTTAGGCATTTGTTTTGTAATAAAAGTCACCAAAGGTCCTTTTGAAATCATAGGTTGTCATATTTAGTCCTTTGGTGAAAAGTTTCAATAATTTACAACTTTGGTCCCTGCACTTTCAGAATTTGCAAAAATGGTCCCTGGGAAAATTTTATTGTTGGAAATCTCATGTATGGTCCCTGGATTATTGGAACATGGCAGGAATCACCCTTGGTTTATTTTGGAAGATGTACAACTTTGGTCCTCCAATTTTCAGAAAATACAAAAATGGTCCTTGTGATTAAACTACAAACTATCCGGACCCTATTTTAAATAAAACCAACCCAAACCAAATCCTATTTATATTAAACCCAGCCCAACCATACAACCCTTTGACCCGGCCCATTTCTTTTATAAACTAAAACCAGGGTTTGACCTCAGTCAAACCCGTCTCCCTCACACAACCCCGCCAAAACCATCACTGCTCCAAAACCACCACCACCTTTACACCTCACCCCCCACCTCATCACCACAGCTGTCTAACCTCTCCCCTCCACCTCCACATCCTCCCAAATTTCTTTAATTGAAAAAAACCTGCTATTGATATTTTTGGCGCCAAAAGTAGTTTGAGCGATTGGGATTAATTGGAAGCAATCCAAGGGTGCAGAAGTGATCAAGGATGTCGACTAAGGGTTTCCCAGCAATATTTAGTATTTATAGGTCAATGTAATAGAAAAAAAATAGTTAGTTAATTTTTAGTGTAATCGTAATTTTTATTCACCACTTATCTTATTGTAATTTCCAGTTTCAGTTATTAATACAAGTTCATTTCAGTCATATTAAGCTTATTTCAATCACTAGTGTTCTAAAAATCAGTATTGTTTAAATTTCATGATCACTGTTAAGCTAATTAAGTTCAAAATCCATCCAGAAGCTCTCAAAAGCTCCCACACCTTTACTATAAGCTTATACAAGCTTAATATAGCTTTCTGTAAGCTTATATAGATACAGGCTGATCTGAATTTCAAATATGAAGAAAAGTCAACCATGGTCAACATAAGCTTCAATAAGCTGTTCTGGTGAAATAAGCTATAAAGGAAGGCTTATATTGGATTTCTAGCTTGTGTGAACAAGCTAGAAGTGTTTTGGTCCTTGGTTCTTTGTGTAACAGTCCAAATCAGTTGTAAGCAAGTTTCAAGTTTTTCTTCTAAATTCTATCATTACTGTACAATAGCTTAAAGTAGCTTATTTCCATTAGTTTCCAGTTAATTAGTAGTTCTTAAATATATTTCATTCATATTATTAGTTTAAATTGTCACTGTCTTCTTTTTACTTAAAAAACACTTAAAAGCCAAAAACAACTAGAATTAGCATAGCTTATTATCTAGCTTATTTCTGTTTTAAAAGTTGCTCAATATAATCATAATAAGTTAATTAATCTATTTTCATCAGAAATTATCAGTTAAAAATCCTTTTTTCAGTTCAAAACCAAGACAGTCCACTCTTAAAGGGGTGTTTGGTTTTAGCAGTTAGACTAGTTAAAACCTTGTTTACTGTAGATTGACCATAAGCCCAACTTTGTACAAGCTTTTATAATCTATAATAATCAGTTTTTAATCCCTAATTAGTAATATATCTAGAAAACCTGGTTTTTTATGCCCTGTGTTCAAATCATGCCTCAGTAAGCTCATATAAGCCAATATAAGCCACAAGCTTATTTTGATCATAATCTTGGCATTTTTGAGTTCCTTTTAGTCCATATTGTGAGTTCCAAAGAGTTGAATAGGCCTGCACAAAACAAAACCAAAGTAGCCTGCATCAGTATACACTGATAGTTCAGTGTATTTTGGCTTATTTCATAAGCTTCTCAAAAGCTCATTAGTGAACTGCAGCTTGTGTGTTTTAGTTTTTTGTGAAGCTTAGCTACCCATCTCAATGGTTCAAAGCTTGTTTTACATTTTTTGGCTTATTTAATAGGGCTGCTTGTAGCTTTTTCTTTGTCCCATTTCACTGATTACACTGAATCATCAGTGTAAGTTGGCTATATTCATAAGCTCATTTCAAGATTCTCAGTGGGTCCCACTCAGAGCTTATTGGCTTTTTGGATAGCCAAGCTAGCAAGCTTGTTAGGTCAGAGCTCATTTTGAGCTTGGGAGCTTTTGCCCCTAGCTTAATCAGACCTTAAAGATTTCTGCAGCCCTAATTGGTTCACTATAGGATTTGGATTTGCTTATTTGCTTATTCTGAGCTTATTAGTATAATCCATTGTACCATTTAGCTCATTTCCAGTTCCTTAGCTTATATTAATCTTATTTTTCCTTTGGTTACCTCTGTGAAGCTTATTTCAAGCTTATTCAAAGCTTAAATTCTCAAATTCAAGCCAAAAGCTTGACTGTTAAGCTCATAAGCTTCCATACTGCTTATTTCTAAGTTTTAATAATTTTGTCTTCATTAAAGTTGTTTATTATCAGTAGTATAATAGATTCGTAAAATAAAAATCAGAAAACCAACACATAAAAATAAGTGATAGCTTCTATTTAAGCCATTTGTCTTATTTTCAGCTTTTTCATAAAGCACTTTTCAATTTTATATTTTTCTTATCTTCCTATCACCTTAGAGTATTTATATAAAAAATTTCAGATTTTTCTTTGTTCATTTAGTATTTATTATAATTTAAATTAGTTTAAATAATTATTAATTAGTAATTAATTAATAATAATTAGATAAAAAGTGTAAAAAATATATTTTCAGTCTTAAAATAAGTTTTAGGTTATTTTAGATTTATCTAAGTTAAAATTTGAATTTTCTAGGATAATTTCCTATTTTCTTTTAATTTAGGGTATTATTAAATAGTTATAAATAGTTTTTAATTAATAAAAAATAAATAAAAAGTCTAAAAAAATAATTTTATTTTTCCAATAATTTTCTTTTATCTTTAGGTTTATAAAAAAGTTATTTTCATATTTTTAGGATTAATATTTCTTCATTTTCATTTTTTATTTTGTACGTTTACGTTTATTTAAATTTAAACGTACGTTTCTAAGTTTCTAAACATTTTTAAGTAATTTGGTTTCCTGTATTTATTCCTATAGCTTGTTTAAAGCTATTCTATTTTATTTCCTTAGTCCAATAATTCAAAACCCCTTTTCCGTTCAATATCACCAGATCACATATTCGTTTTACTACAGAATTCACATCTCGTTGGGACTTAACGACCCGGGGATACACTAACTCCTTGGATAATTGCATTGTGCCCTAGATTGTTTGACTCTTGTTGACCATTTACTTGGTCAATATTAGTTGACTGTTTAGCACCAATCAGTACACTATAATCCTCATTTCCATTTGGGCAAAACACTAAAATGGTTAGTATAAGGTTATGTGGATCTACGCTTATTCTAGACATTGATGAGATTCCCGTTATTAACGATTGACAGCTTCAAAATATTAACGATTGATAAAAATTATAAATTGCAGCGATGCTGATGCTGGTGAACCCAGTGTGCCTATTACAGAGTCTAAAGCGGAAAATGGAACTCTTCAGGACCTATTGGCCTTGGGCCGTGACCGTAGAAAAGATGTGCTTTACTTTTTACCAAAAATCCAGAGTGTTATAAGTAATAGCATGTTACCTGTTCTGTTTCTAAATAGCTGTTGTTTTGGAGTTTGCAACATTCCACTTTGAAGCTGAGATCATGAACATCCGGACAAAGAACAGTTGGTATTACCCTGCATGTGGTGGTGGGAAATGCAAGAAGGGTGTGACCCGCAAGGATGGCCAACTCTGGTGTGACGCGTGCAATAAGCCTGTGAACTACCCTAAACCAAGGTTATAATATGTATCTGATCTTGATAAAGCATATATGAATTTCAATATTTACAATTAGCGGGCTGTTTGCATGTGTGAAGGATGCGACTACCGAGGCTGTGATTGTGTTGTGGGATGAGGCAGCTTTCGAGCTGACAAAGTTGAGCGCCAAGGCGCTGCTTGATGAGCTTGATGACGTAGATGTCCAGTTTTAGCTTCAGTTATATGTTCATTTGTCCACATGTGTAGGTTGAAGATGACGCCCCGGCCCTGCCACATGCTTTGACAAATCTATATAATATACAAAGCATGTGTTTGAGATCAAGTCGCATACATACTATAATTATGGGGAAGCATGCTGAAGATCAATAAGAGCAATCAACTCTAGTCACAGTAGGTGTTCAGAAAGAAATAAAGGGTTTCAAAGACAATGTTGGTTAGAGTTTTGTTAGTTTTGGTCTGAGTGCCGGTAAATGGCAGCTGTTTTGTGTCAGGGTCTTGAGTAATAAAGTTTAGAAAATATGATGTGGCTAATGTTTTGTGCTTAGTTCTTTTTAACAATAATCCACCTACTGTTCTTCATACACCCCTCCCCTTTGCCTCATGTCTGATTAGTCATGTTTGAGACCAAAATTACATGGAGTATTTGTTATAACAGTTTGTGACGGCATCTATGATATTCAACTCTAAAAATAATAAAATTAGGCATACAAGTGCTTCATAGTTAAAAAAGACCAGGCCTATAGCCTAATATCACTATTTCTCTATGGAGGTCGATGAAATGTTGGCGGTGTTGAGAAAGCATAAAGTAAATTTAAAGGTAATTATAAAATCAAGTTTTATATTTGAATTTTGAAGGTCCAATCATCCACTAACCATCTTCTCTAGAGGCCATCCAGTAACCATTGGCATCAATGGCTATCTTGGCATACACACAAAACTTGGCTATTTTCTCAAACCCTATCTATATTTGGCTATTTTTGTCATTTTCCCTTGAGAAATTTGCTCAACATTCAAAATGCAGCGGGTGTAGAAGCAACTAGAAAGTGTCATCACAAATGATATCTAACCGCTAATATTGTACACCTATATCATAAAAAAGAAAAAAAAAATAGCCACCCATTTCATTTGTGTAGCAACCGGCATTTTTAGGGCAATACTTGTTCAAAAAACTCAAAAATATCCGTGACAATCGGTAATTTATGGGAAACTGTTTTGGAATATTGGGAATGTTATATGGATTGTTATTATGTGATGTGCGAAGTTTCCCCGTAGACCTTGAGTTTAGCACTACGAGAGTCGGCACGAATAGTAACCTAATAATATGTAAATTAGCGAATTACGATGTTTTGACCAAATATATGCGTATTTGTAGTCATTTTTATTGGAAAAATGGTTTTAAAAAGTTTGGCGCAAGTTAAAATGTCTCACGCAAAATTTTAATAGCCTAAATGAGCCCAAGAGTTAAAACGTTAAAAAGTTAGCAAAGTTGCCACTGTAAGCCCTCGCGCCTAACTTCCACCCGCGCCCTTGAACTTTCAGAGGTTGCTACTTTTGGCCCGACCAGGTTATAATAACCCCTCCCCCCTCATTTGGCAAACCTAAATCCCATAACTCATTTTATCTCTCCCTCTCATATACACCGCCGCTGCCACAGTTACTAACCACCATCGCCACTACTACACCCCCCCTCCACCATAAAAATCCCACCAAACCCATCTCTATTTCATCGTTCTTAATACCACCGTCACCTTTACACGCCGTAAAACACCACCGCATACGCCACCGCTATGCCCTCTTGATTTCTTTGTCTTGTTTTGGAAGGTAAGGTAACGGATCTAGCGAATGGGTAAGATTCCCACCGATTCACAGCCTTTTGTGAATCGGTGAGGGATACAAACGAAGGAAAACAACCAAAAACGATTTATAACTTGTTAAAACTCATTGTATCATCAAGAGTGTGTCGTGTTTTTCTATTTTTTTTGTGTTTATGTCGAGTTGGATTCACGGTAACGAGAAGGAAAACTCACTCGAGCTTAGTTGGTCGAGTTTTGGGTCTTGGATTTGGTTCGGTGTGGTCACAAGTACACCACACTTATGGGTTTTGATATGAGTCTTGACTAGGACTAGTTTTGGATTTGGTTTGGGTTTGTCTCTAGTCCGTTTGGTTTGTTTAGTTCACGACATGGCTCGAAGCCGAGACCTCATAGTCTCGGCGAGGTAAGTTATTGGTCCATATGGTTTGTGGTATTACTTGTGGTTATTTGAGACATGATGGTGATTGATTATTTGAGCCGTAGGATAGAAAAGGCCGAGAGTTGATATTGACATTGTGGACTTGATATTGGACTTGAAGTGTGAAGTTTTGGCCTCATCGTGGTTAGCCGAGAACCTGTGGTCTCAGTGTGACCACGATAGCCTAAAATGGTCATATATTATGACTTGGACTTGTTATTTATAGTTGACATGTTGACCCGTAAGTGGATTGTGGACCGCAACTCGAAAGTAAAATGACCCGTGACATGAAATTTATTAAATCCAATTTGTGTTGATTGCTAAAAAAGAAAAAGGAAAACAAAATATTTAAGTGTATAGAGTAAATTAAGTAATGGGATTATTTAATCAAAATGTAAAGTAAATTTATCAAGAATCTAATACATTTTTATTTTAATAAAACTGGGACACGCGTGGGTTTGTTAGACTTGTCGAGGCATCTTACAATTGGTTTATCATATTTAGACTTGTTGGATTATTTATTTAGTTGTTGATTGGTAGTCGGATCTCCCTGGAATTTTGCAACACCGAGCTTGAAACATATATTTTGACATGGAGTATTGTTGGACTTTGGACATTTTGAACTATTGGGACATGAAATGACTATAGTACATTTGAATCATACTGAATTTATTGTATTCGAGCCGTTACGAATAAACAATGGAAAATAATGTTAAAAGAACAATAATATTTATAACACTTATTATCTAAACTCATGGCGAATGTTTGTTTTTAAAATATAAAACAAGTATGTTATACAATTAAATGGGATTATGGGAAAATACCGATGATTGCCAATCAATCCATCTACTCGATGTGTTCGTTATTTGATATCTTTGACTCCTTTCTATCACCTCTTCTTGAATCGAGTCCTCATCAACACTCTCCGTGTCAATTTCGTTGTCTTGCTTTCTCTTTTTGGCGTGTGTACTCTTGAGTCTGTGTCTTCCTCCCGTTACACAAATGATGAGACCAAACTCTAATAAAAGGATAAAACAAGATTAATTTGGAAATAGATTTGGGTTATTTATGAGAATGGGAATAGTTAACTTTTGAAAACTTTTGCGCACTTAGTTATTTGTATGGAATATATGTTAAGATGTGTCTTTATATTATTAGGTCGTGCAGAGTCCGTTGTGCTGTGAAATTCTAGTTGCTATTGCGTTAGGCTACCCTTGAGATGTTTTGCTGTGCTACTGTTTGGTTTATTGTGCTGTTCTACTCTCTAAAATTTTTGTGATATTGCATTACTGGATTGAGGTGAGTTCTCGTAGCCCCACTTTTTAACATGCTTTACCTTGGGGTGGAAATGGTACTCAATACTTTTGAATGTTTTCATGTTGTGATACCGTTTTCATGATTTTTGGACAATATGTGCGTTTTGATTGCAATATGTGCCTTATTGTGTGAATTCAATTTGCGTGACTTGGCTTGAACGTGCGCAACTGTTTAGTGATTCATTGTTAGTATAATTTTGGGAAGTGGCACCCAGTATATCATTTTGGGAAGTGGCACCCAATACATCATTTTGGAAGTGGCACCCAGTCTATATGTGGATCAATTATGCGGGTTTGCAGTCTGAGATAGTTTGTGATCTTTACTATGTGCTCACATTTGTATATCTTGCTCACTGTTGTCCTACACTTCATTATTCACAGCTTCGTGGTTTAACTTTCAAACCTACGAGCTCACCAACATTATGTTGACGTTTTCTAGTACCATTTTCAGGTGATCATTGTTAAAGTATTTGAAGGCACGTTATTTGGAGTCAGACCATTTGGTATCTTACTACCATGTTTTCAAGAAAATAAGATTTCAATATGGAGATACTTTTACTTTGAAGAGTTATACAAGAATTGTTTTGTAATGATGTAAACTATTATTGAAGTTAATGTATGGTGTGAACTATAATGTTATGCAATATGCCTTCTTCGTTACATCTCGTGTTTCCGCCTTTGACGGGGTGTGACAGAATGGTATCACAGCCTAAGGTTATAGAGAATGCCGGTTTTTCAAAAATAAAAACCCCAACTATAACCGGACTAAAGTTTTATTAAAACCCCAAACATGGTCCGAGTCGATTAGCCCGACCATTCCATCATTTTTCCTAAATTACGCATAGCCTGATCAACTATGCTTAATTCAGGAGCGATCATGGGATAATGGGGGTAGTTACCTTATATCGTGTTTGGTTGGAGTCGGAGTCTAGATAACATGAAAATGTATTGGACTATGTGTGTGCATCTGCATTACGAGTTGCGTGTATCTGTGGTTATGCTGCTTTGCCTTCTGTGTGCTGAAGCTTTTATCTTCTAGGACAAAATGTGAGCTTGCATTTGTGTACTTAAGTGCTTTGATTGATTTGATATTGTGTGACTTTATCCGACATGTTATGATGCGATTTGAGTTAAGTTTATATGATATGGTTTGATTTGGTTTGAGTTAGAGTATTTCCTGTACCATTCCCCATACTTTTGTGCCTGATAATATTTATCCCTATACGCAAACAAACTCATAGTATATATTTTGCTAAATATATATATAGCGATACATTATTTTGAAAACGTTATTTTGGGTAGACTATTTTGGATAAGTTATTTTGGATACGCTATACAATTTTGAATACTATCTTGGACGGTCAACATTTGGTTTCACTATTTTTAAATTACATTGTATTGATATGCTATTTTGAGAAAATATTGATACTGAACGAACAAAGCCATATCATTCTCAGGCTAGTGCTGGTCCTTCCACTTCATCTCCCGTGAGTACTTCTAGCACCGATGCTAAGATTGACAAACTCACGGACGCTATTCAAGCTTTGGTTCTCTCAAACCAAAAGAAAATCACTTTCACACAAAATCCTTCACATGCTGAAGTGAAGAAAGTGGAAGTCTGTGTTACTTGTGGTGGCCCTCACGCATACTACAACTGTACTGCCACCGATGGTAGTCCTTTTGAAGCTAATGCTATAGCCGGTACTTCAAATCAGGGAGGTAATCAATACCGTCCTCAACTAGAACCAAGTAACCGTGCTAACACCTACCAAGGACCACACGGTTTCAATCATAACCAGAATTTGCAAAACCGAAACCAAAACCAACCTCGAATGAACCAAGGTTATCAAAACCAAGGGAATTTCAATTCTGGACATAATCAAGGTTTCCAACACCAAGGAAACTTTAACCAAAACAATTCCAACCAGGGAAATCATTTTCAGGGAAATGGTAATCCAAAACAAGGGAATTTTCAACATCAAGGTTATAATCAAAATAACCGAATCCAAAATTTCCCTAATCAACCTCAAGCCATTCCAGCCCCACAACCATCATCTGATGAGTTATTGAGGTAATTCATGAAAGCTCAAGAGGACACAAACAGGTTGTTGGTCAGCCAGATCTCTGAGATTAAAAAATCTTTAAATGATCAACCTTCGGGCTCAGGAAAACTTCCGAGCAACACGATCGCTAACCCGAAGGGCGATGTTAAGGTGATCACAACCCGAAGTGGTGTTTCATATGATGGACCCACTATTCCTACTACCACTTCTTCTTCTTCCCCCAAGGTAGTGGAAAGTGAGCCTGAGGTGACTAAGGACAAGGTACTTCCTTCTAATAATGGAGGTACCAACAACGTCCAACCTTAAGTTATCCCGAAACCCAAGACTAAACCTCGAGTTTTCTTTGAACATCCTGAAACCCCGGTTGAAAACCCTAAATCCAAACCTTCTATTCCTTACCCATCACGTTTAAATGAGCAAAAGCTCCGCGAAAAAGCTAGTCAACAAATGGATAAATTCTTCCAAATTTTTCAAGAATTACATTTTGACATAAGCTTTGCGGATGCTATCATTCTGATGCCCAAGTTTGCATCCACAATCAAACACTTGTTAAGCAATAAGGAAAAACTGTTTGAAATGGCAAAGACTCCATTAAATGAGAACTGCTCAGCAGTTATCTTGAAAAAGCTTCCCGAGAAGCTTGGAGATCCTGGAAGATTTCTAATACCTTGTGTCTTTCCAGGAATGGTTGAATGCTATGCCTTGGCCGATCTTGGTGCAAGCATCAACCTAATGCCTAAATCAGTATGGAAGAAACTTTCTCTTCCTGAACTTACTCCTACCTGCATGACTCTGGAGCTTGCAGATCGTTCAATATCTCGTCCACTTGGCATTGCTGAGGACGTATTTGTGAAAGTAGGAAAGTTCTATTTTCCAGCTGACTTTTTGGTTGTTGATTTCGATGCTGATCCTAGGGTTCCTCTCATTCTTGGAAGAGGATTCCTAAGAGTGGGCCGTGCTCTCATAGATGTATTTGAGCATGAAATCACATTACGTGTGGGTAATGAAGCTGTTACCTTTAACCTCGATCAAACTTCGAGGTACTCCTCAAATTATGATTCTGAATCTGTTAACCGAATCGATGTCATTGATATTGTTTCAGAGGAGTACTCTCAAGAGTTTCTTGGTTATTCTCATAATTCTGTGAGTGGGGATCCCACCACATCTTCTCTACCTATCATTTCCGACTCTTCCCCTTCTCTCACTCTGTTTGAGAGAAGTGATTTCATTTTGGAAGAGATCGAGGCTTTTCTCAAGTGTGATTCATTTCTAGAAGGAATTGATAACGCTGAGATTGATCTGGAGGGAGATATTCTTCTTCTTGAGAAATTGTTGAATCAAGACAATTCTCCTCCACTCCCTCCCGTTGAACTTCATAATGAGGAAATCAAATCAGTTGAGAAAACCGATGAATTTCCTGAGGTCGAACTCAAAGACTTACCACCTCATCTTGAGTACGCATTTTTGGAGGGTGATGATAAATTACCCGTCATTATTGCTAAAGATTTAAATGATGAGGAAAAGACTGCTCTAATAAAGGTCTTGAAGTCACACAAGCAAGCAATTGCTTGGAAACTCTCTGACATAAAGGGTATCGACCCTGAATTTTGTACTCACAAGATTTTAATAGAGGATGACTTTAAGCCAGCAGTCCAACATCTAAGAAGGGTGAATCCTAAAATCCACGATGTTATCAAACAAGAGGTTCTCAAACTTCTTGATGCAGGATTGATTTGTCCCATCTCTGATAGTCCTTGGGTTAGTCCCATTCACTGTGTTCCAAAAAAGGGTGGCATAACTGTTGTCACAAATGATGAAAATGAGTTGATTCCAACTCGATTGGTTACGGGGTGACGTGTTTGCATTGACTATCGTAAGTTAAATGATGCCACCCGTAAAGACCATTTTCCTCTACCTTTTATGGATCAGATGCTTGAGAGATTAGCAGGGAACGAGTACTATTGTTTCCTTGATGGTTTCTCGGGTTACTTTCAAATTCCCATTGATCCACAAGATCAAGAAAAGACTACCTTCACGTGCCCTTATGGAACCTTTTCTTATAAACGTATGCCTTTCGGCATATGTAATGCTCCAGGCACGTTCCAGAGGTGTATGATGGCCATATTTACCGATATGATCGGGAAAACAATGGAGGTCTTTATGGATGACTTCTCGGTCATTGGGGATTCGTTCCAAGCATGTGTCTCCAATTTAGAAAACATGTTGAAACGGTGTAAAGACACCAATCTTTGTCTAAATTGGGAGAAGAGTCATTTTATGGTCAAAGAGGGCATTGTCCTCGACCATAATATATCAAAGAACGGGATTGAGGTTGACAGATCTAAAGTTGATGTCATTGGTAAATTACCTCATCCCACTACCGTCAAAGGTATTAGGTGTTTTCTGGGTCATGCCGGTTTCTATCGTAGATTCATACAAGATTTTTCTAAAATCGCCCGGCCTTTGACTTATCTCCTAGAAAAGGATGTTCCTTTTATCTTCTCACCCGAGTGCATCAAAGCTTTTGAAACATTAAAGAAAAAGCTTACTGAAGCACCCATTCTAGTTGCCCCCGACTGGGATTTACCCTTTGAGCTCATGTGCGATGCAAGTGATTTTGCTATCGGTGCATTCTTGGGGAAACGAAAAGCTAAACATTTTCAGCCTATCCACTACGCAAGTAAAACAATGACTGAAGCTCAAACTCATTACACCACTACAGAAAAAGAATTATTAGCTGTGGTGTATGCCTTTGAGAAGTTTCGGCCATATTTGATCTTGACGAAATGTGTAGTGTATACGGATCACTCGGCTCTCAAATATCTCTTTGTAAAACAAGATGCAAAGCCAAGATTGCTCCGTTGGGTTCTCCTCCTGCAAGAATTTGATATCATTATACGTGATAAAAAAGGAGCTGAGAACCTAGCTGCTGATCATTTATCCCGATTAGAGAACCCACACCAAGATGTTTTTGAGAAAAAGGAAATAAATGAAACATTTCCTCTCGAGACACTCAATGCGGTTACTTTTCGAGGAGATTCTACTACCCCATGGTTTGCTGACTTTGCAAATTACCATGCGGGTAACTTCATAGTGAAAAGGATGTCGACCCAACAGAAGAATAAATTCTTCAAGGATGTTAAACATTACTTCTGGGACGACCCCTACTTATTCAAAATCTGTGCGGATCAAGTCATCCGACGGTGTGTTTATGGACAGGAAGCTATTGACATTCTCAAAGCTTGCCATGCTGGACCCACTTGGGGCCATCATAGTCCAAACTACACCGCCAAAAAGGTGTTTGATTCCGGGTTTTATTGGCCCACAATCTATAAGGATGCCCATGATCTCATCAAAACTTGTGACGCTTGTCAGCGTCACGGAAATATTTCACAACGAAATGAAATGCCACAAAATGCTATTCAAGTTTGTGAAATCTTTGATGTCTGGGGCATTGACTTTATGGGGCCATTTCCATCATCTCGAGGAAATAAATACATTCTCGTGGCTGTTGACTATTTGTCAAAATGGGTTGAAGCAAAAGCTTTACCCACCAATGATGCCAGAGTTGTTGTAAAATTCCTGAAAGCTCTTTTTTCCCGTTTTGGAACTCCACGTGCTATAATCAGTGATCGTGGTACGCATTTTTGCAATGACAAATTTGATAAAGTCATGCAAAAGTATGGTGTAACTCACCGTCTTTCTACTGCGTATCACCCACAAACAAGTGGGCAAGTAGAAGTTTCAAATCGGGGTATTAAAAGAATTTTGGAACGGACAGTAGGAGAAAATCGTGCATCCTGGTCGGATAAATTGGATGATGCACTTTGGGCCTTCCGTACAGCTTACAAAACACCCATCGGGTGTACACCTTACAAGCTTGTGTACGGAAAGGCATGTCATCTTCCGATCGAATTAGAGCACAAGGCCTACTGGGCCTTGAAACATGCTAACTTTGACCTCCAAACTGCGGGTGATCACCGTAAAGTTCAAATGAATGAATTAAATGAACTGCGTGATCAAGCATACGAGAACTCTTTGATCTATAAAGAAAAGACAAAGAAGATTCATGACTCTAAAATCAAAAACCGCGTTTTCAACGTTGGTGATCGAGTCCTTCTTTTCAATTCAAGATTAAAGATTTTCTCGAGAAAACTCAAATCCCGTTGGTCTGGTCCATTCACTATTACAAAAGTTTATCCATATGGTACCGTTGAGTTATCTCAAAATGACGGTCCAAATTTTAAAGTGAATGGCCATCGGTTAAAACACTACTTTGGAGAGGACATACCACCCATGGTTGTCCCGGATCTTCAAACTTTCCCCATGGACCAATAAATTCGGGGATCGAGTCAAGCTAGTGACTCAGTGATCAAAAACTCAATCAAAATATGGGTTTTCACCCATATTTCTGACTTCTTTCTCTGTTCTACCACCCAAGTGTGGGGGAGATGCCCCACATGTTGTATATATGTATATATCAAAGTTTCAAGTCAAAAAAAAAAAAAAAAAAAAAAAAAAAAAAAAAAAAAAAAAAAAAAAAGAAGAGAAAAGTGTATATAAAATAATGGCTATTAGTATTTCCCTTTCACGTTCTAAGTGTTGGTTTAACATCCGGTACTTTGAATATTGAGGGCAATATTCAGTTCTAAGTGTGGGGGTGAATTCTAGCGAATTTTATCAAATATACCATCTAGTACCCCCATTTTGGCCAAAATTTTAAAATTTTTTCTCACATAGAACGCAATAAATGGTTATCAGTCCGCCATGTCTAACCCACATAAGGATTGGCTAATCCAAGAGCAAATGGCTCTTGATAAAGATAAATCAAATCCGTTTATGGCTTGCAATTTGCCAAAAATTGTATGGTTTTCGACTCACCATATCTTTATAAGTGAAGAGTTGGCTAGCCCGCAAGGTTATGGCTTGTGGTAAAGGCATTGGAATACCATAATTGGTAATCAGCTCACCAAAGATAATAGTTGTAATTTATCTAAGAGTTGGCTAGTCCAGAAGCAAACGGCTTCTGGTAAAGACAAATCAAACCCGTTGACAGCTGATGCTTTGCTCAAAATCATTTGGTTATCATTATACCAAAGTATCACATACTAAAACAGTGGCTACTCCAGAAGTAATGGCTATCTGGTAAAGAGTAAAATCCATTAAACTTTCAAAAAAGATTGCTAGGGACTAGCAATAGTTTAGTGTGGGGGATTGATGAGTGTGTAAATACTCATCATTTTTGTCGTATCTGAACTGCCAAAACATCCAAAAACACTCAGAAATGCATCAAAATACTGAAAATATCCCAGGGATTGTGTTTTATATGTTTCAAATGCAAAATGTTTGAAAACAATTGAAAAACGAACAAAGTTTGCAAAATTGGCAGTTTCAGTCCCTCAACTTTCAAAACTTGTCAAATTTAGTCCCTAGGCATTTGTTTTGTAAGAAAAGTCACCAAAGGTCCTTTTGAAATCATAGGTTGTCATATTTAGTCCTTTGGTGAAAAGTTTCAATAATTTACAAGTTTGGTCCCTGCACTTTCAGAATTTGCAAAAATGGTCCCTGGGAAAATTTTATTGTTGGAAATCTCATGTATGGTCCCTGGATTATTGGAACATGGCAGGAATCACCCTTGGTTTATTTTGGAAGATGTACAACTTTGGTTCTCAAATTTTCAGAAAATACAAAACTGGTCCTTGTGATTAAACTACAAACTATCCGGACCTTATTTAAAATAAAACCAACCCAAAGCAAATCCTATTTATATTAAACCCAGCCCAACCATACAACCCTTTGACCCCGCCCATTTCTTTTATAAACTAAAACCAGGGGTTTGACCTCAGTCAAACCCGTCTCCCTCACACAACCCTGCCAAAACCATCACTGCTCCAAAACCACCACCACCTTTACATCTCACCACCCACCTCATCACCACAGCTTTCTAACCTCTCCCCTCCACCTCCACATCCTCCCAAATTTCTTTAATTGAAAAAAACCTGCTATTGATATTTTTGGCGCCAAAAGTAGTTTGAGCGATTAAGATTAATTGGAAGCAATCCAAGGGTGCAGAAGTGATCAAGGATGTCGACTAAGGGTTTCCCAGCAATATTTAGTATTTATAGGTCAATGTAATAGAAAAAAAATAGTTAGTTAATTTTTAGTGTAATCATAATTTTTATTCACCACTTATCTTATTGTAATTTCCAGTTTCAGTTATTAATACAAGTTCATTTCAGTCATATTAAGCTTATTTCAATCACTAGTGTTCTAAAAATCAGTATTGTTTAAATTTCATGATCACTGTTAAGCTAATTAAGTTCAAAATCCATCCAGAAGCTCTCAAAAGCTCCCACACCTTTACTATAAGCTTATACAAGCTTAATATAGCTTTCTATAAGCTTATATAGATACAGGCTGATCTGAATTTCAAATATGAAGAAAAGTCAACCATGGTCAACATAAGCTTCAATAAGCTGTTCTGGTGAAATAAGCTATAAAGGAAGGCTTATATTGGATTTCTAGCTTGTGTGAACAAGCTAGAAGTGTTCTGGTCCTTGGTTCTTTGTGTAACAGTCCAAATCAGTTGTAAGCAAGTTTCAAGTTTTTCTTCTAAATTCTATCATTACTGTACAATAGCTTAAAGTAGCTTATTTCCATTAGTTTCCAGTTAATTAGTAGTTCTTAAATATATTTCATTCATATTATTAGTTTAAATTGTCACTGTCTTCTTTTTACTTAAAAAACACTTAAAAGCCAAAAACAACTAGAATTAGCATAGCTTATTATCTAGCTTATTTCTGTTTTAAAAGTTGCTCAATATAATCATAATAAGTTAATTAATCTATTTTCTTCAGAAATTATCAGTTAAAAATCCTTTTTTCAGTTCAAAACCAAGACAGTCCACTCTTAAAGGGGTGTTTGGTTTTAGCAGTTAGACTAGTTAAAACCTTGTTTACTGTAGATTGACCATAAGCCCAACTTTGTACAAGCTTTTATAATCTATAATAATCAGTTTTTAAGCCCTAATTAGTAATATATCTAGAAAACCTGGTTTTTTATGCCCTGTGTTCAAATCATGCCTCAGTAAGCTCATATAAGCCAATATAAGCCACAAGCTTATTTTGATCATAATCTTGGCATTTTTGAGTTCCTTTTAGTCCATATTGTGAGTTCCAAAGAGTTGAATAGGCCTGCACAACACAAAACCAAAGTAGCCTGCATCAGTATACACTGATAGTTCAGTGTATTTTGGCTTATTTCATAAGCTTCTCAAAAGCTCATTAGTGAACTGCAGCTTGTGTGTTTTAGTTTTTTGTGAAGCTTAGCTACCCATCTCAAAGGTTCAAAGCTTGTTTTACATTTTCTGGCTTATTTAATAGGGCTGCTTGTAGCTTTTTCTTTGTCCCATTTCACTGATTACACTGAATCATCAGTGTAAGTTGGCTATATTCATAAGCACATTTCAAGCTTCTAAGTGGGTCCCACTCAGAGCTTATTGGATTTTTGGATAGCCAAGCTAGCAAGCTTGTTAGGTCAGAGCTCATTTTGAGCTTGGGAGCTTTTGCCCCTAGCTTAATCAGACCTTAAAGATTTCTGCAGCCCTGATTGGTTCACTGTAGGATTTGGATTTGCTTATTTGCTTATTCTGAGCTTATTAGTATAATCCATTGTACCATTTAGCTCATTTCCAGTTCCTTAGCTTATATTAATCTTATTTTTCCTTTGGTTACCTCTGTGAAGCTTATTTCAAGCTTATTCAAAGCTTAAATTCTCAAATTCAAGCCAAAAGCTTGACTGTTAAGCTCATAAGCTTCCATACTGCTTATTTTTAAGTTTTAATAATTTTTTCTTCATTAAAGTTGTTTATTATCAGTAGTATAATAGATTTGTAAAATAAAAATCAGAAAACCAACTTATAAAAATAAGTGATAGCTTCTATTTAAGCCATTTGGCTTATTTTCAGCTTTTTCATAAAGCACTTTTCAATTTTATATTTTTCTTATCTTCCTGTCACCTTAGAGTAGTTATAGAAAATTTTTTAGATTTTTCTTTGTTCATTTAGTATTTATAATAATTTAAATTAGTTTAAATAATTATTAATTAGTAATTAATTAATAATAATTAGATAAAAAGTGTAAAAAATATATTTTCAGTCTTAAAATAAGTTTTAGGTTATTTTAGATTGATCTAAGTTAAAATTTGAATTTTCTAGGATAATTTCCTATTTTCTTTTAATTAAGAGTATTATTAAATAGTTATAAATAGTTTTTAATTCATAAAAAATAAATAAAAAGTCTAAAAAAATAATTTTCTTTTTCCGATAATTTTCTTTTATCTTTAGGTTTATAAAAAAGTTATTTTCATATTTTTAGGATTAATATTTCTTCATTTTCATTTTTTATTTTGTACGTTTACGTTTATTTAAATTTAAACGTACGTTTCTAAATATTTTTAAGTAATTTGGTTTCCTGTATTTATTCCTATAGCTTGTTTAAAGCTATTCTATTTTATTTCCTTAGTCCAATAATTCAAAACCCCTTTTCCATTCAATATCACCAGATCACATATTCGTTTAATTACAGAATTCACATCTCGTTGGGACTTAACGACCCGGGGATACACTAAATCCTTGGATAATTGCATTGTGCCCTAGATTATTTGACTCTTGTTGACCATTTACTTGGTCAATATTAGTTGACTGTTTATCACCAATCACTACACTATAATCCTCATTTCCATGAGGGCAAAACACTAAAATGGTTAGTATAAGGTTATGTGGATCTACGCTTATTCTGGACAGTGATGAGATTCCCGTTACTAACGATTGACAGCTTCAAAATATTAACGATTGATAAAAATTATAAATTGCAGCGATGCTGATGCTGGTGAACCCAGTGTGCCTATTACAGAGTCTAAAGCGGAAAATGGAACTCTTCAGGACCTATTGGCCTTGGGCCGTGACCGTAGAAAAGATGTGCTTTACTTTTTACCAAAAATCCAGAGTGTTATAAGTAATAGCATGTTACCTGTTCTGTTTCTAAATAGCTGTTGTTTTGGAGTTTGCAACATTCCACTTTGAAGCTGAGATCATGAACATCCGGACAAAGAACAGTTGGTATTACCCTGCATGTGGTGGTGGGAAATGCAAGAAGGGTGTGACCCGTAAGGATGGCCAACTCTGGTGTGTCGCATTCAATAAGCCTGTGAACTACCCTAAACCAAGGTTATAATAAGTATCTGATCTTGATAAAGCATATATGAATTTCAATATTTACAATTAGCGGGCTGTTTGCATGTGTGAAGGATGCGACTACCGAGGCTGTGATTGTGTTGTAGGATGAGGCAGCTTTCGAGCTGACAAAGTTGAGCGCCAAGGCGCTGCTTGATGAGCTTGATGACGTAGATGTCCAGTTTTAGCTTCATTTATATGTTCATTTGTCCACATGTGTAGGTTGAAGATGACGCCCCGGCCCTGCCACATACTTTGACAAATCTATATAATACAAAGCATGTGTTTGAGATCAAGTCGCATACATACTATAATTATGGGGAAGCATGCTGAAGATCAATAAGAGCAATCAACTCCAGTCACAGTAGGTGTTCAGAAAGAAATAAAGGGTTTCAAAGACAATGTTGGTTAGAGTTTTGTTAGTTTTGGTCTGAGTGCCGGTAAATGGAAGCTGTTTTGTGTCAGGGTCTTGCGTAATAAAGTTTAGAAAATATGATGTGGCTAATGTTTTGTGCTCAGTTCTTTTTAACAATAATCCGCCTACTGTTCTTCATACACCCCTCCCCTTTGCCTCATGTCTGATTAGTCATGTTTGAGACCAAAATTACATGGAGTATTTGTTATAACAGTTTGTGACGGCATCTATGATATTCAACTCTAAAAATAATAAAATTAGGCATACAAGTGCTTCATAGTTAAAAAAGACCAGGCCTATAGCCTAATATCACTATTTCTCTATGGAGGTCGATGAAATGTTGGCGGTGTTGAGAAAGCATAAAGTAAATTTAAAGGTAATTATAAAATCAAGTTTTATATTTGAATTTTGAAGGTCCAATCATCCACTAACCATCTTCTCTAGAGGCCATCCAGTAACCATTGGCATCAATGGCTATCTTGGCATACACACAAAACTTGGCTATTTTCTCAAACCCTATCTATATTTGGCTATTTTTGTCATTTTCCCTTGAGAAATTTGTTCAACATTCAAAACGCAGCGGGTGCAGAAGCAATTGGAAAGTGTCATCACAAATGATATCTAACCGCTAATATTGTACACCTATATCATAAAAAAGAAAAAAAAATAGCCACCCATTTTATTTGTGTAGCAACCGGCATTTTTAGGGCAATACTTGTTCAAAAAACTCAAAAATATCCGTGGCAATCGGTAATTTATGGGAAACTATTTTGGAATATTGGGAATGTTATATGGATTGTTATTATGTGATGTGCGAAGTTTCCCCGTAGACCTTGAGTTTAGCACTACGAGAGTCGGCACGAATAGTAACCTAATAATACGTAAATTAGCGAATTATGATGTTTTGACCAAATATATGCGTATTTGTAGTCATTTTTATTGGAAAAATGATTTTAAAAAGTTTGGCGCAAGTTAAAATATCTCACGCAAAATTTTAATAGCCTAAATGAGCCCAAGAGTTAAAACGTTAAAGAGTTAGCAAAGTTGCCACTGTAAGCCCTCGCGCCTAACTTCTACCCGCGCCCTTGAACTTTCAGAGGTTGCTACTTTTGCCCGACCAGGTTATAATAACCCCTCCCCCTCATTTAGCAAACCTAAATCCCATAACTCATTTTATCTCTCCCTCTCATATACACCGCCGCCGCCACAGTTACTAACCACCATCGCCACCACTACACCGCCCCTCCACCATAAAAATCCCACCAAACCCACCTCTATTTCATCGTCCTTAATACCACCGTCACCTTTACACGCCGTAAAACACCACCGCACACGCCACCGCTATGCCCTCTTGATTTCTTTGTCTTGTTTTGGAAGGTAAGGTAACGGATCTAGCGAATGGGTAAGATTCCCACCGATTCACAACCTTTTGTGAATCGGTGAGGGATACAAACGAAGGAAAACAATCAAAAAAGATTTATAACTTGTTAAAACTCATTGTATCATCAAGAGTGTGTCATGTTTTTCTTTTTTTTTTTGTTTATGTCGAGTTGGACTCACGGTAACGAGAAGGAAAACTCACTCGAGCTTAGTTGGTCGAGTTTTGGGTCTTGGATTTGGTTCGGTGTGGTCACAAGTACACCACACTTATGGGTTTTGATATGAGTCTTGACTAGGACTAGTTTTGGATTTGGTTTGGGTTTGTCTCTAGTCCGTTTGGTTTGTTTAGTTCACGGCATGGCTCGAAGCCGAGACCTCATAGTCTCGGCGAGGTAAGTTATTGGTCCATATGGTTTGTGGTATTACTTGTGGTTATTTGAGACATGATGGTGATTGATTATTTGAGCCGTAGGATAGAAAAGGCCGAGAGTTGATATTGACATTGTGGACTTGATATTGGACTTGAAGTGTGAAGTTTTGGCCTCGTCGTGGTTAGCCGAGAACCCGTGGTCTCAGTGTGACCACGATAGCCTAAAATGGTCATATATTATGACTTGGACTTGTTATTTATAGTTGACATGTTGACCCGTAAGTGGATTGTGGACCGCAACTCGAAAGTAAAATGACCCGTGACATGAAATTTATTAAATCCAATTTGTGTTGATTGCTATAAAAGAAAAAGGAAAACAAAATATTTAAGTGTATAAAGTAAATTAAATAATGGGATTATTTAATCAAAATGTAAAGTAAATTTATCAAGAATCTAATACGTTTTTATTTTAATAAAACCGGGACACGCGTGGGTTTGTTAGACTTTTCGAGGCATCTTACAATTGGATTATCATATTTAGACTTGTTGGATTATTTATTTAGTTGTTGATTGGTAGTCGGATCTCTCTGGGATTTTGCAACACCGAGCTTGAAACATATATTTTGACATGGAATATTGTTGGACTTTGGACATTTTGAACTATTGGGACATGAAATGACTATAGTACATTAGAATCATAATGAATTTATTGTATTTGAGCCGTTACGAATAAACAATGGAAAATAATGTTAAAAGAACAATAATATTTATAACACTTATTATCTAAACTCATGGCGAATGTTTGTTTTTAAAATATAAAACAAGTATGTTATACAATTAAATGGGATTATGGGAAAATACCGATGATTGCCAATCAATCCATCTACTCGATGTGTTCATTATTTGATATCTTTGACTCCTTTCTATCACCTCTTCTTGACTCCAGTCCTCATCAACACTCTCCGTGTCAATTTCGTTGTCTTGCTTTCTCTTTTTGGCGTGTGTACTCTTGAGTCTGTGTCTTCCTCCCGTTACACAAATGATGAGACCAAACTCTAATAAAAGGATAAAACAAGATCAATTTGGAAATAGATTTGGGTTATTTATGAGAATGGGAATAGTTAACTTTTGAAAACTTTTGCGCACTTAGTTATTTGTATGGAATATATGTTAAGATGTGTCTTTATATTATTAGGTCATGCAGAGTCCGTTGTGCCGTGAAATTCTAGTTGCTATTGCATTAGGCTACCCTTGAGATGTTTTGCTGTGCTACTGTTTGGTTTATTGTGCTGTTCTACTCTCTGAAATTTTTGTGATATTGCATTACTGGATTGAGGTGAGTTCTCGTAGCCCCACTTTTTAACATGCTTTACCTTGGGGTGGAAATGGTACTCAATACTTTTGAATGTTTTCATGTTGTGATACCGTTTTCATGATTTTTGGACAATATGTGCGTTTTGATTGCAATATGTGCCTTATTGTGTGAATTCAATTTGCGTGACTTGGCTTGAACGTGCGCAACTGTTTAGTGATTCATTGTTAGTATAATTTTGGGAAGTGGCACCCAATATATCATTTTGGGAAGTGGCACCCAATACATCATTTTGGAAGTGGCACCCAGTCTATGTGTGGATCAATTATGCGGGTTTGCAGTCTGAGATAGTTTGTGATCTTTACTATGAGCTCACATTTGTATATCTTGATCACTGTTGTCCTACACTTCATTATTCACAGCTTCGTGGTTTAACTTTCAAACCTACGAGCTAACCAACATTATGTTGACGTTTTCTAGTACCATTTTCAGGTGATCATTGTTAAAGTATTTGAAGGCACGTTATTTGGAGTCAGACCATTTGGTATCTTACTACCATGTTTTCAAGAAAATAAGATTTCAATATGGAGATACTTTTACTTTGAAGAGTTATACAAGAATTGTTTTGTAATGATGTAAACTATTATTGAAGTTAATGTATGGTGTGAACTATAATGTTATGCAATATGCCTTCTTCGTTACATCTCGTGTTTCCGCCTTTGACGGGGTGTGACAGAATGGTATCACAGCCTAAGGTTATAGAGAATGCCCGTTTTTCAAAAATAAAAACCCCAACTATAACCGGACTAAAGTTTTATTAAAACCCCAAACATGGTCCGAGTCGATTAGCCCGACCATTCCATCATTTTTCCTAAATTACGCATAGCCTGATCAACTATGCTTAATTCAGGAGCGATCATGGGATAATGGGGGTAGTTACCTTATATCGTGTTTGGTTGGAGTCGGAGTCTAAATAACATGAAAATGTATTGGACTATGTGTGTGCATCTGCATTACGAGTTGCGTGTATCTGTGGTTATGCTGCTTTGCCTTCTGTGTGCTGAAGCTTTTATCTTCTAGGACAAAATGTGAGCTTGCAATTGTGTACTTAAGTGCTTTGATTGATTTGATATTGTGTGACTTTATCCGACATGTTATGATGCGATTTGAGTTAAGTTTATATGATATGGTTTGATTTGGTTTGAGTTAGAGTATTTCCTGTACCATTCCCCATACTTTTGTGCCTGATAATATTTATCCCTATACGCAAACAAACTCATAGTATATATTTTGCTAAATATATATATAGCGATACATTATTTTGAAAACGTTATTTTGGGTAGACTATTTTGGATAAGTTATTTTGGATACGCTATACAATTTTGAATACTATCTTGGACGGTCAACATTTGGTTTCACTATTTTTAAATTACATTGTATTGATATGCTATTTTGAGAAAATATTGATACTGAACGAACAAAGCCATATCATTCTCAGGCTAGTGTTGGTCCTTCCACTTCATCTCCCGTGAGTACTTCTAGCACATGCTGAAGTGAAGAAAGTGGAAGTCTGTGTTACTTGTGGTGGCCCTCACGCATACTACAACTGTACTGCCACCGATGGTAGTCCTTTTGAAGCTAATGCTATAGCCGGTACTTCAAATCAGGGAGGTAATCAATACCGTCCTCAACTAGAACCAAGTTACCGTGCTAACACCTACCAAGGACCACCCGGTTTCAATCATAACCAGAATTTGCAAAACCGAAACCAAAACCAACCTCGAATGAACCAAGGTTATCAAAACCAAGGGAATTTCAATTCTGGACATAATCAAGGTTTCCAACACCAAGGAAACTTTAAACGAAACAATTCCAACCAGGGAAATCATTTTCAGGGAAATGGTAATCCAAATCAAGGGAATTTTCAACATCAAGGTTATAATCAAAATAACCGAATCCAAAATTTCCCTAATCAACCTCAAGCCATTCCAGCCCCACAACCATCATCTGATGAGTTATTGAGGCAATTCATGAAAGCTCAAGAGGACACAAACAGGTTGTTGGTCAGCCAGATCTCTTAGATTAAAAAATCTTTAAATGATCAACCTTCGGGCTCAGGAAAACTTCCGAGCAACACGATCGCTAACCCGAAGGGCGATGTTAAGGCGATCACAACCCGAAGTGGTGTTTCATATGATGGACCCACTATTCCTACTACCACTTCTTCTTCTTCCCCCAAGGTAGTGGAAAGTAAGCCTGAGGTGACTAAGGACAAGGTACTTCCTTCTAATAACGGATGTACCAACAACGTCCAACCTCAAGTGATCCCGAAACCCAAGACTAAACCTCGAGTTGTCTTTGAACATCCTGAAACCCCGGTTGAAAACCCTAAATCCAAACCTTCTATTCCTTACCCATCACGTTTAAATGAGCAAAAGTTCCGCGAAAAAGCTAGTCAACAAATGGATAAATTCTTCCAAGTTTTTCAAGAATTACATTTTGACATAAGCTTTGCGGATGCTATCATTCTGATGCCCAAGTTTGCATCCACAATCAAACACTTGTTAAGCAACAAGGAAAAACTGTTTGAAATGGCAAAGACGCCATTAAATGAGAACTGCTCAGCAGTTATTGGAGATCCTGGAAGATTTCTAATACCTTGTGTCTTTCCAGGAATGGTTGAATGTTATGCCTTGGCCGATCTTGGTGCAAGCATCAACCTAATGCCTAAATCAGTATGGAAGAAACTTTCTCTTCCTGAACTTACACCTACCTGCATGACTTTGGAGCTTGCAGATCGTTCAATATCTCGTCCACTTGGCATTGCTGAGGACGTATTTGTGAAAGTAGGAAAGTTCCATTTTCCAGCTGACTTTGTGGTTGTTGATTTCGATGCTGATCCTAGGGTTCCTATCATTCTTGGAAGAGGATTCCTAATAACGGGCCGTGCTCTCATATATGTATTTGAGCATGAAATCACATTACGTGTGGGTAATGAAGCTGTTACCTTTAACCTCGATCAAACTTCGAAGTACTCCTCAAATTATGATTCTGAATCGGTTAACCGAATCGATGTCATTGATATTGTTTCAGAGGAGTACTCTCAAGAGTTTCTTGGTTATTCTCATAATTCTGTGAGTAGGGATCCCACCACATCTTCTCTACCTATCATTTCCGACTCTTCCCCTTCTCTCACTCCGTTTGAGAGAAGTGATTTCATTTTGGAAGAGATTGAGGCTTTTCTCAAGTGTGATTCATTTCTAGAAGGAATTGATAACGCTGAGATTGATCTGGAGGGAGATATTCTTCTTCTTGAGAAATTGTTGAATCAGGACAATTCTCCTCCACTCCCTCCCGTTGAACTTCATAATGAGGAAATCAAATCAGTTAAGAAAACCGATGAATTTCCTGAGGTCGAACTCAAAGACTTACCACCTCATCTTGAGTACGCATTTTTGGAGGGTGATGATAAATTACCCGTCATTATTGCTAAAGATTTAAATGATGAGGAAAAGACTGCTCTAATAAAGGTCTTGAAGTCACACAAGCAAGCAATTGCTTGGAAACTCTCCGACATAAAGGGTATCGACCCTGAATTTTGTACTCACAAGATTTTAATGGAGGATGACTTTAAGCCAGCAGTCCAACATCAAACAAGGGTGAATCCTAAAATCCACGATGTTATCAAACAAGAGGTTCTCAAACTTCTTGATGCAGGATTGATTTATCCCATCTCTGATAGTCCTTGGGTTAGTCCCATTCACTGTGTTCCAAAAAAGGATGGCATAACTGTTGTCACAAATGATGAAAATGAGTTGATTCCAACTCGATTGGTTACGGGGTGGCGTGTTTGCATTGACTATCGTAAGTTAAATGATGCCACCCGTAAAGACCATTTTCCTCTACCTTTTATGGTTCAGAGGCTTGAGAGATTAGTAGGGAACGAGTACTATTGTTTCCTTGATGGTTTCTCGGGTTACTTTCAAATTCCCATTGATCCACAAGATCAAGAAAAGACTACCTTCACGTGCCCTTATGGAACCTTTGCTTATAAACGTATGCCTTTCGGCTTATGTAATGCTCCAGGCACATTCCAGAGGTGTATGATGGCCATATTTACCGATATGATCGGGAAAACAATGGAGGTCTTTATGGATGACTTCTCGGTCATTGGGGATTCGTTCCAAGCATGTCTCTCCAATTTAGAAAACATGTTGAAACGGTGTAAAGACACCAATCTTTGTCTAAATTGGGAGAAGAGTCATTTTATGGTCAAAGAGGGCATTGTCCTCGGCTATAAGATATCAAAGAACGGGATTGAGGTTGACAGATCTAAAGTTGATGTCATTGGTAAATTACCTCATCCCACTACCGTCAAAGGTATTAGGAGTTTTCTGGGTCATGCCGGTTTCTATCGTAGATTCATACAAGATTTTTCTAAAATCGCCCGGCCTATGACTCATCTCCTAGAAAAGGATGCTCCTTTTATCTTCTCACCCGAGTGCATCAAAGCTTTTGAAACACTAAAGAAAAAGCTTACTGAAGCACCCATTCTAGTTGCCCCCGACTGGGATTTACCCTTTGAGCTCATGTGCGATGCAAGTGATTTTGCTATCGGTGCAGTCTTGGGGCAACGAAAAGCTAAACATTTTCAGCCTATCCACTACGCAAGTAAAACAATGACTGAAGCTCAAACTCATTACACCACTACAGAAAAAGAATTATTAGCTGTGGTGTATACCTTTGAGAAGTTTCGGCCATATTTGATCTTGACGAAATGTGTAGTGTATACGGATCACTCGGCTCTCAAATATCTCTTTGCAAAACAAGATGCAAAGCTGAGATTGCTCCGTTGGGTTCTCCTCCTGCAAGAATTTGATATCATTATACGTGATAAAAAAGGAGCTGAGAACCTAGCTGCTGATCATTTATCCCGATTAGAGAACCCACACCAAGATGTTTTCGAGAAAAAGGAAATAAATGAAACATTTCCTCTCGAGACACTCAATGCGGTTACTTTTCGAGGAGATTCTACTACCTCACGGTTTGCTGACTTCGCAAATTACCATGCGGGTAACTTCATAGTGAAAGGGATGTCGACCCAACAGAAGAATAAATTCTTCAAGGATGTTAAACATTACTTCTGGGACGACCCCTACTTATTCAAAATCTGTGCGGATCAAGTCATCTGACGGTGTGTTTATGGACAGGAAGCTATTGACATTCTCAAAGCTTGCCATGCTGGACCCACTGGGGGCCATCATAGTCCAAACTACACCGCCAAAAAGGTGTTTGATTCCGGGTTTTATTGGCCCACAATCTATAAGGATGCCCATGATCTCATCAAAACTTGTGACGCTTGTCAGCGTCACGGAAATATTTCACAACGAAATGAAATGCCACAAAATGCTATTCAAGTTTGTGAAATCTTTGATGTCTGGGGCATTGACTTTATGGGGCCATTTCCATCATCTCGAGGAAATAAATACATTCTCGTGGCTGTTGACTATTTGTCAAAATGGGTTGAAGCAAAAGCTTTACCCACCAATGATGCCAGAGTTGTTGTAAAATTCCTGAAAGCTCTTTTTGCCCATTTTGGAACTCCACGTGCTATAATCAGTGATCGTGGTACGCATTTTTGCAATGACAAATTTGATAAAGTCATGCAAAAGTATGGTGTAACTCACTGTCTTTCTACTGCGTATCACCCACAAACAAGTGGGCAAGTAGAAGTTTCAAATCGGGGTATTAAAAGAATTTTGGAACGGACAGTAGGAGAAAATCGTGCATCCTGGTCGGATAAATTGGATGATGCACTTTGGTCCTTCCGTACAGCTTACAAAACACCCATCGGGTGTACACCTTACAAGCTTGTGTACGGAAAGGCATGTCATCTTCCGATCGAATTAGAGCACAAGGCCTACTGGGCTTTGAAACATGCTAACTTTGACCTCCAAACTGCGGGTGATCACCGTAAAGTTCAAATGAATGAATTAAATGAACTGCCTGATCAAGCATACGAGAACTCTTTGATCTATAAAGAAAAGACAAAGAAGATTCATGACTCTAAAATCAAAAACCACGTTTTCAACGTTGGTGATCGAGTCCTTCTTTTCAATTCAAGATTAAAGATTTTCTCGGGAAAACTCAAATCCCGTTGGTCTGGTCCATTCACTATTACAAAAGTTTATCCATATGGTACCATTGAGTTATCTCAAAATGACGGTCCAAATTTTAAAGTGAATGGCCATCGGTTAAAACACTACTTTGGAGAGGAAATACCACCCATGGTTGTCCCGGATCTTCAAACTTTCCCCATGGACCAATAAATTCGGGGATCGAGTCAAGCTAGTGACTCGGTGATCAAAAACTCAAGCACAATATGGGTTTTCACCCATATTTCTGACTTCTTTCTCTGTTCTACCACCCAAGTGTGGGGGAGATGCCCCACATGTTGTATATATGTATATATCAAAGTTTCAAGTCAAAAAAAAAAAAAAAAAAAAAAAAAAAAAAGAGAGAAAAGTGTATATAAAATAATGGCTATTAGTATTTCCCTTTCACGTTCTAAGTGTTGGTTTAACAGCCGGTACTTTGAATATTGAGGGCAATATTCAGTTCTAAGTGTGGGGGGGGGGGAATTCTAGCGAATTTTATCAAATGTACCATCTAGTACCCCCATTTTGGCCAAAATTTTTAAATTTTTTCTCACTTAGAACACAATAAATGGTTATCAGTCCGCCATGTCTAACCCACATAAGGATTGGCTAATCCAGGAGCAAATGGCTCTTGGTAAAGATAAATCAAATCCGTTTATGGCTTGCAATTTGCCAAAAATTGTATGGTTTTCGACTCACCATATCTTTATAAGTGAAGAGTTGGCTAGCCCGCAAGGTTATGGCTTGTGGTAAAGGCATTGGAATACCATAATTGGTAATCAGCTCACCAAAGATAATAGTTGTAATTTATCTAAGAGTTGGCTAGTCCAGAAGCAAACGGCTTCTGGTAAAGACAAATAAAACCCGTTGACAGCTGATGATTTGCTCAAAATCATTTGGTTATCATTATACCAAAGTATCACATACTAAAACAGTGGCTACTCCAGAAGTAATGGCTATCGGGTAAAGAGTAAAATCCATTAAACTTTCAAAAAAGATTGCTAGGGACTAGCAATAGTTTAGTGTGGGGGATTGATGAGTGTGTAAATACTCATCATTTTTGTCTTATCTGAACTGCCAAAACATCCAAAAACACTCATAAATGCATCAAAATACTGAAAATATCCCAGGGATTGTGTTTTATATGTTTCAAATGCAAAATGTTTGAAAACAATTGAAAAACGAACAAAGTTTGCAAAATTGGCAGTTTCAGTCCCTCAACTTTCAAAACTTGTCAAATTTAGTCCCTAGGCATTTGTTTTGTAAGAAAAGTCACCAAAGGTCCTTTTGAAATCATAGGTTGTCATATTTAGTCCTTTGGTGAAAAGTTTCAATAATTTACAAGTTTGGTCCCTGCACTTTTAGAATTTGCAAAAATGGTCCCTGGGAAAATTTTATTGTTGGAAATCTCATGTATGGTCCCTGGATTATTGGAACATGGCAGGAATCACCCTTGGTTTATTTTGGAAGATGTACAACTTTGGTCCTCCAATTTTCAAAAAATACAAAAATGGTCCTTGTGATTAAACTACAAACTATCCGGACCCTATTTTAAATAAAACCTACCCAAACCAAATCCTATTTATATTAAACCCAGCCCAACCATACAACCCTTTGACCCTGCCCATTTCTTTTATAAACTAAAACCAGGGTTTGACCTCAGTCAAACCCGTCTCCCTCACACAACCCCGCCAAAACCATCACTGCTCCAAAACCACCACCACCTTTACACCTCACCCCCCACCTCATCCCCACAGCTGTCTAACCTCTCCCCTCTACCTCCACATCCTCCCAAATTTCTTTAATTGAAAAAAACCTGCTATTGATATTTTTGGCGCCAAAAGTAGTTTGAGCGATTGGGATTAATTGGAAGCAATCCAAGGGTGCAGAAGTGATCAAGGATGTCGACTAAGGGTTTCCCAGCAATATTTAGTATTTATAGGTCAATGTAATAGAAAAAAAATAGTTAGTTAATTTTTAGTGTAATCGTAATTTTTATTCACCACTTATCTTATTGTAATTTCCAGTTTCAGTTATTAATACAAGTTCATTTCAGTCATATTAAGCTTATTTCAATCACTAGTGTTATAAAAATCAGTATTGTTTAAATTTCATGATCACTGTTAAGCTAATTAAGTTCAAAATCCATCCAGAAGCTCTCGAAAGCTCCCAAACCTTTACTATAAGCTGATACAAGCTTAATATAGCTTTCTGTAAGCTTATATAGATACAGGCTGATCTAAATTTCAAATATGAAGAAAAGTCAACCATGGTCAACATAAGCTTCAATAAGCTGTTCTGGTGAAATAAGCTATAAAGGAAGGCTTATATTGGATTTCTAGCTTGTGTGAACAAGCTAGAAGTGTTCTGGTCCTTGGTTCTTTGTGTAACAGTCCAAATCAGTTGTAAGCAAGTTTCAAGTTTTTCTTCTAAATTCTATCATTACTGTACAATAGCTTAAAGTAGCTTATTTCCATTAGTTTCTAGTTAATTAGTAGTTCTTAAATATATTTCATTCATATTATTAGTTTAAATTGTCACTGTCTTCTTTTTACTTAAAAAACACTTAAAAGCCAAAAACAACTAGAATTAGCATAGCTTATTATCTAGCTTATTTCTGTTTTAAAAGTTGCTCAATATAATCATAATAAGTTAATTAATCTATTTTCATCAGAAATTATCAGTTAAAAATCCTTTTTTCAGTTCAAAACCAAGACAGTCCACTCTTAAAGGGGTGTTTGGTTTTAGCAGTTAGACTAGTTAAAACCTTGTTTACTGTAGATTGACCATAAGCCCAACTTTGTACAAGCTTTTATAATCTATAATAATCAGTTTTTAAGCCCTAATTAGTAATATATCTAGAAAACCTGGTTTTTTATGCCCTGTGTTCAAATCATGCCTCAGTAAGCTCATATAAGCCAATATAAGCCACAAGCTTATTTTGATCATAATCTTGGCATTTTTGAGTTCCTTTTAGTCCATATTGTGAGTTCCAAAGAGTTGAATAGGCCTGCACAACACAAAACCAAAGTAGCCTGCATCAGTATACACTGATAGTTCAGTGTATTTTGGCTTATTTCATAAGCTTCTCAAAAGCTCATTAGTGAACTGCAGCTTGTGTGTTTTAGTTTTTTGTGAAGCTTAGCTACCCATCTCAAAGGTTCAAAGCTTGTTTTACATTTTCTGGCTTATTTAATAGGGCTGCTTGTAGCTTTTTCTTTGTCCCATTTCACTGATTACACTGAATCATCAGTGTAAGTTGGCTATATTCATAAGCTCATTTCAAGCTTCTCAGTGGGTCCCACTCAGAGCTTATTGGCTTTTTGGATAGCCAAGCTAGCAAGCTTGTTAGGTCAGAGCTCATTTTGAGCTTGGGAGCTTTTGCCCCTAGCTTAATCAGACCTTAAAGATTTCTGCAGCCCTGATTGGTTCACTGTAGGATTTGGATTTGCTTATTTGCTTATTCTGAGCTTATTAGTATAATCCATTGTACCATTTAGCTCATTTCCAGTTCCTTAGCTTATATTAATCTTATTTTTCCTTTGGTTACCTCTGTGAAGCTTATTTCAAGCTTATTCAAAGCATAAATTCTCAAATTCAAGCCAAAAGCTTGACTGTTAAGCTCATAAGCTTCCATACTGCTTATTTTTAAGTTTTAATAATTTTGTCTTCATTAAAGTTGTTTATTATCAGTAGTATAATAGATTTTTAAAATAAAAATCAGAAAACCAACACATAAAAATAAGTGATAGCTTCTATTTAAGCCATTTGGCTTATTTTCAGCTTTTTCATAAAGCACTTTTCAATTTTATATTTTTCTTATCTTCCTGTCACCTTAGAGTATTTATAGAAAAATTTTCAGATTTTTCTTTGTTCATTTAGTATTTATTATAATTTAAATTAGTTTAAATAATTATTAATTAGTAATTAATTAATAATAATTAGATAAAAAGTGTAAAAAATATATTTTCAGTCTTAAAATAAGTTTTAGGTTATTTTAGATTTATCTAAGTTAAAATTTGAATTTTCTAGGATAATTTCCTATTTTCATTTAATTTAGGGTACTATTAAATAGTTATAAATAGTTTTTAATTAATAAAAAATAAATAAAAAGTCTAAAAAAAAAAAATTCTTTTTCCAATAATTTTCTTTTATCTTTAGGTTTATAAAAAAGTTATTTTAATATTTTTAGGATTAATATTTCTTCATTTTCATTTTTTATTTTGTACGTTTACGTTTATTTAAATTTAAACATGTGTTTCTAAGTTTCTAAACATTTTTAAGTAATTTGGTTTCCTGTATTTATTCCTATAGCTTGTTTAAAGCTATTCTATTTTATTTCCTTAGTCCAATAATTCAAAACCCCTTTTCCATTCAATATCACCAGATCACATATTCGTTTTACTACAGAATTCACATCTCGTTGGGACTTAACGACCCGGGGATACACTAACTCCTTGGATAATTGCATTGTGCCCTAGATTGTTTGACTCTTGTTTACCATTTACTTGGTCAATATTAGTTGACTGTTTAGCACCAATCAGTACACTAAAATCCTCATTTCCATGAGGGCAAAACACTAAAATGGTTAGTATAAGGTTATGTGGATCTACGCTTATTCTGGACAGTGATGAGATTCCCGTTATTAACGATTGACAGCTTCAAAATATTAACGATTGATAAAAATTATAAATTGCAGCGATGCTGATGCTGGTGAACCCAGTGTGCCTATTACAGAGTCTAAAGCGGAAAATGGAACTCTTCAGGACCTATTGGCCTTGGGCCGTGACCGTAGAAAAGATGTGCTTTACTTTTTACCAAAAATCCAGAGTGTTATAAGTAATAGCATGTTACCTGTTCTGTTTCTAAATAGCTATTGTTTTGGAGTTTGCAACATTCCACTTTGAAGCTGAGATCATGAACATCCGGACAAAGAACAGTTGGTATTACCCTGCATGTGGTGGTGGGAAATGCAAGAAGGGTGTGACCCGCAAGGATGGCCAACTCTAGTGTGACGCGTGCAATAAGCCTGTGAACTACCCTAAACCAAGGTTATAATATGTATCTGATCTTGATAAAGCATATATAAATTTCAATATTTACAATTAGCGGGCTGTTTGCATGTGTGAAGGATGCGACTACCGAGGCTGTGATTGTGTTGTGGGATGAGGCAGCTTTCGAGCTGACAAAGTTGAGCGCCAAGGCGCTGCTTGATGAGCTTGATGACGTAGATGTCCAGTTTTAGCTTCAGTTATATGTTCATTTGTCCACATGTGTAGGTTGAAGATGACGCCCCGGCCCTGCCACATGCTTTGACAAATCTATATAATACAAAGCATGTGTTTGAGATCAAGTCGCATACATACTATAATTATGGGGAAGCATGCTGAAGATCAATAAGAGCAATCAACTCCAGTCACAGTAGGTGTTCAGAAAGAAATAAAGGGTTTCAAAGACAATGTTGGTTAGAGTTTTGTTAGTTTTGGTCTGAGTGCCGGTAAATGGCAGCTGTTTTGTGTCAGGGTCTTGCGTAATAAAGTTTAGAAAATATGATGTGGCTAATGTTTTGTGCTCAGTTCTTTTTAACAATAATCCACCTACTGTTCTTCATACACCCCTCCCCTTTGCCTCATGTCTGATTAGTCATGTTTGAGACCAAAATTACATGGAGTATTTGTTATAACAGTTTGTGACGGCATCTATGATATTCAACTCTAAAAATAATAAAATTAGACATACAAGTGCTTCATAGTTAAAAAAGACCAGGCCTATAGCCTAATATCACTATTTCTCTATGGAGGTCGATGAAATGTTGGCGGTGTTGAGAAAGCATAAAGTAAATTTAAAGGTAATTATAAAATCAAGTTTTATATTTGAATTTTGAAGGTCCAATCATCCACTAACCATCTTCTCTAGAGGCCATCCAGTAACCATTGGCATCAATGGCTATCTTGGCATACACACAAAACTTGGCTATTTTCTCAAACCCTATCTATATTTGGCTATTTTTGTCATTTTCCCTTGAGAAATTTGCTCAACATTCAAAATGCAGCGGGTGCAGAAGCAACTGGAAAGTGTCATCACAAATGATATCTAACCGCTAATATTGTACACCTATATCATAAAAAAGAAAAAAAAATAGCCACCCATTTCATTTGTGTAGCAACCGGCATTTTTAGGGCAATACTTGTTCAAAAAACTCAAAAATATCCGTGACAATCGGTAATTTATGGGAAACTGTTTTGGAATATTGGGAATGTTATATGGGTTGTTATTTTGTGATGTGCGAAGTTTCCCCGTAGACCTTGAGTTTAGCACTACGAGAGTCAGCACGAATAGTAACCTAATAATACGTAAATTAGCGAATTATGATGTTTTAACCAAATATATGCGTATTTGTAGTCATTTTTATTGGAAAAATGATTTTAAAAAGTTTGGCGCAAGTTAAAATGTCTCACGCAAAATTTTAATAGCCTAAATGAGCCAAATAGTTAAAACGTTAAAAAGTTAGCAAAGTAGCCACTGTAAGCCCTCGCGCCTAACTTCCACCCGCGCCCTTAAACTTTCAGAGGTTGCTACTTTTGGCCCGACCAGGTTATAATAACCCCTCCCCCCTCATTTGGCAAACCTAAATCCCATAACTCATTTTATCTCTCCCTCTCATATACACCGCCGCCGTCACAGTTACTAACCACCATCGCCACCACTACACCGCCCCTCCACCATAAAAATCCCACCAAACCCACCTCTATTTCATCGTCCTTAATACCACCGTCACCTTTACACGCCGTAAAACACCACCGCACACGCCACCGCTATGCCCTCTTGATTTCTTTGTCTTGTTTTGGAAGGTAAGGTAACGGATCTAGCGAATGGGTAAGATTCCCACCGATTCACAACCTTTTGTGAATCGGTGAGGGATACAAATGAAGGAAAACAACCAAAAACGATTTATAACTTGTTAAAACTCATTGTATCATCAAGAGTGTGTCGTATTTTTCTATTTTTTTTGTGTTTATGTCGAGTTGGACTCACGGTAACGAGAAGGAAAACTCACTCGAGCTTAGTTGGTCGAGTTTTGGGTCTTGGATTTGGTTCGGTGTGGTCACAAGTACACCACACTTATGGGTTTTGATATGAGTCTTGACTAGGACTAGTTTTGGATTTGGTTTGGGTTTGTCTCTAGTCCGTTTGGTTTGTTTAGTTCACGACATGGCTCGAAGCCGAGACCTCATTGTCTCGGCGAGGTAAGTTATTGGTCCATATGGTTTGTGGTATTACTTGTGGTTATTTGAGACATGATGGTGATTGATTATTTGAGCCGTAGGATAGAAAAGGCCGAGAGTTGATATTGACATTGTAGACTTGATATTGGACTTGAAGTGTGAAGTTTTGGCCTCGTCGTGGTTAGCCGAGAACCCGTGGTCTCAGTGTGACCACGATAGCCTAAAATGGTCATATATTATGACTTGGACTTGTTATTTATAGTTGACATGTTGACCCGTAAGTGGATTGTGGACCGCAACTCGAAAGTAAAATGACCCGTGACATGAAATTTATTAAATCCAATTTGTGTTGATTGCTATAAAAGAAAAAGAAAAACAAAATATTTAAGTGTTGGATTATTTTAATAAAACCGGGACACGCGTGGGTTTGTTAGACGTTTCGAGGCATCTTACAATTGGTTTATCATATTTAGACTTGTTGGATTATTTATTTAGTTGTTGATTGGTAGTCGGATCTCTCTGGGATTTTGCAACACCGAGCTTGAAACATATATTTTGACATGGAATATTGTTGGACTTTGGACATTTTGAACTATTGGGACATGAAATGACTATAGTACATTAGAATCATAATGAATTTATTGTATTCGAGCCGTTACGAATAAACAATGGAAAATAATGTTAAAAGAACAATAATATTTATAACACTTATTATCTAAACTCATGGCGAATGTTTGTTTTTAAAATATAAAACAAGTATGTTATACAATTAAATGGGATTATGGGAAAATACCGATGATTGCCAATCAATCCATCTACTCTATGTGTTCGGTATTTGATATCTTTGACTCCTTTCTATCACCTCTTCTTGACTCGAGTCCTCATCAACACTCTCCGTGTCAATTTCGTTGTCTTGCTTTCTCTTTTTGGCGTGTGTACTCTTGAGTCTGTGTCTTCCTCCCGTTACACAAATGATGAGACCAAACTCTAATAAAAGGATAAAACAAGATTAATTTGGAAATAGATTTGGGTTATTTATGAGAATGGGAATAGTTAACTTTTGAAAAATTTTGCGCACTTAGTTATTTGTATGGAATATATGTTAAGATGTGTCTTTATATTATTAGGTCGTGCAGAGTCCGTTGTGCCATGAAATTCTAGTTGCTATTGCGTTAGGCTACCCTTGAGATGTTTTGCTGTGCTACTGTTTGGTTTATTGTGCTGTTCTACTCTCTGAAATTTTTGTGATATTGCATTACTGGATTGAGGTGAGTTATCGTAGCCCCACTTTTTAACATGCTTTACCTTGGGGTGGAAATGGTACTCAATACTTTTGAATGTTTTCATGTTGTGATACCGTTTTCATGATTTTTGGACAATATGTGCGTTTTGATTGCAATATGTGCCGTATTGTGTGAATTCAATTTGCGTGACTTGGCTTGAACGTGCGCAACTGTTTAGTGATTCATTGTTAGTATAATTTTGGGAAGTGGCACCCAGTATATCATTTTGGGAAGTGGCATGATGAAGCGAAAAGTGTACCGCTTTTAGGGGGTCATTTAAGCCCTAAATCGTATTTATTTGATCAAATATTGCCCTAAATCGTTCCTCTTGTCATTTTAGGTACTTTGGAGAAGAAATCTGGAAAAGGAAGCATTTTGGACGTTTTTGAATCTTAAAAGTGAAGAAAACGACAAAGTCTCCAAAGCTGCTGGAAAAGTACACTTGACGGCGTCACGGCTTGGCAAAAAAGGTGGATATGAAAAATACACATGATAAGCCAGGGAGTTTTACAAAGGAAGTCTGACGGCGTCACTCTTTGAAGTGATCAAGGTCGTCACGGTTTAAGCTAAAGAGAGACGGTGTCAAGCTTTATTCTGACGGCGTCAAGCCTTGATAAGCCAGGGAGGATTTTGGAGGACTAAAGAGGGACGGCGTCAGGAAGACCATCCGGGAACCCTAGTCACGGCGAGGTGACGGCGTCAAGATCTATAAAGTGACGCCGTCAGCCACTAAGTTCTATATATAGTTTTGCAATTTTTTGTCATTAGTGTGCAACTTTGTGAGGAGAAACCCTAAGACAAATTTCTGCCATTTTTAAGGGTTTTCATACCCTTGGATCTCCCATGTTTAATTGAAGATAAGTAATCATTTAATCGTTCAATATGTCTATGTGTTGTTTGATTATATCTTGTTCTTGTCTTTTGATTAACATGCTAGGCTAGATTTATCTTGTGTTTGCTTAGATCTAATGAAACCTAATTATTGATTATTGGTTATTAGTGTGTTATTAATTGTATTGGATGATTGTTTATCGATGTTAGGCTTAAGAAAACTGGCTAACCTCCTATACGGTAACATGCTTGAACGTCTTAAGAAACATGAACCAATGCGTACTAAGGTTTTTATGGTTGTATTTAATGCATGAGCGAATTCTAGAGATCCCATGTTAGGAGCTTCTTAGCCGGCTCGACATAGGAGTGAAGTAGGAGCTTGTAGAGTTGGGGAAGTACGTACGCCACCCCACGATTGGTATTAAGGAATACACCTGTCATCCACGCAATTAATACACACTAATCAACCGGTAAAAGATAGTTAGGGAGTAAGGAAATCTAAGTAAACACATTTCTCCCCATATAAGTTCCACAACCTTTTCATTTTCAGTTATTTTATTTTATTTGTATTTGTAGTAATTTGGGTTAGTTGACTAGCAACTAATTCCGCTCACTCCTTCAAACCCGAGATTTTACTTGCTTTCATAAAATATAAAAATACAAAAAGAATCTTCCCTCACCCTTAGACCTATTAGAATAGTTTTTCAATCCTAACGACACTATTCCCCTAGAGAACGATCAATCCCCCGGTACTTGCCACTTCACTATACTACATCGGTCAGGTACACTGCCTGGTGGGGATTGCAAGCCTCTTGAGATCCCTCGAGAGGTAAAACCTGTTGTAAGGTCGCAAAACCACGCATCAAGTTTTTGGCGCCGCTGCCGCGGAATAGTTATTGTTTAGGTTGAATTTTTATTTTATTAGGTCTACTCACTAGATTCCTTTCTAGTGAGATTTTTATTTTATTTTTTCTAGGATTTATTTAGTCTATCTTTTTTCTTCGTTTCTTTGTTTGTAACCATTACCATCCGACATCATGGAAGGTGGTAATATCCTCGATCCCAACAACCCACCACCACAACAACACCCACCTCCTAGAGCCCGTACCTTAGGAGACTACTCCCGTCCTAGCCACCATGGCTATCGAAACACCATTGAGCTCACTCAAGGAGCCAATGTCACTCCCTTGCGATCCGACACCATCCGGTTGGTGCAAAGCTGATGCGCATTCCATGGACTTCGTTCCGAAGATCCTAATCAACATCTCAAGGACTTTCTCAAAATCGTTGATTCCATAGACCTTGATGTTGCCACTCGAGAGACGACCCGACTGCGCCTCTTTCAATTCTCTCTGCGGGACCAAGCTAGTCAATGGCTAGAACGTCTACCCGCAGGATCCATCATCACTTGGGATGATCTCACCACTCGTTTCCTTGCTCAGTTTTTCCCACCAGGAAGAACTACCAAGCTAAGGAATGATATCTTGATGTTCCAACAACGTCAAGGCGAAACCCTCTACGAGGCATGGACTCGATTCAAGGACTTACTCCAAAAAGTCCCTCACCATGGCATAGAACTATGGCTCCAAGTCCAAATCTTTTATGACCATATCAATCTCTCCACGAGGCAAACCATTGACCAATCGGCCGGTGGTAAGCTGCGTGATCTAAGTGCGGAACAATCATGGGCTCTCCTAGAAGATCTTGCTCTTTATGACAACGAAAGTTGGAGTGATCCCCGTGATTTGAATAAAACGGTCAAGGCAATATCTTTGCCTTCGAACAATTCAAGCACTTACGACCGTAGGATCATAGAACTTGAAGACCAAGTCAAGTTTCTTATGAAATCCTATGAGGCTCCTAAACCTTCAAGCCAAGTGAACAAAATCACTTCTTCATGTGAATTATGTAGTGGTCCCCACGACACTCGTGATTGCATAGAACTCCCCGAACAAGCTTTTGCGGACTACGCATCCTCGCGTACCGACGGAGCGGGAGACAAGTGGTACACTTTCAAACCCGAGCCAAACCCCTACGGTGATTCATACAACCCCTCATGGAAAAATCACCCAAACCTTAGGTGGAAACAAAACCAAAACGCACAACAAACCAATTCTTCCAACCCACCTAATCATTTCCAATCAAGCGGTTCCAACTCGAACCGTACTTTCAACAACAATCCTTCCAGCAATGGTAGTACCAATAACTTTGAAGGGTTGATGTCCCAATTTATGGCATCTCAAGAAGCTCGTTTAGCCAAGTTTGAATCCGAATTCAATCAACAACAAACGGAGATGACCAATAAAATTGACAACTTATTGAAAGCCCTCAATAACCAAGTGCTATCACCTCCACATAAGGACGCTAGGAACACAAATAGCGGACCCCAAGTAAAAGACCCCTCTTCATCCAAACACGTCCACTTCATCAACATTGTCACTATCAAACCAATTGATAGGAATGAGGATAATAGTGAACCTGAGGATGAGGTTAAGAAAGTCGAGGTTGATAAAGAAGTTAGGAAAAGTGAGATTGAAGAAGTAGATGATGATGAGGACTGCTTCAATAGGCTACCCAATAAGGAAGAGCGCGCATATCATACAGACTTATTCGATGACCCCGAGACACCATACTTCCTAGGTAGACCAATTATAAAAATAGGCGATCCTTCTAACCTCAACATACCATGCAACATCGGACATTTGCATGTGTGGAAAGCTTACATCGACCTTAGATCGCCCATAAACATCATGACTAGAGCCCCCTACAACTTAATAATGAAAAATCAACTTGGGTATAGGATGTTCCCTGATAAGGGTTGGATGAGTAACTTCACGGGAAGAGTTAAGGGATTACCGGTTTATGTAGGAAACTTTACCTATATCACCGACTTTGTAATTGTAGAAGATATCCGCCCAATAGTCGATGCATCCTTAACTCAAGTAGTTTTTGGAAAACCATTTGTTGAGGTCTCTAGAATGACTTATGAACCTTCCTTAGGGATAGTTAGATTTAAGGATGAGACCGATGAGGTAAACTACCAAATGCCATATAAGATAGAGCAATTCCAACACTTGTCAAATGTTGAGAAGGAGCTTAAGCAAGCGGTCTACTATAGGAATGATGAGGATAGAAATAAAGGAGTAGACTATGTTATGGAAAGGATATCCGGTTTCTACAAGGATTGTTTGAAATTAGGACTGGAATATAAAACCGGAAATGAGAATGGCCTAGGAACCGTGACCAATGATGGAGTGACGTAATGTACGTGACTTTGAGTCTAGCTACAAGACTCGTTAATAAAGAAAAGTGCTTCTTGGGAGGCAACCCAAGCTTTATTTGCTTTGTGTGTTTATTTATTTGTTTGTTTGATTTTATTTGCTTCCGTATGTAGGTTTAATTTTTATTATTATTGATTCATGTTCAAAACTAAATTGTGAAAATGCTTTATCTTGTTTTTAACTTCGTCTTAACTACATATAAAGGTATTTTGCAAAAGATAAGTGTAAGGGAAATCCAAATCGGTTTAATAGAACAAATGAACATGAATCATAATAATAATAAATTAACATGCATATTCGTATTTGTTTGAGTCAAATGCTTGTATCGAGTCAGAATGATGTTTTGCAGGATTTCCAGGAAGTAAGGTAAAGGTTTTTCCAGAAATTTTCCGGAAACTTAACATGAGAATTCTGTCAGATCATTTCTGACGGCGTCAGGCTTTACAACCTGACGGCGTCAGGCTTTACAACCTGACGGCGTCAGGTTTTAATTTTCTGAAAATTTTGAAAGTTTTGTTTTCATAAAAAGTTTTTATTAAATCTCTAACTTATAAACTCCAGGAATCTGCAAAATAATCATTCCACAAGCATTATATCCTTATATAGAATTTATCCCGCCGATGTTATGCAGGTTTTCGTGTTTGTTTTCTCAGGTTTAACAGGTTATTTTGGACAAGGAGATGTATGGGGAATCAAGCTTATGGCGATGCATTAGTCTTGGAGCTTCTACATTCTCTTGGAAGAAGATCTAACCATGTTACCTCTTTATCCATCGAGCGAATCAGGGGAGTATTTGTTTTCATTCTTTTACCTTATTTACTTTTACATCTTGTTATTTGAATATTGGGGACAATGTTCATCTTAAGTGTAAGGGGGGGGGGGGTAAAGTACGATACTTTAGAGAATGCTATTATGCTTGATTTTTCATTTGTTTGATGGTAGATGTGTAATAAAACTGAGAGAAATACCTGTTAGGGCAATTTTAGTGCCAAATTTAAAATTTTTTACAACATATAGGAGTGAAACTTTGATCTTAATGAGAGTCTCATGGATAGGAGTTATATGACTAGCACAAAACCGTACCACTAAAAAAATTTTCCACCCCCAAATATGTGAGGTTCGCCCCTAGAATTGGTAGGAAAAGCATTTATACTATGATGTGTGTACCGGTAGCACTTAGATTCTAGAACTTGCGTTAGGACCATTCCGAGGCCACAAGTGAGACTACATTCGTGTAGTTAGATTTACTACATGATAAGAGGCATTAGGATTAACCCATTGTTTTACACCTGTGTTTTTGTTATAATTACATTGGCTACATTGGTCAAGTAATTCTCCCACACCCTTTGCGTTGTACTCATTTTTAGTACACGATACCCCTAGTACACCCCTCAGAGCCTATCTTTTCGTTTCGACCTTTAAGCATTTTACTTAAAGGAAGAATTTGTTACACCCCACTTAAATGTACACCCAAATCACCTTAGCCTACCTTGTATGCACTCATTTTTAGTGCATTATTGTGACAACATTTGTTTAAATCCCAAGTTAATTATCTAATTGATTACATGGTTGCTAAGTCGAGTCATATCCTTGTACATATTGTTTTGGGACGATTGGGACTCATGGGTAAAGTACTAGTGTAATGGAGTAATGGGGAAGAAGAACATTATTACCCCCATATGTGCTAAATATTTTAAAAGTACTCCAAGTGTTTCGATTATCTTAATTCGAGTCATTTGAATAGTAATTGTAAAGTTATGTAAAAGTTCAAGTGTAAGGGGAATGCAATGCCCCTATGAAGTATTATTTTGGATGGTAGGGCAAGAGTGTATGAAAAAAAAAAAAAAAAATCGAAAAAATCAAGAAAAATACAAAAAATGAGAAAAAGAAAAGTAGAAAAAACATACGGACTACCATCCCGTTTCATTTTATGTTTATTTTATGTTTTTGTTATTTTTTTTTTAGCTTAAGTCGAGTCTAGTCTTGGCTTAGCAACGCCATATTGTACATGTAATTAACCAAGATCTTTAACTCGCCACCAGTAAAATATCCCTTATCCAACAAAACCGTGTTTATCATATCCCTACACCTAACTTTATAACCCATGTAAAAGCCCTCTTTGATAGTTTATCTTAGGTGCTTACGCCTAGTGGTAGAGGCGTGATCCTTTCCCAAGCCTATGGTAATCTATTTTCTATGACAGGTAGTGAGCGATATTCTTCCATTTCCATTTATGATATATAAATTTACAACACCCGAGGGATGAGAGTATCCAAACACTTATTGTGAGGTGCTAGTGTATAATTTCCGTGCTTATTTTGACCAAGGTGGAATGATCATTTGTTGTAATTACTTTTATATTAATGTTAAATGACCCCTAACTTGTATTTCAATTGGTGGAAAAGCTCATTTGCTTGAGGACAAGCAAATCCCAAGTGTAGGGATATTTGATGAAGCGAAAAGTGTACCGCTTTTAGGGGGTCATTTAAGCCCTAAATCATATTTATTTGATAAAATATTGCCCTAAATCGTTCCTTTTGTCATTTTAGGTACTTTGAAGAAGAAATCTGGAAAAGGAAGCATTTTGGACATTTTTGGAGCATAAAAGTGAAGAAAACGACAAAGTCTCCAAAGCTGCTGGAAAAGTACACTTGACGGCGTCAAGTATTGATGGCGTCACGGCTTGGCAAAAAAGGTGGATATGAAAAATACACATGATAAGCCAGGGAGTTTTTCAAAGGAAGTCTGACGGCGTCACTCTTTGAAGTGATCAAGGTCGTCACGGTTTAAGCTAAAGAGAGACGGCTTCAAGCTTTATTCTGACGGCGTCAAGCCTTGATAAGCCAGGGAGGATTTTGGAGGACTAAAGAGGGACGGCGTCAGGAAGACCATCCGGGAACCCTAGTCACGGTGAGGTGACGGCGTCAAGATCTATAAAGTGACGCCGTCAGCCACTAAGTTCTATATATAGTTTTGCAATTTTTTGTCATTAGTGTGCAACTTTGTGAGGAGAAACCCTAAGACGAATTTCTGCCATTTTTAAGGTTTTTCATACCCTTGGATCTCCCATGTTTAATTGAAGATAAGTAATCATTTAATCATTCAATATGTCTATGTGTTGTTTGATTATATCTTGTTCTTGTCTTTTGATTAACATGCTAGGCTAGATTTATCTTGTGTTTGCTTAGATCTAATGAAACCTAATTATTGATTATTGGTTATTAGTGTGTTATTAATTGTATTGGATGATTGTTTATCGATGTTAGGCTTAAGAAAACTGGCTAACCTCCTATACGGTAACATGCTTGAACGTCTTAAGAAACATGAACCAATGCGTACTAAGGTTTTTATGGTTGTATTTAATGCATGAGCGGATTCTAGTGATCCCATGTTAGGAGCTTCTTAGCCGGCTCGACATAGGAGTGAAGTAGGAGCTTGTACAGTTGGGGAAGTACGTACGCCACCCCACGATTGGTATTAAGGAATACACCCGTCATCCACGCAATTAATAAACACTAATCAACCGGTAAAAGATAGTTAGGGAGTAAGGAAATCTAAGTAAACACATTTCTCCCCATATAAGTTCCACAACCTTTTCATTTTCAGTTATTTTATTTTATTTGCATTTGTAGTAATTTGGGTTAGTTGACTAGCAACTAATTCCGTCCACTCCTTCAAACCCGAGATTTTACTTGCTTTCATAAAATATAAAAATACAAAAATAATCTTCCCTCACCCTTAGACCTATTAGAATAGTTTTTCAATCCTAACGACACTATTCCCCTAGAGAACGATCAATCCCCCGGTACTTGCCACTTCACTATACTACATCGGTCAGGTACACTGCCTGGTGGGGATTGCAAGCCTCTTGAGATCCCTCGAGAGGTAAAACCTGTTGTAAGGTCGCAAAACCGCGCATCATGGCACCCAATACATCATTTTGGAAGTGGCACCCAGTCTATGTGTGGATCAATTATGCGGGTTTGCAGTCTGAGATAGTTTGTGATCTTTACTATGTCTTCACATTTGTATATCTTGCTCACTGTTGTCCTACACTTCATTATTCACAGCTTCGTGGTTTAACTTTCAAACCTACGAGCTCACCAACATTATGTTGACGTTTTCTAGTACCATTTTCAGGTGATCATTGTTAAAGTATTTGAAGGCACGTTATTTGGAGTCAGACCATTTGGTATCTTACTACCATGTTTTCAAGAAAATAAGATTTCAATATGGAGATACTTTTACTTTGAAGAGTTATACAAGAATTGTTTTGTAATGATGTAAACTATTATTGAAGTTAATGTATGGTGTGAACTATAATGTTATGCAATATGCCTTCTTCGTTACATCTCGTGTTTCCGCCTTTGACGGGGTGTGACAGAATGGTATCACAGCCTAAGGTTATAGAGAATGCCGGTTTTTCAAAAATAAAAACCCCAACTATAACCAGACTAAAGTTTTATTAAAACCCCAAACATGATCCGAGTCGATTAGCCCGACCATTCCATCATTTTTCCTAAATTACGCATAGCCTGATCAACTATGCTTAATTCAGGAGCGATCATGGGATAATGGGGGTAGTTACCTTATATCGTGTTTGGTTGGAGTCGGAGTCTAGATAACATGAAAATGTATTGGACTATGTGTGTGCATCTGCATTACGAGTTGCGTGTATCTGTGGTTATGCTACTTTGCCTTCTGTGTGCTGAAGCTTTTATCTTCTAGGACAAAATGTTAGCTTGCAATTGTGTAGTTAAGTGCTTTGATTGATTTGATATTGTGTGACTTTATCCGACATGTTATGATGCGATTTGAGTTAAGTTTATATGATATGGTTTGATTTGGTTTGAGTTAGAGTATTTCCTGTACCATTCCCCATACTTTTGTGCCTGATAATATTTATCCCTATACGCAAACAAACTCATAGTATATATTTTGCTAAATATATATATAGCGATACATTATTTTGAAAACGTTATTTTGGGTAGACTATTTTGAATAAGTTATTTTGGATACGCTATACAATTTTGAATACTATCTTGAACGGTCAACATTTGGTTTCACTATTTTTAAATTACATTGTATTGATATGCTATTTTGAGAACATATTGTTTTGGAAACACTATTTTGGGAAATTGTTTATCATCAAAGACGTTAAGCCTTTTAATGACACTTAACTTAATTTCATGACAGTTCTTGTTTGATGAGTTGCGAAATTAAGTTATTCTGGTATTGCCCTATGCCATTAGGTCACATGCCTTGCCATTTAAAAACTATTTTGGATACATGATTATTCTGGTATTGCCCTATGCCATTAGGTCACATGCCTTGCCTCCCCCCACTATTCCCCTTATTAGTAAGCCTGAATACACCGCATTATAAGCCGATGAGTCAGATGACATCATTAGTTGCCTTAGGAAGCAACCCACCAATCAAGATGGACACATTGATGGTTTAGTCGTACGATTAGGACCTTGGAGATTTAAAGTGGGATAATAGAACTCATGAGAAAACAGTGACCTTAAGCTTGTTTGTTGAGTTGTTTCTGTTGCCCATGATGGCGATGTTAGCCCGAGTGTCGTGTTCTGGAGTTGGTACTACTTAGATAATTTGAATACTGTTGGTCAAATTTTGTACAAATGAAAGATTTTCTTGCAAACTTTATAATGTATAATGAACTGGTAATCCTCATTGATTGTACCGTGTTATAATGCTTCTTCAAAACCAAAATTAGTTGACAGTTGAAATTGCGTTAAAATACTTAGAATGATTTGATGATTTTCAAAGGATTGAACCATTTTGGTATAAAAATTGTTTTAAATATTTGTCAAGATGCAAAGTTTCAAATAAAAAAAAAAAAAAATTCAATATACAAACTTTTTGGTAGTCATATCTTTTCACATGACTATAGATGTTGAAAACTTCAAACAATTTTGCTTTAAGATACATTAAGGGTCAAATTTTTAACAAATATCAAAAACCATGCCTCCAAGAGGGAACACGCACCATCCATGGACAAATTTCGAGAACAATCACAATGCCTACATACTATGCGACCTTAGAAGTGAATCGAGCACCTCTATCCGAGACTATCAGTAGCAGTGTGCCATGCCTTGACACCATTCCTTCAAAGTACAACTTTTCTACTCATCCCAAAAGATAAGACTCACGCGATGGTCAAAGCAAGTTAGATTAAAGAGTCAGGGTGCAATCACTTAAGAGATAACGTGGCTTTTCGGAGTCCTAGACGACTTAGTCATATTGGAACATGACTTCGCTCTTACATTTGGATATCAAGAAGTTGAACCAGACCATAAGACCTTTAGCTTTCACTTGTAACCAGATTCTATTGACGTAGTATTCACTTGGCAATGATTTCAGGTCATTATATTTCCTAGTCCTGCCTAGAGAAATTAAGCACTTAGACGTAAGAGTTTCGCCTAGTAATGATCTTCGAGCATTCCCAAATCATTGGCACCAGGTCCTGCCCATAGACCTCTTGATTCATAGACCATCGTCTCCAAATATTCGTGCATACCTAACGACACATTCTTCCCTGATGTCTTCACATCAAGGACTTTTCCCTTAAAAGCCTTTCATCTGCCGTGAAGCTATTAATGATTTCCATTCTCATTGACCGAACCCTATTGAATTCTACTCCTTCCTTTCGGATGACTACGGCAACAAACTCTTCCTATATGATAAGAACACCAACATCGAAACTCTTTACTAACCCCGTTCACACTTTTCCTGAGTATTAGAACCTCCTTACGAAACGTCGGCATAAGACTCTTGTGATTTGAGCAGATAGGACACGGCGTACCATACTAACACCGCCTTTTATGATATTACTTCAAAACTATGACTGCCAACTCCGTGCCATAAGTTGGATATTCCTTCCCATTCCTTCCAATTACCTTGGAACAACTTTCTTCACGTTAAGAAGCCTTCATTTTACTTCTTCAATCTTCATAGACGGCGATAGTTCTTTCATTCGGAGACACAACCTTGATGATTTTGATAGCACGTATGATTTTCTCCCCCTCGAATTTTGGTCAACAATTCCCTCCCAATAGCCACAGCAAATTCACCTAACTATACCGTAATCTATCACTCTAAATTTCTCCCTATTAATACTATTGAGAATATCATCAATGACTCCTTCAATAACAAAATCTTTCCTCCATCTACAAATTTTATCCTAGCACTCCATTTAATTTATTCAATCCATGACTCACGCGAAGACAGGAAGAAGAAAATCGCAAAACATCTTTTGGCGCCAGACGTCGGACGGAAGCAAGTATGTTATAGACAAGGAAGATACCAGACACAACACCCGGTGCTACCCTTACTTCTCATCAATCGCTTTAAAAGCTCATCCTTTTCCTTAGATTCTCCATTTTTCTTGTCATGTTGATTTTTCCAATAGCGACTCATATCATAGTTCACCTCTTTGACGTATACATCAACTCTTGCGAGTCCACAGAGACCACAATCTCCCAAATTCAATTAAGTAGGTGCAGCCTCACGTAAAGCGACCTGGATGGTCACACAGGTATCAAGTGCTAGTGCCAAATCTATGTCGTGCCATACTCATACACCATTTTGCGTCAGTATGTTTAACTCCAGAATATTTATTTTCATTCTTACGACACTGAAAATCTCCATTGCTTATACAAAACCATGGTAGCTACAAATCCTACAAACCATTTTGGATCTTGATGAAGACTGGTTAGATAACGACTAATTCCCCTTTTATCATGGATACTCGATGTTCTGCAAAGCATCGTGACTCGATGATAATTCTTTACATACGGCATGGCTACTTCAGCTTGTCTCTTCAAGTTTGGGAAACCTCCTTCAAATCCTACCTATGTAGTCTCGTAAACAGAGTTTCTTTCCCTTTCGCCTCTACCAATTTTTCTCTGAGTGACACAATTTCCTTGATAGTACCCTGGATCTTCTTCACTAATCCCACTAATTCTTAGCCGTTTGTACCTATTCGTTTGTTTTGAGCAATTCCTTAACTGAGCCAAATCATTAAAAACGTTAAATTCTCCTCTCTCAATGACTTGATACGAAGTCTAATCTCGTGACAGTTCTTGTTTGATGAGTTGTGAGATTAAGCTAAAATCAAGTTGTTACTTAGGGCCCGCTTGGTTCAAATTAAGGGAATGCAAAGGGAAAGGGAATGCAAAGGAATGGGTGATGGTGGGTAATCAATCCCTTACCCCCCCCCCAATTTACTCTATAATGGTCCATTACCCATTAATGGGTAATCATTATATTACTTAGGGTGAACCAAGCATCATTATTCATTACCTTTGCCATTACCCACCCCCTTAACCTCCCAACCAAGCACCCCCTTAGTTCAAGGTTTCGATGATTTTGCTCGAAGACGGAAAAACTTATTCCATCGAATTTAGCCAACCGATTGTCACCTTGACTGCCTGTCTCATTACACCCAGAAGTACGAATTTGGATTTAGCCGTCATAGGTTACAACTTTTAGTAGTACCTACCCTTGTCACATAAGTTGCAACCGCAACATTGGAGCCCTGATTTAAAATTCTCTCCTATCTTACTCTGACCTTCGTTAGGTTCTATGTATATGTGCTAGTTATATCAGTAAGAGTGGAAAGAATTATTGATTTCGACATGGCGACCTAGGTCGTTTATAGTAGACTAGCAGTTTCGTTATCAGAAATTGGTCATATGGATTTACGAGCAACCCATGAATTTTAGAGATTAACGTGTAAGGAACCATAAGTAAAGCCTAGCTGGTGACCAACTAGTTATCATCCCATTAAGGAAGTTGAGCAACTTAGTTGAGACAAGATTCTAATCATAAGATTAATTGAGCTTAGACTGTGGACATGAGTTACTTGGGATAGAAAGGACTAGGCGAGACTTAAGCACGCACTCCTTTGTAACAGTGGTACTCGCTGAATTTCAGGACGAAATTCTTTTTAACGGGGATATACTGTAGCAACCGGCATTTTTAGGGCAATACTTGTTCATAAAACTCGAAACTATCTATGACAACCGGTAATTTTTGGGAAACTGTTTTGGAATATTGGGAATGTTATTTGGATTATTATTATGTGATGTGCAAAGTTTCCCTGTGGACCTTGAGTTTAGCACTATGAGAGTCAGCGCGAACAGTAACCTAATAATATGTAAATTAGCGAATTATGATGTTTTGACCAAATATATGCGTATTTGTAGTCATTTTTATTGGAACAATGATTTTAAAATGTTTGGCGCAAGTTAAAATGTCTCACGGAAAATTTTAATAGCCTAAATGAGCCCGAAAGTTAGAACGTAAAGATGAAGAGTATGCCATGGCGGTTAGAGACTTCAAGAAGTTCTTTAAGCGAAGAGGTAGATATGTAAGACAACCATGAGATGAAAAGAAAGCATCCCAACAGAGTTCTGATGACAAATATAACAAGGGTGAAAGAAGATGCTTTGGATGTGGCGATCCAGGACACTTTGGTTGGAGAATGTCCTCATCAAACAAAAGACAAGAACCAAAAGGCATACGTAAGTGGCGCTTGGAGTGATAGCGACGAAGAGACCAAAAACGAAGCTTGTCTAATGGTCGGAACTTCAAAAAAGGTACCTTTCAAAACCGATCTCTATAATGATGACACTCTCTCTTTAGATTCGCTTGAATTAGATAATGAGTATGATTGAATTTGCAAAATGAGTCAAAAGATAATTATCAAAAACAAATCTCTAAACTCTAGCAAGTCTAAACTAGAGAAAGAAATTTTGGAACTAAAAGATAAACTATCTAGACTTGAAAAAGGCAAAAAATTGACTTAGAATGCAAATCGTGTCGAAATCTTAAAATCGAAAATGAGGGACTCAAAAGGAAGCCTCAAAACTAAACAAATTTGAAAAGACTACTCATTATCTTAAACAAATGATAGATGCTCAAAAGTTTTCCGATAACAAAAGTGGTATAGGTTATAATTTTTCTGAAGCATCAACAAGCGGAACAAAACAAATCAAATTTGTAAAATATCAGGCATTCGAGGATACTGGTGACGGTCCCCAAAATGCTCCAGACAGTCCTAAAAATATAAAGGACCGTCCATCATTTAAAGGACCGTCCATAGTAGATAAATCTGTGACTTTGTCAAAATCTGTCTTAGGCCCTGAACTAAAACACTTAACTGTAATGAACACTGAAGTACCTATTGCTAGTATAAGAGAAGTTAAACGCTTTTATAAACCATTACTAAAACCTGGAGTAGGATTTAACAAAACAACAATTAGATCAAAAACTCCACCACTGTAGGTCCACACGAATATGGATCTCTAAGTAGCCTTTAACAACTTAGTAGACGACTTGAATAAATCAAATCAATCTAAGCGATACTCTAATATCTTGTTTATGCTAATGCGGAATCTTAACACAAACAATGAAGAATACGATAACTAACTTCGTATATTAGATTATCAATAACTAAGAGTTTTTACAATCTTCGTCGTCATTTCTAAACTATGCTTTAGGGTTCCTTTTATACACCAGGGAAACCCTAGATACAAAACTTTCTAAAGGATCTACGTATCTTTTCTAAAGATAACTTCGAATCCTTTCCTAACTTATCTCTAACAAACTTCTAAATTACATAACCAGACTTAACTTAATAAGTCAACCGGACTTAACAATATTTTACTCTACCAGACTTAATATTGTACTACCAGACTTAATAATACAAAATACACTAACAGACTTAATTGTGTACGCCACCAGACTTAAATCTGTTTTCCCATTAAGTCTCCTCTTGATAATTCCCAACAATCCTCTCCTAACTTGATCTTCATGCTCCATGAACTTCAAGTTTCTTCTGAATAAGCTTCTGAGGATTTAATCTTTAACTCTTGGAATTATCTTATCTTCAAAAACACTTTGTATCAGCAACTTTAATCTTGATAATTTTTCCACCATCTGATCTGATCTTTGCAGCATCCATCTGATACAATCCACTTGATCTTCACAGCAACCATGACTACTTGTACATCAATTCAGTTTAAGTTTCATACTATTCTCATCACTTCCAGGTGTGTTAACTCCTGTGAGAGGTGAATCATTGAAAATTAAAGGATTTGATGTCTCTTTACCAATAGCCATTACTACTGGAGTAGCCAATGTTTGGTGTGTTAGACCATGGTACATTGATAACCATATGATTTTTAGTAAATCATCAACTATCAACGGATTTTTTTTGTCTTTATCGAAAGCCGTACCCTTTTGGACTTGTGAATCCTTTGATGGAATTGCACCTCATCATGGTGAATTGATTACCATTTATGGATCTCCACAGCCTTTACCACAAGCCATAATCTTGTTGGCTAGTCAACTCTTCACTATCTAAGATATGGTGAGTTGAATACCATACAATTTTTGGTAAATTGCCAACCATAACCGGATTTGGAATATCTTTACCTATAGCCGTTTGCTCAGGATTAGTCAGTCCTTGTGTGTATTAGACAAGGTGGACTGGTGACCTTTTGTTGTGTTAGTGCTATGCACCTTCACCAAGTAGGAAGTTCCAATAGTCCTACTTACAACTTATGAAAATTCTTTCAAACACTCTCAATCCAGCAATGTCTCCTTCAAAGACTGAATCTTGATCAAATCCAAAATCCTTTCATAAACTTCATCTTTCTTGTCTGCATATAATTTCCTCTCCAACATTTTCTTGCAAACTTCAGGGGATAAGGGATACTCAACTTCTGCAAGAATATATATGTTATCATTAACCAAAGACAGACAATGTACTTGACATCTATCATAATATGCCCATCCAATCATTCTTTGTTGCTCAGGCAGCTTCCAGATCTCATCTTCCTTAGTAGGTGGTTCAAACATTACTTTCAAGTCTCCCTAAAAGACTCTTTCATATTCTTCCTCAGGGACATTATCTCCATGTTTAATATTCACCAACTTATACAACTCAATGAGATCTTCCCTACTCACATCATGTACAATTGCAGTGAAATTCATATACATAACATTAGAATAATCTTCTCTTATTAATTGATATGTTGCCCTTTGACCAGACTTAATGATTTCATACCTAACAATCTTAGCTGGCTTCTTTGAGCTTTCAATAGTTCCTATAGTAACCCCCTCAGATGAAGGTTCTTCTTCTTCTGACTCTTCTTCTTGAATTTTCATCTTTGACTTACTTTTTCTAGCCATACTCTTCCTTTTGTTAAATGTTACAATTGGCTTTTTCACTTCCTCTTTTGATTCAGTTGCTGCTTTCTCAGTCTCAGATGCTTTCTCTTTCTCCTCATCAACTACCTTTTCTTTTACTTTCTCAGCTTCAACATCTTGCACAGTCTTTGTCACTTTCCTGAAACTGTGTCTCAAGGAATCTTCATAATCTACTGGTTTATAACCATGATCCCTTTGATAAGCTCTTTGATACATTTGTAGAAGATCTCCATATGATTTGCCACTCATATGCTCCCAACTTGAATACATCATGTTCTTCAAATACATCTTCATACTATGCATCTGTTCTCTCTTAGTCATCTTCTTTTGAACTTTGGTTTTCTTCTGAGTTTATCTCATCACAGACATAAAATCTCCCAAAGTTTCTTTACTTCTTCTGATACTGATGAACTCAGCTAGTTGTTTAGCTTTTTATTCTATAGTCAACCCTGGAGTTGACTAAAGTTCTTCAAGTTTTTCTCTTAGTTCATCATCTCCTTCAATCAATTGCTCTTCTGCTACTCTCCTAGCATACAACACATCTTGCCTTTCCTGTTCTTTTTCCTTTTCCAACTCTTCCTTTTCTTGAGCTTTTATCCTTTCAATCAAAGCTTGAGATGCTTGATCTTGTCTTTGGTGTAGTTTTGACTTCTTTGTTTTAGGAGATTCAACAAAAATCTCCTTTCCTTTTCTCTTTTCTGCAACAAACTTATCATCAGACTTATCATCACCAGCATTATCACCAGACTTAGTCTTCTCCTTATCAGAATGAACCCCTTCATCTTCACTTTCTTCAATCCTTAACTTTCTCTTTCTCTGCTTCCTTTTTTGTTTAATCTTGCTGAAAGATTGAGCTAAGGTCTCTGCTGCTTCCCTTGTTTATGGACTAACATCCTTAATACCAGCAGACTTCTCTTGTGAAGGTGTTCTAAGACTTTCTTCTTCACCAAAATTCCTCCCCTGTTTGGAAGAATTTTCATCCCCTTCCTCAACACTGATGTAAACCCCCTTATCTTTCAAAATGTTTTCCAATTTCTTGACCTTCTTTACCAAAGTGAGAATAGCTCTACTCTTAGCATTTTTTTCCTTCTCCAAAGCTTCTATTCTCTAGACTAAGGTTGGAACCAGGGTTAAAAGGTCTTCCACAGACATTTGACCAGATTCCTCCTCCTGTACAGGACTTGGAACTTGGGTAGGCTGTGGTGAGGGTGTAGGAGATGGTATAGGTGTAGGTGTTCTGATGGGAGATGGTGAATGACTTGGGTGTGGTGTGGATGACTGAGTTGGTTCCTGTGCATGCTCTTCATGAGTTGGCTCTTGTGCAGCCTCAGATGTACCTGCAGGGTTAGTAGCACCACCAAGCATAGCAGGCAATAAAGGCCAATGGGCCCCACTAAAATTTCTTTTCATGTTTGCAAAAATTTTTGGTGTAAAGTTCACACTGAGATATGGCAATTTATCCTCTGTTTCAAAGTTCAAGATCATATTTGAAAAATTAAAAGGCCTTCCAAGTGCAAGACAGACCAAGGCAGAAGCAATGTTGCTTCCAAACTGATCCCATCCTCCACTTTTAGGACTTAGGCAATGGAGCAAGTGGTGTATCAAAAACCTCCACTGTGGTGTGAAGTAGCTTTTCCAAAAAGTAAAACTACCATCAGTGGGATATCTTATAGTTTTCATACCCTCAAACAAATCATCATTAGCCAAAATATATTCCCCTGAAGCATCACCCAATTGGAGACTACTCCGAATGGAGGCTTCAGTAATTATGAAGTCATGTGAGTCAATGGTTGCCCTTAACTGTGGTGTACCATCAGCAAGGGTTTCATAGGTCACAGACCCCCAAAATTTCCTAATAAGAGATTCATAAATAGTGGGATTAGCAGTTAAAGCGTACCGAAGATTTGAACCTCTCAAGAAATCAACTATTTCCTCAAAGCCATCACTCTGATCTGGTTTCTTCAAGAATCCGACCTGGTTATGCTTGTCAACAAACTTAAGTGAAGCCATAGATGAGAAATTGATTAAGTGCTGGTTGTAAATCGAATTAGGGTTCAAGTGCTTGTAGTTAGAAACAGAGTAGTTTGGTCCGAAAATCAAGAGATTTAAAATTGGAAGTAAATAAGAAATAAAAGTAAGAGATTAATGAAAGTTTATCCTTATATACTTATTTCCCTCTAAAAATACGCAACGGTCGTATTTGATAATAAAAATCCTTATTTGACAGACCAGACCTAACGGTAAAAAAAAATTTATACTACCAGACCTAAATTCGGTCAACCAGACTTAAGCAAGTGACTCACCAGACTTAACCAAGAATTTGACTTACACACTGAGCAAGCACTAACAAAGCATCGCATTATCACCAATCCAAGTTTTTCCTGCAAAAGCTTAGTCCAAAGCACCAAGAAACACCAAGAAAAATATGGAAATAATTGTACAAAAAAAAAACTACAAACATTAACTACCAAATTTAAAACTTAAAGCTACCCGATTTAATAAAATTTAAAATCCTAGTTAACGAATTGAAAACCAAAAAAAAAAAAAAATTTTTTTTTTTTTTTAAATTTAAAACTAATTACTATAATTAAAATTTACAAAACTATACAAGTTATGGTCAACTCCCTAATGTTACCATAATTAAGTCCTTAATTAATTCCATGCCTGCAGGAATTAACTCTTATACCAACCGACCATTAAATTGCCTTAAACCTTCATTGGCTTTATAAAAAGCCTTAACTCTTCAACACAAAGTCATCACATTCCAGATAACAACTTTCAAACACAATGAATCCTTCATCGTCCAACATTGTAGAAATCTCATCTGACTGTTCTTCTGATTCGGGAAGTTCAGGTTGGGCAAACTATTTTCCTCCAACCTACAAAGGTCAGACTAGCAGAAAACGAAGGACAACACCTCCAATATCATCCGATGAACTACCAACTCCTCCATCCTTTGTCTATGAGACATCTTCCTCCTCTAACTCTGATGATGAGCCTCCTCCATTGTCCGTTCTTTTGACAAGAGAGCTTGAGAAGGCTGTAGCTGGAATGAACCAAATCCAAGTGCCTAAGTGTAACACCCCAACCCGACAAGGGTAAAGATGTCACAAATATATGGCTTCATATCAGAACAAACATAACATTCCATAATAAAACAGCGGGAGTCTTAACATTAAATCCAAAATAAGTCAACATGACTTATACCAAATGCAAGACAGAAATAACTGAAGTACAAAATCTAATATTCAAATGCCTAAACAATGGCATATCAAAATAAATAGAAATCCAGATGGCAAAGCTAAAATCACTAAGGTCAAAACTCCAAATCAGATTGCTCTCATCCCAAAGCTAAAACCCAGCTTCCTAGCTTAAGTACCTGCCGCAGGAAAAGAAATGCGGCTGAGCTACGAGAGCTCAGTGAACAGATATATAGATAAACAGAAACGATAACAGATAGCAGTACAGAACGAATCAGGAATACAGATTATACAGATACAGAATCAAAGTTAATGAATAGGAAAGGTAATAAGGAACAAGAAAAGAATGAAAAAGAGATAATGAAACAAATCAGGTTTAGAGAAAAAAGAAATCCATCACGAGCCCAGATAACAGATAATATCATATAATATAACAAACCTGTGTAGAGTGGCCAACTCCCAGATAATGTGAGTGACGTGTATCGCACACACCATCAGTCACCAGATATAATCATAACATATAACATAAATATAAACAGATATCAGATAACAGATAACAGAATCAGAACTAGGATGCATCCATGCGCCCCCGGTGGCCAGAAACTCCTTAACACACCATATAAAATAAATCAGGGATGGAACAGGTCATCACTCTCCTGCCCTAGAGTCATGTCAAAGGTGCATCAATGACATGGACATGAAACCCTCATGCCTAGTGATTGGCTCGGATACCAAACTGTAGGTCAGAGGTCAGAGGTCAAATGAACTATCAAAATCAGAAGGTCATATCTTAAGGGTACATGGCAAAAAGGTTCATGTTAAAGTCCAGAATCATCAAAGGTTCAAGTCAGAATTTTAAACAAAGGTTCAGAATAAAAAAAAAAAAGCATAGCAGAAGGTTCAAACAAAGATTCAAGATAAACAGATCACAACAGAAATACACAACAGAGGGAACATAGCAGTGGTATAGGGAATCCTAATAAGGAAATGAAATACTGAGAGAGAAGGGAAAGAAACACCCTTACTGAAATAGGGCAGAATATCTGTACCTTATTAGCACAGCAGAAATCAAACAGACAAGCACAGAAATCAGATGATCAAGACTTCTCCTTCTTCACACCTAAGGAAGAGGAAGACAGAATTACTAAAGCTTCTTATTCAGATTATTACTCTTTGTTTATCTCATCATTTTATGTACTTTCTATTTTTAGTAACTTTCCAGATTTAGTAAGTTCCCATAATTAGCAGGTTTTCAGAATTAACATATATTATCATTTCAGATTAGGTTGAACCTTATTCAGAGATTATTATGGAATAACAGTACATTTTATCAAGTTACAGAAGTTTAGGGTTGTAAATGACAATTATGCAAAGTTTAGGGTTTTAAATGTAACTTCATAAATTTCCAAGGTCATTAGTGAAATTACTTCAAATTACAGAATTATACACTTATTTAATTCAGAATTACATTCCATACCCTTAAGTTTCACAATTTACAGATTACACCCCTTTAGTTTCATAATTTACAAAATCAACCTTATAATTACATATTTTACAATTTAATCCCTACAATATCCATAATTACCAACCAAGCATATTATATTTCATATTTACAGAATATATCATCAGAAGTTAGTACTTTACATATTTGACCCCTCAGAATTCAGAATTTACATATTTAGCCCTTTAAGTTTACAAAACATATATATTAAGTCATAATTTCATAACAATTACATAATTAGCCCAAAAATCCTCAAAATTACACAACAACCTTTTTATATCAGTATTAACACAAGACAACTTCAGAATTCCAGATTTACACTTTTGGTCCCTCACTTTTAATTTATTTCCATTCGAAACCCTAAATTCCCATTAATTCATTATTATGCAAAATTTACAATTAGGACCCCAAAGTTATATTTTTCCCACATTCTTACAGATGTATATGATCTTACAAAAATATCCCAGAAGTTTCAAAGTTGGCAAAACAGGTCCTTATGCATTTAACTTCAAATCGGTATTACTTTTTACAAACAATTAGAAACCCTACTATGCACCAATCATTGAACCATCATTTAATCATCATTAAAACACATTAATTGATCAGATATTCATCCAAGAGATCAAACCCTAGAAGCCACGATTTCTTTTTATTTTATTTCTTTATTTTCCTAAAATCCGGTTTTATCAATAATTAACCACGTTAATTTTAAGATTCTAAAAATCAAAACCATATTTTTCCCAGATCATATTACTTATAAGGAACCCACAAAAAATAGTGAACATGCCCAGAAAATTCGTTTAACATATATTGCATATTTACGTATGTTTTAAACACTAAAATTACAACGACTTGATTTAGGCCACCATAATTCGATCTATCATTTTTCCCAGGTCTAATATATCATAAGAGGTCTAAATAAAATAGCCATCATGCCCAGAAATTCGGATTACATATTATTGCAATTTACGTGTTCTATAGCCATTATATTATCATACGCCTAGAATTAGCATGCATGGATCGATTTGCATATTTTATATGATTTATATAACATCTAAATATCACTGGAAAAATGCCATATTAATTTTATCACATTTGGTTAAGTCGCAAGAATTATTACCTTGATTTAGAGTAAGTCGACAAGAAAACAAGAACAAGAACAAACCAAGGAGAAAACGCAGCAACTATTAATTTTCCTAGCTTCCTTGCACCTCCAATAACACCAAAAAAATACTTTTTCAATCCCAGAATTCGTGGAGAGGCCTTGTCGAATTATTTTGGATCGCTAGGGTTTTTTTTGTATTAGTCGGTTTGTTGTTTTTGGAGAATAAAAAGAAAGGATTTGTTTTAATATTATGAAACCGACTTATGGGGGGGGGGGGGCAAGATCAGTATTTTCGGCCCATGATATCAAGAAAAATATTTGGGTTGATTTGCTTAATATTTCCTTAATTTATTTAACATATGATCTAATTAAAAGAAATAAAACATAATGTTTATTTAATTTGTAATTTTCGGAATTAATTAAATAATGTGCATGATTATTTTTTTGAACATTTAAAATGATGAACATTGTCCCAGAAATTATTTTGTTCCAGATATAATTCGATTTCAGATGTTTTGGAATTATTTCGTAATTTTATAAGTTGTTTTATAAGGTTTTATATTATCATGGGTAATTTGGTAATTTTACGGGTTATCTGAATTTCAGGTATTACAACTTCTTCCCCACTAACAAAAAAATTTCGTCCTCGAAATTTGCAGAAAGCAGAAGGAAAAGAGAAAGAGCAGAAAACAAAACAAGACATACCAGATTAAAACGAGAAGTGCGGATAACTAGCTCGTATTGATTCCTCGGTTTCCCAGGTAGCCTCACGCTCCGGGTGGTTCTTCCAAAGAATCTTTACGAACGGAATAACCTTATTCCTCATGACTCGTTCCTGACGATCAAGAACCGCTTCCGGCTCTTCAGACAAGGACATATCAGGTTGGATCTGATCAAGCGGATAAGATACTACATGCAACGGATGATAGTTGTATCCCCTTAGAAGAGATACATGAAAAACGTTATGCACATGAGATAGCTGAGGAGGTAAAGCCAGACGATAAGAAACCTCCCCAATACGATCCAGAATTTCAAACGGTCCAATAAATCGAGGACTTAACTTGCCCTTGATTCCAAAACGCTTAACACCACGGAAAGGAGATACTTTCAGAAATACCCGATCACCAACATTGAATTGCAGATCCCGACGGTGCTTATCAGCATAACTCTTCTGACGAGCACGCGCCTCCTTCAATTTCTCCCTAGCCACAGCTACCTTTTCATTAGTGATCTCGACCATTTCAGGTCCCTCAATCAGACGTTCACCTACTTCATTCCAACAAACAGGAGCCCTACACTTCCTACCATACAACATCTCGAAGGGAGCCATACGGATACTCGCATGCCAACTGTTATTATAAGCAAACTCCACTAAACACAAATACTCATCCCAACTACCGGTCCATTCCAAAGCACAAGCCCGTAACATATCTTCCAAAGTCTGAATGGTCCTTTCAGACTGACCATCAGTTTGGGGATGAAATGCAGTACTGAACTTAAGACGAGCGCCCCAAACTTTATGAAGTCCTTTCCAGAAACGCGAAGTGAAACGAGGATCACAATCAGAAACAATAGACGAAGGCATACCATGCAATCTAACGATTTCCTGCTGAAAAATCTCCGCCAACTGACTGACGCTATAGGTCATACGGATAGGTAAGAAATGAGCGGATTTAGTTAGCCGATCAACGACCACCCAAATCGCATCATGTCTTTTACGAGTAACAGGCAGACCAGAAACAAAGTCCATGGAAATCTCATCCCACTTCCATGCCGGAATCTCCAAAGGCTGTAACAAACCACTAGCCCGCTGATGTTCAATCTTAACTTGCTGACAAGTCATGCATCTAGCAACAAATAACGCCACATCTTGCTTCATACCGTTCCACCAGAAATGCTGCTTAAGGTCACGATACATCTTGGTAGAACCAGGATGAATAGAGAAAGGAGAACTGTGAGCCTCAGTCAACACAGCCTCACGCAGATCAGAATCATTAGGCACACATAACCGATCCTCATACCAGACAACTCCATCATCATCAACTCTGAATTCAGTTTGCTTACCCTCTTCAATATTTTGAACAATAGCCCAGAGTTCACCATCATCTTTCTGAGCCTCTTTAATACGCAACATCAGATTTGACTCAATCTTTAAGCTAGCCTAGTAACCAACATCACGACGAACGCACAACTCAACCTCCAGACGCTCCAAATCCTTGAGGACATGCGGATCAATTTCCATACTAGCAACCATTCCAGATTTCCGACTAAGTGCATCAGCAACCACATTAGCCTTACCTGGATGATACTGGATGTTAGTGTCATAATCCTTCAGAAGTTCTAACCATCTCCTCTGCCTCATATTAAGCTCCTTCTGAGTAAAGATGTATTTGAGACTCTTGTGATCGGTGAAGATATCACACGATTCGCCATACAAGTAATGTCTCCAGATTTTCAATGCAAAGACAACAGCCGCTAATTCCAGATCATGAGTCGGATAATTTTCTTCATAGGGTTTCAATTGCCTCGAAGCATAGGCAATGACCTTGCCGTGTTGCATAAGCACACAGCCCAAACCCTTCTTAGAAGCATCACTATAGATTTGGAAACCTCCAGATCCCGATGGTAAGGTCAGAATAGGTGCAGACACCAAACGCCGTTTCAACTCTTCAAAATTCTGCTCACGCTCATCAGTCGATACAAACTTTTCACCCTTCCGCATCAACTGAGTCAAAGGCAAAGCTAACTTAGAAAATCCTTCAACAAAACGCCGATAGTAGCCAGCTAATCCCAGAAAACTCCTGACTTCAGTCACAGTGGTAGGTCTCGGCCACTTGGTGATAGCCTCAACCTTAGATGGATCCATGGTGATACCATCTGCAGACACAACGTGACCAAGGAAAGCTACTTGGTTCAGCCAGAATTCACATTTAGAAAATTTCGCGAATAACTTCTGCTGCCTCAGAATACCCAGAACAATACGCAAATGCTGCTCGTGCTCCTCAGACGATTTAGAATACACCAGAATATCATCAATGAAAACGATGACGAACTTATCCAGAAATTCATGAAAAACCCGATTCATTAAATCCATAAACACAGCAGGAGCATTTGTTAAGCCAAAAGGCATAACCAGAAACTCATAATGCCCATAACGGGTACGGAAAGCAGTCTTAGATACATCCTGCTCTTTAACTCGCAATTGGTGATAACCAGATCGCAAGTCAATTTTGGAGAATACTTTAGCTCCCTGCAGCTGATCAAACAAGTCATCGATGCGAGGAAGCGGATAGCGGTTTCGGATGGTAATAGGATTTAACTCCCGATAATCAATGCACAACCGCATACTACCGTCCTTCTTCTTCACAAAAAGCACCGGAGCACCCCATGGCGAAACACTAGGGCGAATGAAACCACAATCCAACAACTCTTCCAGTTGCTCCTTTAATTCCTTCAGTTCGATAGGTGCCATCCGGTACGGAGCCTTAGAGATAGGTTCGGCACCGGGAATCAGATCAATAACAAATTCAACTTCTCTAGCCGGAGGAAGACCAGGAAGTTTCTCAGGAAAAACGTCGACAAAATCCCGAACAATGGGAACATCAGAAATATCAGAAGTCTCAACAGATGAATCCTTAACAGAAGCCAAATAGCCTTGGCAACCATGAGATATCAGAGTCCGTGCCTTCATAGCAGAGATGATCTTAACGGATTTCAGAGGGCGAAAACCATGATAAACGAATTCAGGATGGTTCAGATCTCCAAAAATTACATTCCTAGCATGACAGTCAATGGTAGCTCTATGGGAAGCCAACCAATCCATGCCCAGGATGACATCAAAATTGATCATATCCAGAGGAAGTAAGTTAGCCGGACGAACCCGGTCATCAAAACGCAAAGGACAGTTAACATATACATGATCGAGGAGGACACTGTGCTTCATTGGGGTGGAAATAGATAGTTGGTTTATTAATGTTGTTGGAGTTGTTTTAAGTTGCTGAGCTAGTTTTACAGATATAAAAGAGTGTGTTGCGCCGGTATCAAATAATATGAAAACAGTATGATCACCAATATGCAGAATGCCAGTAATGGTACCTGATGATTTAGCTGCCTGATCCCGAGTAGTCGAAAACACACGGCCTGTGTTCGAAGGAGGAGGAGGAAGATACTGCACAGCTGGGGTCGGATTATGCTTAGGGCAATCTTTCACCCGATGTTCAGAAGACCCACATCGGAAACATGCCCCAGAAGCCCTACGACACGGTCCGGGATGACTCTTCCCACAAGTAGTACAAATGGGAGGAGGAGGTAAAGTCTGAGAACCCGATCCAGAACCTCGAGACTGCTGCTGATAACCCTTGGAAGGCTGATCCTTCCACTGCTTCTGACTGTCACTGCGTCCATGACGATCATTCCACTGCCTAGAAACCGACCTCGAATCCTGACCCTTCGAGTCGTTCCTCTTCTGATCATAACTCCTACCTGACTGACCCTGATAGTCACGTCCACGATCTGACTGACCTCGCTGCTCAAAGTTCCTACCAGAATACCCCTTGTTGTCCCGATTCTGACTTTGATTCTGATTCTGAACCCTGTCACCATCACGGTTTCGCTTGAAACCAACTCCCTCATGAAAAATCTCAATGTTGCGAGCTGCATCGCAACATGCTGACGGATCCTGAAACTCATCATTAAGCATACGATCGAGCACCCACCTAATTCAGAATAAATTGAAAAGAGCATTAGGATCTATTGGAAACAAACATCAACTTTATACAGGTTACAAACCTTTTGAGTCCCCATTTGAATTGCTTGGCTTGACGCCTTGAATCTCCAGCAGTGGGGCCTACAAAGCTGACCAATCTCTGAAACCGCTCCAGATATTCCCCTGCGGTCTCAGTATCTAGCTGGGAAATGGTGTTGTACTCCCGAATAAACCTCTGCTGCTCAGAGTCAGGGAAGTACCGATTATAGAATGTGGTGCGGAAATCAGCCCAAGAACAACCAAGAACATACGGATCACCTCCTTTAGCTGCCTTGTGTGCCTTCCACCAGTTAAGTGCATCACCTTCAAGTTTAAACACAGCCAGACGAGTCTTAAACTCGTCCTCACAACCTAGCACCTCAAACAGCTTCTCCATGTGGGTAATCCAGTCCTCTGCAGCATGAGGAGTAGCAGCAGAACTGAAAGACAACGGCTTGAGTTTGTTGAAACTCTCAAGCCACCCATTAATGGTAGTGGGTCGGCCCCCACCACCAGAAGAACTACCAGCACCTCCAGATGAACTAGCTCCACCACTGATAAGCCGGTTGATCACCGCATCAGTGTTAAGGCCGGGTAACAGATTGGCTATAGCATTAGCCACCATAGCCTCCAGATTGGGGATTTTAGCATCCCCTCCAGCATTATACTCCTGGTGATGAGTGTTAACCATCTATAGAATTAAGAAGACGATTAGTAAGATCAAACAGAATATGACAGAGCAGAATACGGAAAAAGAGTACGCGAAAGGAAACCTAATGTCTACCCAATCCTCACAGGTCAATGGCCTAAGCCTAAGGGTTTCGGATGCCTGTTTCTCTGATACCACAAATTTGTAACACCCCAACCCGACAAGGGTAAAGATGTCACAAATATATGGCTTCATATCAGAACAAACATAACATTCCATAATAAAACAGCGGGAGTCTTAACATTAAATCCAAAATAAGTCAACATGACTTATACCAAATGCAAGACAGAAATAACTGAAGTACAAAATCCAATATTCAAATGCCTAAACAATGGCATATCAAAATAAATAGAAATCCAGATGGCAAAGCTAAAATCACTAAGGTCAAAACTCCAAATCAGATTGCTCTCATCCCAAAGCTAAAACCCAGCTTCCTAGCTTAAGTACCTGCCGCAGGAAAAGAAATGCGGCTGAGCTACGAGAGCTCAGTGAACAGATATATAGATAAACAGAAACGATAACAGATAGCAGTACAGAACGAATCAGGAATACAGATTATACAGATACAGAATCAAAGTTAATGAATAGGAAAGGTAATAAGGAACAAGAAAAGAATGAAAAAGAGATAATGAAACAAATCAGGTTTAGGGAAAACAGAAATCCATCACGAGCCCAGATAACAGATAATATCATATAATATAACAAACCTGTGTAGAGTGGCCAACTCCCAGATAATGTGAGTGACGTGTATCGCACACACCATCAGTCACCAGATATAATCATAACATATAACATAAATATAAACATATATCAGATAACAGATAACAGAATCAGAAGTAGGATGCATCCATGCGCCCCCGGTGGCCAGAAACTCCTTAACACACCATATAAAATAAATCAGGGACGGAACAGGTCATCACTCTCCTGCCCTAGAGTCATGTCAAAGGTGCATCAATGACATGGACATGAAACCCTCATGCCTAGTGATTGGCTCGGATACCAAACTGTAGGTCAGAGGTCAGAGGTCAAATGAACTATCAAAATCAGAAGGTCATATCTTAAGGGTACATGGCAAAAAGGTTCATGTTAAAGTCCAGAATCATCAAAGGTTCAAATCAGAATTTTAAACAAAGGTTCAGAATAAAAAAAAAAGCATAGCAGAAGGTTCAAACAAAGATTCAAGATAAACAGATCACAACAGAAATACACAACAGAGGGAACATAGCAGTGGTATAGGGAATCCTAATAAGGAAATGAAATACTGAGAGAGAAGGGAAAGAAACACCCTTACTGAAATAGGGCAGAATATCTGTACCTTATTAGCACAGCAGAAATCAAACAGACAAGCACAGAAATCAGATGATCAAGACTTCTCCTTCTTCACACCTAAGGAAGAGGAAGACAGAATTACTAAAGCTTCTTATTCAGATTATTACTCTTTGTTTATCTCATCATTTTATGTACTTTCTATTTTTAGTAACTTTCCAGATTTAGTAAGTTCCCATAATTAGCAGGTTTTCAGAATTAACATATATTATCATTTCAGATTAGGTTGAACCTTATTCAGAGATTATTATGGAATAACAGTACATTTTATCAAGTTACAGAAGTTTAGGGTTGTAAATGACAATTATGCAAAGTTTAGGGTTTTAAATGTAACTTCATAAATTTCCAAGGTCATTAGTGAAATTACTTCAAATTACAGAATTATACACTTATTTAATTCAGAATTACATTCCATACCCTTAAGTTTTACAATTTACAGATTACACCCCTTTAGTTTCATAATTTACAAAATCAACCTTATAATTACATATTTTACAATTTAATCCCTACAATATCCATAATTACCAACCAAGCATATTATATTTCATATTTACAGAATATATCATTAGAAGTTAGTACTTTACATATTTGACCCCTCAGAATTCAGAATTTACATATTTAGCCCTTTAAGTTTACAAAACATATATATTAAGTCATAATTTCATAACAATTACATAATTAGCCCAAAAATCCTCAAAATTACACAACAACCTTTTTATATCAGTATTAACACAAGACAACTTCAGAATTCTAGATTTACACTTTTGGTCCCTCACTTTTAATTTATTTCCATTCGAAACCCTAAATTCCCATTAATTCATTATTATGCAAAATTTACACTTAGGACCCCAAAGTTATATTTTTCCCACATTCTTACAGATGTATATGATCTTACAAAAATATCCTAGAAGTTTCAAAGTTGGCAAAACAGGTCCTTATGCATTTAACTTCAAATCGGTATTACTTTTTACAAACAATTAGAAACCCTACTATGCACCAATCATTGAACCATCATTTAATCATCATTAAAACACATTAATTGATAAGATATTCATCCAAGAGATCAAACCCTAGAAGCCGCGATTTCCTTTTATTTTATTTCTTTATTTTCCTAAAATCCGGTTTTATCAATAATTAACCACGTTAATTTTAAGCTTCTAAAAATCAAAACCATATTTTTCCCAGATCATATTACTTATAAGGAACCCACGAAAAATAGTGAACATGCCCATAAAATTCGTTTAACATATATTGCATATTTACGTATGTTTTAAACACTAAAATTACAAAGACTTGATTTAGGCCACCATAATTCGATCTATCATTTTTCCCAGGTCTAATATATCATAAGAGGTCTAAATAAAATAGCCATCATGCCCAGAAATTCGGATTACATATTATTGAAATTTACGTGTTCTATAGCCATTATATTATCATACGCCTAGAATTAGCATGCATGGATCGATTTGCATATTTTATATGATTTATATAACATCTAAATATCACTAGAAAAATGCCATATTAATTTTATCACATTTGGTTAAGTCGCAAGAATTATTACCTTGATTTAGAGTAAGTCGACAAGAAAACAAGAACAAGAACAAACCAAGGAGAAAACGCAGCAACTATTAATTTTCCTAGCTTCCTTGCACCTCCAATAACACTAGAAAAATACTTGTTCAATCGCAGAATTCGTGGAGAGGCCTTGTCGAATTATTTTGGATCGCTAGGGTTTTTTTTGTATTAGTCGGTTTGTTGTTTTTGGAGAATAAAAAGAAAGGATTTGTTTTAATATTATGAAACCGACTTATGGGGGGGGGCAAGATTAGTATTTTCGGCCCATGATATCAAGAAAAATATTTGGGTTGATTTGCTCAATATTTCCTTAATTTATTTAACATATGATCTAATTAAAAGAAATAAAACATAATGTTTATTTAATTTGTAATTTTCGGAATTAATTAAATAATGTGCATGATTATTTTTTTGAACATTTAAAATGATGAACATTGTCCCAGAAATTATTTTGTTCCAGATATAATTCGATTTCAGATGTTTTGGAATTATTTCGGAATTTTATAAGTTGTTTTATAAGGTTTTATATTATCATGGGTAATTTGGTAATTTTACGGGTTATCTGAATTTTAGGTATTACACTAAGAGACATGAAGATCGTCCCAAGCCAAAATCTCAAGTGCTAGGCCTCCCTTGCAAGAAGGTGTCTGAAGCTATGGACATTGAAGGCGGAAAAGTTCATAGAACTATGCTAGATGTCAAGGGCAAAGGGAAGAGAAAGATGGATAAGTGGTTTGGGTTGTTGGTGTATATGTTTGGTTGTGATGAAGATGTTTATGTTTTTATTTTGTCTTTGTGTAGGTTTCACCTAAGTATGTAATCAGTTGGTTATGAATAAAAGCTCTCTGTTTCTTTTGATCTTATTATTTCCTTGTATCCACTAGCAACAATAAAAGTGGACTTCTGCAAAACAAAGTTAAACACAATATACAAAGAAACAAGTATACAAGAAAAGTTTGAAAAACCACTACCAGAACTAAAAATAACTACAAGGCTTAAAATTTAAAACTACCAGAATTAACAAAATATCCTAAGTACTGGTTTACAAACTATACATATTGACCTCCCCTTAAGTTCAACCTCCCCTTAAACTGAGCTATGGGGTCATCATTCCAATGCTAACCACTAAGTAATTAAACCTAGGGCCATCAAATGCTTTAGTTAAGAGGTCTACAACATTAAAATATGTGTGTATTTTCTCCACTCTAATTAGCTTCTTTTCATAGCAATCCCTAATAAAGTGATGCCTGATTTCTATGTGCTTAGTTTTTGAGTGGTATACAGGATTCTTAACTATGCAGATAGTGCTCTTATTATCTATGTGAATTATAGTGTTCATGAAGTTTAACCCATAATCCAACATTTGATTTTGGATCCACAAGACTTGACCACAGCAATTTGCAGCTGCTACATATTCTGCTTCAGTGGTAGATGTAGCTACAATAGTCTGCTTCTTGCACTGCCAGGAAATCAACCTTCTTCCAAGAAATTGACAACCTCCTGTTGTGGATTTCCTGTCAAGACTTGCTCCAGCATAGTCACTATCCGAATAAGCTTCCAGGTCAAAAGATGATTCTCTAGGATACCAAAGGCCCAAATTGGGTTTGCCCTATAAGTATCTAAAGATTCTCTTCACAGCATGAAGATGTGAAGTCTTTGGATGTACCTGAAAACGTGAACAAACACAGACTGCATACATAATGTCAGGTCTAGAAACAGTAAGATACATTAGAGAACCTATCATGGATCTGTAGAGGTGGACATCCACATCTTCAGCATCCTCATCCTTTGTCAATGGAACTTTGTTCTCCATAGGGGTGACTGCAGCCTTCATATTGGTAAAGTTGAACTTCTCCAGCATCTCAGCAACATATTTGTCTTGAGAGATAAAGAGTCCATCTTCTGATTGCTTCACTTGCAGTCCTAAGAAAAAGGCGAGTTCACCCATAGAACTCATCTGAAACCTCCCCTTCATTAATGCTTCAAATTCCTCACACCAAGACCTTTTTGTAGACCCAAAAATAATATCATCCACATAAACTTGAACCAGGATGATATCCTTCTTGTTTCTCTTTACGAATAAGGTCTTGTCTATTACACCTCTTATATACCCATGCTCTTCAAGAAACTTGGAGAGAGTTGCATACCAAGCTCTGGGAGCTTGATGGAGACCATATAATGCTTTTATGACTTTATACACCTTGTCTGGGTGAGCAGGATCAATAAAGTCAGGAGGCTGATGAACATATACTTCTTCCTCTATGGTGGCATACAGAAAAGCACTCTTCACATCCATTTGATAGACTATGAATCCCATGTATGATGCATAGGCTAAAAATAACCTAATAGCCTCAATCCTTGCTACAGGAGCAAAGACCTCATCATAATCTATCCCCTCCTCCTGTTTATACCCTTGTGCCACTAGTCTTGCCTTGTTCCTAACAACCACTCCTCTTTCATCCCTTTTATTTCTGAAGTCCCACTTTGTGCCTATAACTTTAGCTCCTCTAGGTAGATCTACCAGAACCCAAACTTTCTGCAACTTCAATTGCAACAACTCCTCTTGCATTGCTTCCACCCAACTCTCATCATCAAGTGCTTCAGAGACTTTGGTGGGTTCCTTCTGAGAAAGGAAGCAGGCAAACAAGCAGTGTTGTTGGTCCTTGTGGTTGACCCTTTGCTGCTTCTTGATAAGACTTACAAGTGCATGAGATTCAGGATTTCGCACTCTACTTCTGGTTTGAACAGCTGACTTTGGATCACCGATAATCTGACTTTTGGGATGGATGTTATGAACTCTGAGTGTTGGAGCTGGACTAACATCAACTTCAGTAGGTAGGTTATTGAAGTCTGTAACTACCCCTTCTTCATCATATGAAGCCCCATAAAAAATACCCTCATCTAGATGATCAAAGATCTCAAGGTCAGGCATCTCAGAATCATCAACATCAGCATTTGGAGTAGATTCAGGTTGAACAGACTTAACAGCATCACTACCAGACTTATCTATGTTAATTCTGGTAGTAGAATTATTGAGTCCACTACCAGGATTAACCAAGTTAGTTCTGGTATCAACCTTTCCAAGGTGTTTATCAGCCAAAACATTTACTTCTTCTCTGAAGGACAAGATATCTTCTGAAACCTTTATAGGAGTAACTCCTTTTTCCATTTGTTGAGGCTTGTGAACGGTCTCCTTCCTTGTTCTTGAAGATCTCTTTGTTCCTTCATTAACAGCAACATGGTTGACTTCTGTGGTAGGAATCACAATAAGCTCTGCACTTTCATTTTCTTGATCAGTGTTCCCTGCATTTGAAGGATCTTGGGTACCTGCATGGTTAGTAATTTCTGTGGTACCTGCATCAGGGTTAGCTTGATTCTCCTTGGAGACAGGAATATAGTTCATAAAATATGTTAAATAATCAATGTCAAACATCCATCTATGTCCTAATCCCTGCACATTGGGTTTTTCTTCAAGAAAATTGACATGGAGATTTTCCTCTACTTTCTTGGTCACTAAATTGTAAACCCTAAAGGCCTTACTATTCAGTGAATACCCAACTAGAAACCCTTCATCAGACTTCCCTTCAAATTTGCCTAGAACACTGAGTGTATCAAGAATGGTCACATGACACCTAAAAGGCCTTATATAGCTAACAACTGGTTTTTGGCCAAAAATAAGCTCATAAGGTGTTTTGTTTTGAGGCTTGGTCACTCTAACCCTGTCGAAAATGTGGCAAGAAGATGCTATAGCTTTGGCCCAAAAGGTTGTGGGTAAGAATGAGTCTGCTAGCATAGTCCTAGCTGCCTCAATTAGTGTCCTGTTCATTCTCTCAGCAACTCCATTCTGCTGTGGAGTCCTAACATTGCTATATTGCTACTTAATTCCTCTATTACCACAAAAATCAATCATGCTCCTATTTTTGAATTATGTGCCATTGTCAGACCTAATGATTTTAACCTTTTTATTAAATTGGTTTTCAATTTGCCTAATGAAAGTTTGAATCAATTGATGCGTGGTTTTGCAACCTTACAACAGGTTTTACCTCTCGAGGGATCTCAAGAGGCTTACAACCCCACCAGGCAGTGTACCTGACCGATGTAGTATAGTGTAGTGGTAAGTACGGGGGATTGATCGTTCTCCACAGGGAATAGTGTCGTTAGGATTGAAAAACTACTCTAATAGGTCTAAGGGTGAGCGAAGATTCTTTTTATGTTTTTATATTTTTTTATGAAAGCAAGTAAAATCTCGTGTTTGAAAGAGTGGGCGGAATTAGTTGCTAGTCAACTAACCCAAGTTACTACGAATGCAAATAAAATAAAATAACAGAAAATGAAAAGGTTGATGAAACTTATGTGGAGAGAAATGTGTTTACTTAGATTTCCTTACTCCCTAACTATCTTTTACCGGTTGATTAGTGTGTATTAATTGCGTGGATGACGGGTGTATTCCTTAATACCAATCGTGGGGTGGCGTACGTACTTCCCCAACTCTCTGAACTCCTACTTCACTCCTATGTCGAGCCGGCTAAGAAGCTCCTAACATGGGATCACTAGAATTCGCTCATGCATTAAATACAACCATAAAAACCTTAGTACGCATTGGTTCATGTTTCTTAAGACGTTCAAGCAAGTTACCGTATAGGAAGTTAGCCAGTTTTCTTAAGCCTAACATCGATGAACAATCATCTAATACAACTAATAACACACTAATAACCAATAATCAATAGCTAGGTTTCATTAGATCTAAGCAAACACAAAGAAAACCTAGCCTAGCATGTTAAACAAAAGACAAGAACAAGATAGAATCAAACAACACATAGACATATTGAATGATTAATTGATAACTTATCTTCAATGTAACATGGAAGATCTCAAGGAAAAAAGCCTTGAAAAAGCTGCTAAAATCGTCTTAGGGTTTCCTCCCAAAAGGTTACACACAAAGCTACACACTAATGACAAAAAATTGCAAAACTATATATAGAGTTTAAGGGCTGACGGCGTCACGTTGTAGATCCTGACACCGTCACCTCGCCGCTTTTAGGGTTCCCGGATGGCCTTCCTGACGCCGTCCCTCTTTAGACCTCCAAAATCCGCTCTGGCTTATCAAGGCTTGACGCCGTCAGATTAGTGCTTGACGCCGTCCCTCTTTAGCTTAAGCCGTGACGACCTTGATCACATTAAAGGGTGACGCCGTCAGATTTTTCATGCAAAATTCTCTGGCATATCATGAGTAATTTTCATATCCACCACTTTTGCCAAGCCATGACGCCATCTGGACCAATCCCTGACGCCGTCAAAGGTAGTTTCCAGCATAATTTTGAGACTTTGCCGTTTTCTTCACTTTTATGCTCCAAAAACGTCCAAAATGCTTCCTTTTCCAGATTTCTTCTCCAAAGTACCTAAAATGACAAAAGGAACGATTTAGGGCAATATTTGATCAAATAAATACGATTTAGGGCTTAAATGACCCCCTAAAAGCGGTACACTTTTCGCTTCATCAAATACCCTTACACTTGAGATTTGCTTGTCCTCAAGCAAATGCGCTTTTATTCTAATCAAAATACAAGTTAGGGGTCATTTAATGCTAATATAAAAGTAATTACAACAAATAGTCGTTCCACTTTAATCATAATAAGCACGGAGATTACATACTAGCACCTCACAAGTAGTGTTTAGATACTCACATCTCTCAAGTGTCATCAAAATAAATCTCATAAATGAAAACGGATAATATCTCTCACTACCTGTCATAGCAAATAGATTACCATAGGCTTGGGCAAGGATCAAAAACCTCCTCCACTAGGCGTAAGCACCTAAGATAAACTATCAAAGAGGGCTTTTAAACGGGTTATAACATGAGGTGTAGGGATATGATAAACACGGTTTTGTTGGATAAGGGATATTTTACTGGTGGCGAGTTAAAGATCTTGATTAATTACATGTACTATACAATTTTGCTAAGCCAAGACTAGACTCAATCTTAAGCTAAAACAAAATAACAAAAACATAAAATAAAACGGGATGGTAGTCCGTATGTTTTTTTTTTCTATTTTTCTTTTTCTCATTTTTTTTGTATTTTTCTTGATTTTTTTTTTTTTTTTTTTTTTTTCATACACTCTTGCCCTACCATCCAAAATAATACATCATAGGGGCGTTGCATTCCCCTTACACTTGAACTTTTACATAACTTTACAAATAACTATTCTAATGACTCGAATTAAGATAATTGAAAAACTTGGAGTACTTTTAAAATATTTAGCACATATGGGGGTAATAAATGATGTTCTTCCCCATTACTCCATTACACTAGTACTTTACCCATTAGTCCCAATCGTCCCAACACAATATGTACAAGGATATGACTCGACTTAGCAACCATGTAATCAATTAGATAATTAACTTGGGTTATAAACAAATGTTGTCACAATAATGCACTAAAAATGAGTGCATACAAGGTAGGCTAAGGCGATTTGGGTGTACATTTTAGTGGGGTGTAACAAATTCTTCCTTTAAGTAAAATGCTTAAAGGTCGAAACGAAAAGATAGGCTCTGAGGGGTGTACTAGGGGTATCGTGTACTAAAAAATGAGTACAACGCAAAGGGTGTGGGAGAATTACTTGACCAAAGTAGCCAATGTAATTATAACAAAAACACAGGTGTAAAACAATGGGTTAATCCTAATGCCTCTTATCATGTAGTAAATCTAACTACACGAATGTAGTCTCACTTGTGGCCTCGGAATGGTCCTAACGCAAGTTCTAGAATCTAAGTGCTACCGGTACACACATCATAGCATAAATGCTTTTCCTACCAATTCTAGGGGCGAACCTCACATATTTGGGGTGGAAAATTTTTTTAGTGGTACGGTTTTTGTGCTAGTCATATAACTCCTATCCATGAGACGCTTATTAGAATCAAAGTTTCACTCCTAAATGTTGTAAAAAATTTTAAATTTGGCACTAAAATTACCCTAACAGGTGTTTCTCTCAGTTTTATTACACATCTACTATTAAACAAACAAAAATCAAGTGCAATTGTATTCTCTAAAGTATCGTAATTTTACCCCCCTTACACTTAAGATGAACATTGTCCCCAATGTTCAAATAACAAATGTAAAAGTAAAAAAGTAAAAGAATGAAATCAAATACTCCCCTGATTCGCTCGGTGGATAATGTGGCAACATGGTTAGATCTTCTTCCAAGAGAATGTTGAAGCTCCATGACTAATGCATCGCCAAAAGCTTGATTCCACAAACATTTCCTTGTCCAAAATAACCTGTTAAACCTGAGAAAACAAACACGAAAACCTGCATAACATCGGCGGGATAAATTCTATATATAAGGATATAATGCTTGTGGAATGATAATTTTGCAGATTCCTGGAGATTATAAGTTAGAGATTTAATAAAAAACTTTTTATGAAAACAAAACTTTCAAAAATTTTCATAAAATTAAACCTGACGCCGTCAGGTTGTAAAGCCTGACGCCGTCAGAAATGGTCTGACAGAATTCTCATGTTAAGTTTCCGGAAATTTTTTGGAAAAACCTATACCTTACTTCCTGGAATTCCTGCAAAACATCATTATGACTCGATACAAGCATTTGACTCAAACAAATACTAATATGTATGTTAATTTATTATTATTACGATTCATGTTCATTTGTGTTCTAATAAACCGATTTGGATTTCCCTTACACTTAACTTTTGCAAAATACCTTTATATGTAGTTAAGACGAAGTTAAAAACAAAATAAAGCATTTTCACAGATTAGTTTTGAACATGAATCAATAATAATAAAAATTAAACACACATACGGAAACAAATAAAATCAAACAAACAAATAAATAAACACACAAAGCAAATAAAGCTTGGGTTGCCTCCCAAGAAGCGCTTTTCTTTATTAACGAGTCTTGTAGCTAGACTCAAAGTCACGTACATTACGTGATTCCATCATTGGTCACGGTTTCTAGGCCATTCTCCTTTGATTCTCTATCAGGATCACTTTCATAGTTAAGTTATTTTAGGTCCTCGAGATCAAAAGGATTGTTTTGGTATTTAGAATTAAGCTCCCTAACTTGCTTAAAGAATCCACTTGACAGGTCAAAAGTATCCTTACATCCTCTTCTCACATCATCATCACATAACACGAGTTGGGAACTTAACCCATCGAGCCTCCCATAATCAATCTCCTTGAATTCTCTCATCTTGTAAGGCGTTTGGTATGAGATTTCCCTAATCCCATCGGTGAAAGTCATGATCCCATTGAGCTCGTCCACAACCAAGCTTGTGGTTTTGCAAAAAGGTGCCCCAAAAACAACTTGTGATAACCTGGGATCGATGTACTTTTTGATATTATCGACGATTGCGAAGCTCATAGTGAATGTCATATTTCCTACAAACACCTGTACATCATCATCTATGCCAACGTCATCCATCCCTTTATGAATCATTCCCCGTCTGCAAATGTTGTTATAATGAAACAAGGACATCACATTTTTGGGTAAACATGTGTCAATGTAAACATTATAAAAATGCTTGTGACCAATCATGCAAGGTATTTTGAGATTATTCGGATCACGTTGCTTAATTCGGCCAGGCCTTCTACCGTGTAGTCCCCATGCGTTGCAAATTGCTGATGGTTGATACTCATATACTTCTTCTATGCCATCCCGAAAATTCACTTTCCTGACACCATCGGTAAATAATGCACTACTATCATCCTCATCGAGTATCACCCCCGTTGCGTTTATGAATGGTTTGCCTAGAACAAGGCTAGCTAAGGATGGGCTGATGATAGAGTCCATGTTATTAAATACAGTTAGCTCGATATGAAAGAGGAGCTTTTCTATCACAATTGGTACCCTTCTTATTACCTCGATGATATTAGACCCTTCATATTTGACCTGTTCGGTGAATGCTTCGTTATATAGAGAAAGGGATATTGCATTCATAGAAGAGTTGGGGTTTATTTAGGCATCTTTAATGAACTTTTTCCTAGTGGTGCAAGATATCTTAAAGACCCTGGGAGCACCATCCTCTATTCTCTCTCCAAATCCCATAGGAAACTTTGCTGTGCCCCTCTCAAGTTCCTCCACCAGGGGGCGGTCTAGCAGTCCTGGGAGCCCATGAGGCATTTCGGATTTCTCTTCCAAGCCCTCTTCATCACTCACCTCTCTTGTACTCGAGTTCTTTGGTGAGTCTAGATGGTCGCAGGGTGTAGCAACCGGCATTTTTAGGGCAATACTTATTTATAAAACTCGAAACCATTTGCGGCAAACGATGATTTTTCCAAACTTATTTGTGTCAACTGGTAAATTTCAGGAACATTTTAAGTACCGCATTACGGTAAATAAAATAGGTGTTAAACTTTCAGAAATTACCTCTTGGAACTATGTTGAGTTGACTCGTATTTTGAAGTATTTACGTGGATTATTATGTCGTTAAATTATTTGCGTGGCGTTAATTTAGGCACTACTCCGACTCTGGCACTAGGAAACCTAATAAGTCGAGTTTAAACGAGAAACGATCACGTTTTATTTTATAAACGTATTTATTATTAAACTTTATGGAAAAACATTTTTAAGATGAATGGTGACGGTTAAAAATTTATTCGATGACGTTTAATATTTTTCGTAAATAAAACAAGTAATCTCGGGAAAGTATATTAAAATTATCCCGCTAGTCCTTGCACCGACTCCTTAAGTGAAAAATAAGCTTGCACAAGGACCTAATAGCAATACCAGGTTTATTAAAAAACCCTAACCCTACCCATCTTATTTCATTTTCACTCTCTCTTCAACATTCCACTCTCTCTCCCTCCTATCTTCACAGCCGCCGCCGGCCACCCAGAAAACACCACCACCGCCACTCTCGTAGTCACACCGCCACCACCATAACACACCTCTCACTCTCCTCTTTCTTTTGGTGTACATCACGCGCCACCCAAACACCCTATATCCCTCGTTATTTTTGCTACGCCACCACCATAGCCCACCACTATCATTTCCACACTCTAAAACATATAAATCAAGTGAACAAACGGTAAGAACACGCGTTTTTACGCGTGGGTTGACTCGTTCACGAGTCAAACTCGTGTTTTCTATTGATTTTTCGGGTTTAAAACAAATGGGTTTTGATATTTCTTACATTTTGAACAAGTAAAAATTGTTGGGTATCGATATGGGTCGTGTATGTCGTGTCTTTGTCGTGTTTCTGTGGTACCGAGAGCCTAAGCTCACGGGTTTGGGCTTATTTTTGCTCTTTTAGTTCTTATGGTTATTTGGTTGTTGATGAAGTGGTGAAACCGACACCCTTTGGGTTCGGATATTTGTTGAGGCGCCAAGAAAGCTTAAGCCGAGACCCTCATGGTCTCGGCAATGCTTGTGGTTTTTGAAACCTTTTCTTGATATTCTTGCTGCTACTCTTATTGCTATTTTTGAGGTTGTTGTTATTTGTGTTGTTGGTGGATTAGCCGAGAGAGGGAAAGAGAGCCGAGACATAATGTCTCGGCCGAATGATATTGTTATTGAAATATATTGTTTGGTACTATGACGGTGAGAAACAAAATCCGTGATAATATTGAAATATTGATTTATGAAAAAATGGGAATCGATTGTGTGACGATTACTAGTGACGGGGAATAGGATTAGACGTGAGTCGTATTCGACCACGAGATATTGAAGTTGATGGTGGATATGAGGCTAAATTTATTGATATATTGTTACTTGTGAATTTTGTGCCCCGTCGGGTCACGTTGACCCCGACGATGTTATATCGTGGATATACATATATTGTTTGGACTTGGATTGATATAATAAGTCGAGAGGTCATGACTCGAACTTGTGACTCGAAACAAATAATAACTCAAAATAAAAACATAAACAAGCTCGAAACGAGAATGACACGAGGTTTTCATATAAGAAATAAATTATAACAAGCATTATACTTGTTGATTTATTAAAAACAAAACTAAAGTTTTATAATAAAGAGTTATTAAATGTTTCGAGGGCACAAGACAAGAGGTAGTATTAAAGTAGTATTGAGGATATTATAGGATTAATGTTAAGTTGACGAAGCAGATAAGTATCCGACCATTCGTTCAAGTAACATATTAGGTCTTAAGGTTTTATCACTAAATTTTCAAGTTGTCGTAGAGATTGTTTTGGGGTATTGCTTCAAATTGTCGTGTTGCTATATGAAGTTTACTTTGAGTCATTTACATCTTGGTCATTTTGCTTAGCGTGTGTTCACTTGAGTCATGTCGTGTCACCACTGCACACCCGTCGATACCAAACACTAGTAACTAATATGAGAAAGAGATTTTGGAATTTAAAATGGAATCTACTCGGGGTAGTTAACTTTTGAAACTTTTACATTTGAAGACGATGTTAAGGCAAGTTTACATTATTAGGTTGTGCCGAGTCCGTGAGTGCCGATACTTGAAATTGCTGAGTACCTTGCTTCTGTAGATTTGTGTTGTTGCGTTAGGCTACCTTTGAGCTGTTGTGCTGTTATACTCTCTGACGTTGTTGTGATATTGCATTGCTGGACTGAGGTGAGTTCTCGTAGCCCCACTTTTTAACGTGTTTTTACCTTGGGGTGGAAATGGTACTCAATGCTTTCAAATGTTTTCATGCTGTGATCTACTGTTTTCCTGATTTGGGACAATATGTGTGTTTTGATTGCAATATATGCCTTACTGTGTGAATCCTAATTGTATGACTTATCTTGAACGTGCGAAACTATCTAGTGATACTTTGTTAGTATAATTTTGGGAAGTAGCACCCAGTATATCATTTTGGGAAGTGGCACCCAGTACATCATTTGGGAAGTGGCACCCAGACTATGTGTGGACTAATTGTGTGGGTTTGCAGCCTGTGATAGTTTTGATCCTTACTGTATGCTCACATTTGTATATCTTGCTCACTGTTGTCCTACAACACATTATTCACAGCATCGTGGGTCAACTTTCAAACCTACGAGCTCACCAACATTATGTTGACGTTTTCTAGTACCATTTTCAGGTGGATCATTACTAAAGTATTTGAAGGCACATTTATCGGAGTCAGACTATTTGATACCTGCTACCATGTTTGTCAAGATGTCTAGATTTCAAATGAGACATGCTTTTCTTTTAAATTTGGTCGAAGAAAGTCTTGTAAACTATTACTGAAATAATTGTAAGGTATGAATCTATGATGTTATGCAATGTGCCTTTCTCAGTTACATCCCGTGTTTCCGCCTTTGACGGGGTGTGACAGAATGGTATCAGAGCCAGGTTATAGAGAATGCTGGTTTTTCAAAAATAAAAACCTCAACTATAACCGGATTAAAGTTTTTATAAAACCCCAAACATGGTAGGAGTCGATTAGCCCGAGCATTCCATTATTTTTCCTAAATTATGCATAACCTGATCAACTATGCGTAATTCAGGAGCGATCATGGGATGATGGGGGTAGTTACCTTGGATCATGTTTGGTTGGAGTCAGAGTCTAGATCACCTGAGAATGCGTTGGTCTATGTGTGTGCATTTGCCTTACGTGTTATGTGTATCTGTGGTAATGCTGTTTGCCTTCTATGTGCTGAAGCTTTTAGCTTCTAGGACAATATATGAGCTTACAATCGTGTACCTAAGTACTTTGATCTGATTTGATATTGTGGACGTGATCCGATATGTTACGATGTGTTTTGTGTTGAGTTAATATGACATGATTTGATTTGGTGGAGCTAGAATATTTCTCGTACTATTCCCCATACTTGTGCGCTTGATGTTAGTTACCCTAATACGCAAACAAAACTCATATTATATATTTTTTTTTTGCTAAATATATAGCGATACGTTATTTTGAAAACGTTATTTTGGGTAGATTATTTTGGATACGGTATACGCTTTTGGATACTATTTTGATAGGTCAACATTGGTATCGCCATTTTGAAAACGCATTATATTAATATGCTATTTTGGGACATATTATTTTGGAAGCATTATTTTGAGAATTTGTTTATCATCCAAGATGTTAAGCCTTTTAACGAAACTTAACTTAATTTCATGACAGTTCTTGTTTGAAGAGTTGTGAAATTAAGTTAAGTTCAAATCGTTACTCGGTTTAATGTTATAGATGGTTGATAATTTGGTTTCATTTGAAAACGATTTTTGGATACAAGATTTCCTGGTATTGCCCTATGCCGTTATGTCACATGCCTTGTCTTCCCACACTACTCCTCTTATTAGCAAGCCTGAACACACCACATTATAAGCCGATGAGTCGGTTAACACCATTAGTTGCCTTAGGAAGCAACCCACCAATCAAAATGGACACATTAATGGTTTAGTCGTATGGTTAGAACCTTGGAGACTACAAGTGAGATAATAGGACTCATGAGAAGCGGTGACTTTGTTAATTGAGTTAGTTGTGTCGACCATGATAACGATGTTCGCCTTAGTGATCGTGTTCTGGAGGTGGTACTAGTCAATAATTCAAATTCTGATGGTCAAAATTTTGTGCAAATGAAAGATTTTTTTTGTGAACTTTATAAAGTATGATGAACTGGTGATTTTCATAGATTGTACCGTGTCATAATGTTTCTTCAAAACTAAAGTTGGTTGATAGTCTAAATCGTTTTAAAAATGTTTAAAATAAATTTGCGATACCAAACGATTGGATTGTTTTAGTATAAAAATTGTCTCAAGTGTTTGTCCAAACATCAATTTTCTTGAAAATCAAAAATCCAAACCATATATGAAGAATCGCTATTACAAATTTCGAATTTTTGTAGACATATCTTTTCACATGACTATAACCATCGAAAAATTTCGAACAAAGTTGCTCCAAATTACATTCATGGTCAAAATTTCATAATGTCTTACTCAAATAAATGTTGTTAACAACTTCAAAGATCATGCCTCCAAGAGGGAACACGTACCATTCATGGACAAACCTCGGGAACAATCACAGTGCCTACATAGTGTGCGACCTTAGAAGTGAATCAAACACCTCTGTCCGAGACGGTCAGTAGTGATGCGTCGTGCCTTGACGCTATTCCTTCGAAGTGCTACCTTCCTACCCATCCCAGAAGATAAGACTCTCGTGTTGATCGAAGCTCGTTAGATTAAACAGTCAGTGTGCAATTACTTAAAGAGACAACGTGGCCTTTCGAGGTATTAGTCACATTGGTACATGACTTTGCTCTTACATTTGGATATCAAGAAGTTGCACAGACCATAAGACCATTGGCTTTCACTTGTAATCAGATCTCTCGATGTAGTATTCACTTGGCAACAATTTTGAGTCATTATAGATTTTAGTCATGCCTAGAAGAGTTGAGCACTTAGACATAAGTGTTTCGCCTAATAATGATCTTCAAGCGTTCCAGATCATTGACACCAGGTTTTGCCCATAGACCTTTTGATTCATAGACCATCATTTTCGACTATTCTTACGTACTTGACGACATGTTCTTCCCTGATGTTTTCACACCAAGGATTTTTCCCCTAGAAGCCTTTTATCAGCTGTGAGGCTATTAATGATCTATGTCCTTTGGGACGAGTACGTCAACAAATCTTTCCTACATGATAAGGAAACCAACATCGAAACTCTTCACTAACCCTGTTTACACTTATGCATGAGTATGATAACCTCCTCATGAAACATGTACATAAGACTCTTGTGATCTGCGCGGATAAGACACTGCATACTATACAAACACCGCCTTTTATGATATTACTTCGGAACCACGACTGTCAACTCCTTGTCACGCGTTGGGATATTCCTCCACACTTCCTTTAATTGCCTTGGAACAATTTTCTTCACACTAGAAAGCCTTCATTTTTACGAGATACAACCTTGACGATTTCTTTTCTAGCACATATGATTTTCTCCCCCTCGACTGTTGGTCAACAACTCCCTCCCAATAGCCACAGCAAGTTCATTTAACTACACTGTAAATTTATTTCACCAGATTTTTCCCCATCAATGCCCCTGAGAATACCATCAGTAATTTTCTTCAGCAAATAAAATTTCCTCTCCATCCACAAGATTTTTAGCTAGCGTTCCATTTAATTCCTTCGATCTATGACTCATGACGACATTAAGAAGAAATCGCAAAACATCTTTTGGCACCAGACGTCGGACGGAAGCAAGTATGTTATAGACGAAGAAGATACCAAACACAACACCAGTGCTACCCTTACTCCTTTATCAATCGTTTTAAAAACTCATCCTTTTTCTTAGATTTTTCATTTTTCTTGTCACATTGATCATTCTGATAGCGACCTGATCGACTACACTAGTATCGAGTGATCATGCCAAGTCTACACCATCTGATCCTATTCATACTTCACTACGTACAAGGAAGTCTAACTGTAAGTGACTTGTTTTCATTTTGTGACATTAGCTCTCTCTACTGTGACTATGAACCTTTGGAACTACAAATTCTTCAACCATTTTGAATCTTGATAAAGGTTGGTTAAATAACGACTGATCCCTTTTCCTCATGGATACTCAACGTTCTGCAAAGTGTAGTAACTTGACGATAATTCTTTACATACGCCATGGCTACTTCAGCCTGTCTCTTCAAGTTTGGAGAAACCTCCTTCAAGCCTACCTACGTAGCCTTATAAACAAAGTTTCTCTCCCTGTCGTCTATACCAATATTTTCTGAGTGACAAAAATTTCCTCAACGGTGCCCTTGATTTCTTCGCTAATGCCACTAATTTTAGCCATAAACACCTATTCGTTGTTTGAGCAAGTCCTTAACTGAGCCAAGTTATCGAAGATGTTAGATTCCTTCTTAATGACTTGACTAGTAGCCAATCTCGTGATAGTTCTTGTTTGATGAGTTGCGAGATTAAACAAAAATCAAGTTGATACTTAGTTTAAGGTTTTGATGATTTTGTTTGAAGACAGAAAGGCTTATCCCATCGAATTTAGTCACCCGATAATTACCTTCGACTGCTCGTCACATTTGATTCAGAAGTACGAATTTGGACTAAGACGACATAGATTACAACTTTTAGTAGTATTTACCTTTGTTACATAAGTTACGACCGCGACATTGGATCCCTGATTCGAGTTTTAGTGCTCTTATCATAACTTTGACCTTCGTTAGGTTCTACGTACACGCGCTAGCCTATTTCAGTAAGAGTAGGCAGAATTGTTGACTCTAATATAGGTGGCTAGATCGTTTATGGCAGACTAGCAGTTCGTTAACAAAAATCGGTCATATGGATTTACGAGCAACCCATGGATTTTAGCGATTAACGTGTGAGGAACCATAAGTAAGGTCTAACTGGTGACCAACCAATTATCATTCCATAAGATGTCAGCTTGGTGATCTATTTCGTGTTGTGAAAGAGCCAACCAGAACCCTCGATAGAGAAGGGAGCAATTTAGATAAGACAAGATTCTAATTATAAGTCATTAGAACTTAAACTGTGGACACGAGTTACTTGGGGACGTAAAGGCAAGATGAGAATCGAGTACCCACACTTTTAGGCAGTGGTACTAGCTGAATTTTGGGGACAAAATTCCTGTAACGGGGATGTACTGTAGCAACCGGCATTTTTAGGGCAATACTTATTTATAAAACTCGAAACCATTTGCGGCAAACGATGATTTTTCCAAACTTATTTGTGTCAACTGGTAAATTTCAGGAACATTTTAAGTACCGCATTACGGTAAATAAAACAGGTGTTAAACTTTCAGAAATTACCTCTTGGAACTATGTTGAGTTGACTCGTATTTTGAAGTATTTACGTGGATTATTATGTCGTTAAATTATTTGCGTGGCGTTAATTTAGGCACTACTCCGACTCTGGCACTAGGAAACCTAATAAGTCGAGTTTAAACGAGAAACGATCACGTTTTATTTTATAAACGTATTTATTATTAAACTTTATGGAAAAACATTTTTAAGATGAATGGTGACGGTTAAAAATTTATTCGGTGACGTTTAATATTTTTCGTAAATAAAACAAGTAATCTCGGGAAAGTATATTAAAATTATCCCGCTAGTCCTTGCACCGACTCCTTAAGTGAAAAATAAGCTTGCACAAGGACCTAATAGCAATACCAGGTTTATTAAAAAACCCTAACCCTACCCATCTTATTTCATTTTCACTCTCTCTTCAACATTCCACTCTCTCTCCCTCCTCTCTTCACAGCCGCCGCCGGCCACCCAGAAAACACCACCACCGCCACTCCCATAGTCACACCGCCACCACCATAACACACCTCTCACTCTCCTCTTTCTTTTGGTGTACATCACGCGCCACCCAAACACCCTATATCCCTCGTTATTTTTGCTACGCCACCACCATAGCCCACCACTATCATTTCCACACTCTAAAACATATAAATCAAGTGAACAAACGGTAAGAACACGCATTTTTACGCGTGGGTTGACTCGTTCACGAGTCAAACTCGTGTTTTCTATTGATTTTTCGGGTTAAAACAAATGGGTTTTGATATTTCTTACATTTTGAACAAGTAAAAATTGTTGGTTATCGATATGGGTTGTGTATGTCGCGTCTTTGTCGTGTTTCTGTGGTACCGAGAGCCTAAGCTCACGGGTTTGGGCTTATTTTTGGTCTTTTAGTTCTTATGGTTATTTGGTTGTTGATGAAGTGGTGAAACCGACACCCTTTGGGTTCGGATATTTGTTGAGGCGCCAAGAAAGCTTAAGCCGAGACCCTCATGGTCTCGGCAATGCTTGTGGTTTTTGAAACCTTTTCTTGATATTCTTGCTGCTACTCTTATTGCTATTTTTGAGGTTGTTGTTATTTGTGTTGTTGGTGGATTAGCCGAGAGAGGGAAAGAGAGCCGAGACATAATGTCTCGGCCGAATGATATTGTTATTGAAATATATTGTTTGGTACTATGACGGTGAGAAACAAAATCCGTGATAATATTGAAATATTGATTTATGAAAAAATGGGAATCGATTGTGTGACGATTACTAGTGACGGGGAATAGGATTAGACGTGAGTCGTAGTCGACCACGAGATATTGAAGTTGATGGTGGATATGAGGCTAAATTTATTGATATATTGTTACTTGTGAATTTTGTGCCCCGTCGGGTCACGTTGACCCCGACGATGTTATATCGTGGATATACATATATTGTTTGGACTTGGATTGATATAATAAGTCGAGAGGTCATGACTCGAACTTGTGACTCGAAACAAATAATAACTCAAAATAAAAACATAAACAAGCTCGAAACGAGAATGACACGAGGTTTTCATATAAGAAATAAATTATAACAAGCATTATACTTGTTGATTTATTAAAAACAAAACTAAAGTTTTATAATAAAGAGTTATTAAATGTTTCGAGGGCACAAGACAAGAGGTAGTATTAAAGTAGTATTGAGGATATTATAGGATTAATGTTAAGTTGACGAAGCAGATAAGTATCCGACCATTCGTTCAAGTAACATATTAGGTCTTAAGGTTTTATCACTAAATTTTCAAGTTGTCGTAGAGATTGTTTTGGGGTATTGCTTCAAATTGTCGTGTTGCTATATGAAGTTTATTTTGAGTCGTTTACATCTTGGTCGTTTTGCTTAGCGTGTGTTCACTTGAGTCATGTCGTGTCACCACTGCACACCAGTCGATACCAAACGCTAGTAACTAATATGAGAAAGAGATTTTGGAATTTAAAATGGAATCTACTCGGGGTAGTTAACTTTTGAAACTTTTACATTTGAAGACGATGTTAAGGCAAGTTTACATTATTAGGTTGTGCCGAGTCCGTGAGTGCCGATACTTGAAATTGCTGAGTACCTTGCTTCTGTAGATTTGTGTTGTTGCGTTAGGCTACCTTTGAGCTGTTGTGCTGTTATACTCTCTGACGTTGTTGTGATATTTCATTTCTGGACTGAGGTGAGTTCTCGTAGCCCCACTTTTTAACGTGTTTTTACCTTGGGGTGGAAATGGTACTCAATTCTTTCAAATGTTTTCATGCTGTGATCTACTGTTTTCCTGATTTGGGACAATGTGTGTGTTTTGATTGCAATATATGCCTTACTGTGTGAATCCTAATTGTATGACTTATCTTGAACGTGCGAAACTATCTAGTGATACTTTGTTAGTATAATTTTGGGAAGTAGCACCCAGTATATCATTTTGGGAAGTGGCACCCAGTACATCATTTGGGAAGTGGCACCCAGACTATGTGTGGACTAATTGTGCGGGTTTGCAGCCTGTGATAGTTTTGATCCTTACTGTATGCTCACATTTGTATATCTTGCTCACTGTTGTCCTACAACACATTATATGGTCATTAACACTCTTATTCTTTCTTAGTTCAGCATCTTTTTGCATCCTTTTCTCATGAAATTCATAATCCTTAATCAGGTGACTTAAACTACCACACACAAAACACCTCTTAGGACCAAAGGTGTGATTTTTCCTAAACTCTTGTCGCATCCTATCAGGTTTTGGTGACTCTTGATTCTTAACAGACTCCCTAGGAGTTTTCATGTGATTAATACACCTAGGTCTATCTGTATTTGATTTTGTTTTTGTCACCACTGGTTTAATCTTTTGGACGGATTTTGATTTAGAGGATTCTTTTGATTTACACTCTGACCCTGATTCAGATTTCTCAGAGACATCTCTTGTGGATCCTTCACTTTCATTGGTTTGACAAGTGGAGTATTCACTTGATCTATCATCAGAGTTGTCTGTCTCAGGATATATAGGACCCTTTTTACCATATACAAATAGAGAATCATCAAGGTCTACCTTTTGAACATGAGTGTAATCTCCACTTAGTGGATGTGGCACTCCTTTAAAGTCATCAGACTTAATGAACCTATTGTAAATAGGTTTACCAACATAATCCTCTTTTGTACATGTGAAAGCTGATTTGTCCATTTCTTCTTCATAACTTAACACTTCATCATCTGACTTAATTTCAAAACCTAAGCCAATTTTTGTTGTGGAACTCATTTGGCAAGCTAGGACCTTATCCTGACACTTAGCAGAGTGTTGCCATATATCTATTTTCTTTTGCAATTCATCTCTTTCTTTAACAGCTTTCATGCCTATTCTTTTATATTTTTTAAGTTTCTCATCTTTTTCATATATTTCATTTGCTTGAAAAGTGAGTTTTTCATTCAAAGAGGCATGTTGTTTTTGTAAGGTGACAATTTGTGCTTCTAATTTTTTAACTGCCTCAGTATAAGCTAGAATTTTTACTTCCTGGTCACCTATTTCTCTCAATTGTTCATCACACACAGATTTGAGATGATTATATGAATCAATGCATATTTTTGAACATAAAGATACCTCATTATTAGTACCAATGGCCATAAGTGCATGATTCTGTACGTCTTCCTCTGGTAAGTGCTCAGTCCAGTTCACCTCTCCAGCTTCAATTGTCAGCATGCTCATCTGGTGTCTCTCTGACTTGTCATTCTTTGGGTAGTCATAACTTCTCTTCCTATCTTCATCAGAAGACTTCTTTTCCTTGCAGTCTCTAGCAAAGTGCCCATGTTTATGACAATTATAGCACTCAACAGTCCTTCTAGTATACCCCACTTGAGACTTGTTATCAAAATGAATAGGCCTTCCATGCTACTTTTGGAACCTCTTAACCTACAGAGCAATCATGGCAATTTGCCATTTAATATCCATCTCTTCTACTTCAGCATCATTGATCCGTTCCAAATCTTCACTGATAAACTCATCATCTTCTTGTTGATAAGAAAAGAATGAATGAAGAATCTCATCAGTGACGCCTTCAGAAGCAGCTCTTTCCCTTGTACTGCTAGTAGGAGTCTCATAACTACCAGAATTAATCCTGCCAGACTTAACTCTAGTAGTGCTGCTTTTGCCTTGAGAGACAAAGGCAACATTTGAGGAACTGGAAGATGCTTTAGAATATCCCTTGACTTCCTGTTCAAAAACCCTAAGGTTATTGTACAGGTCATCAGTTGTCATGCTGTCCACTTCATCCGTTATCCTCATAGTCATAGAAACACTTGACCATTCTGATGGGAGTGCTCTGAGGAATTTAAGGTTGGCATCTTCCTCTGATACTGGAGCACCAAGAGATTCCAATTGTGCCAGAAGGAGTTGAAATCTATCATAGCCCTTTTCCAGTCCTTCTGTACTAGATATGCTGAAAGTCTCAAATTGTTGCTTGAGAACAGACTTCTGCATTCTCTTTGAGTTTGCATTCCCACCAAAACGCTTCTTGATTGCTTGCCAAATTTCTTTGGCATCGGTCATGTTATGAAACGTTCTCAAATGCTCTTTGGGAAGAGCCATCATCAGCACAGTTCTTGCCTTTTTCTCCTTTTCAACAGCCCGTATCTCTTCTGCAGATACTGGTGGTAAAACTCTAACCGATCCATCTGCTCCAACCGAGACCCTTTTCTTTGAATTGCCTTTCTGAATAACCTTCCAGATTTCACTATCAGTGTATTCCAAGTAATGTTCCATCTCCATAGCCCATATATCGTACTCATCTCTTTTCAGGAGTGGAAGTTTTATATTGGATATGGTTGTGGTTGAGGGAATGGTTGGTGTTTTGGAGCTGCTGGTTTCAGGCTTCTCTTCATCATGAATGGATTTGTCATCATCACTGCCATGCATGGAGAATTCATCATTCTTGGGAGGGGTTTGATCAGGAGGGATTTCGGTTCCAGTCATGTTGTAGGATGATTTTAGAGAATTAAGGTTTATGATTCTTCAACCTCAGAGTCTCTTTTCAGGCTCTGATACCACTTGTAGGTCCACACGAATATGGATCTCTAAGTAGCCTTTAACAACTTAGTAGACGACTTGAATAAATCAAATCAATCTAAGCGAGACTCTAATATCTTGTTTATGCTAATGCGGAATCTTAACACTAACAATGAAGAATATGATAACTAACTTCGTATATTAGATTATCAATAACTAAGAGTTTTTACAATCTTCGTCGTCATCTCTAAACTATGCTTTAGGGTTCCTTTTATACACCAGGGAAACCCTAGATACAAAACTTGCTAAAGGATCTACGTATCTTTTCTAAAGATAACTTCGAATCCTTTCCTAACTTATCTCTAACAAACTTCTAAATTACATAACCAGACTTAACTTAATAAGTCAACCGGACTTAACAATATTTTACTCTACCAGACTTAATATTGTACTACCAGACTTAATAATACAAAATACACTAACAGACTTAATTGTGTACGCCACCAGACTTAAATCTGTTTTCCCATTAAGTCTCCTCTTGATAATTCCCAACAACCACCTAGAAAAATAAATGTCACCCAAAGACAAAATGGACCAAGACAACCTAGAAAACAAAATTATCCGAACATGTAGCCCGTAGCATGGAAGAATAATTTTCTACCTATAGGTTTCTACTCACCATTTCAACATCCTAGTCAAATTCAACAAATACATTGGATGTTTAATGCTAACAACTTTAGACCCATGAGATATTGGGGACCATATGTTTGAGTTTGTCTATGATATTATTAGATATGCTTGGGAATTGACTTGGAGCCCGACGAATGCATCAAATATAGTAGGTGCACTAATCACATGATGGGAAATCGTAAGCTATTCTCATCATATCAATCATGCAACGGAGGTAATGTCACTTTTGGTAGTAAACTCAAAGGTAATATCATTGGCAAAGGTACGATCACTCATAATTCTCTTACCATCACTAATGTTGAGCATGTTGATAACTTAGGTTTTAATCTCTTAAGTATTAGTCAAATATGTGACAATAAGTGCAAGGTAATCTTTTTTGAATAAGGTAGTGAAATCATTAAGGATGGAAAAGTCATTGCCAAGGGCATTAGGAAAGGTGATTTATATGTCATGAAGATAAGTAATAAGTCTAGTAACAATATATGTTTGGCTACGGTTAGCGATAACTCCACTTTGTGGCATAGAAGATTAAGTCACGCAAATATGCGTTTGTTACAATCAATAGCTTCTAAGGATTTAGTTAGAAATCTTCCTAAACTTAAGTTTGACCAACATTTTTGTGATTCTTGCAAAGTTGGAAAACAAGCTCACTCTAGCCACAAACCTAAGAATATAGTCTCAACCTCTAGATGTCTAGAACTCCTTTACATGGATCTTTTCGGTCCTTCCGCCGTACGGGGCTACGGAGGAAATCTCTACACCTTAGTAATAGTGGACGATTACTCTAGATACGCTTGGACTAGATTTCTTAAAAACAAGACCGAAGTCTTCGAGTAGTTTAAAACATTTAGCAAGAAAATCCAAAATCAACTAGGTTGTGCCATAGTTTCCATTAGGACAGACCATGGTAGAGAATTCGATAATGAAGTGCATTTTGGAGTTTATTGTGATGCTAATGGTATTACTCAGAATTTCTCAGCTCCACGCACTCCACAATCAAATGGGGTAGTCGAAAGGAAAAATAGAACACTACAAGAAATGAGTAGAACAATGTTAAACGAACAATCCATCCCTCAAAAGTTCTGGTGTAATGCCGTAGACACCTCCACATATATACTTAATAGAATTCTCATTTGGCCAATCCTAGGAAAAACCCCATACGAAATCTTGAGAGGTAGGAAACCTACTCTAGATTACTTCAGAGTGTTTGGAAGCAAATGCTTCATTCTAAACACCAAATACTATCTCACCAAGTTTGACCCAAAGTCTTACGAAGGTGTATTCCTAAGATACTCACAAAATAGTAAAGCCTATATAGTACTCAATAAGGAAACAATGGCCGTCAACAAATCACTCAACATGAATTTCAATGAGAGTCCTCCCCCATCTAAAACATCACCTTTGGTAGATGATGATTTAGGTGAAGAAAACTCCATCGTAGATAACATGAAAAACCTAGGGATCAATAATGTGAATGAAACCATAAAAATAAATGAAACCACCAACATTAAGGAATTTAGAAATCATCCTTTAGACAACTTCATAGGAAATCTAAGCCAAAGAACCCTTAGATCACAAGCTGAAGACAAAAGCAATTTCTTTTGCTTTGTCTCAATCATAGAACCTAAGAACGGCAACGAAGCATTGAAAGATGAAAGTTGGATCATCACA
>CP139503.1:112984649-113302782 GCA_021014915.2 Artemisia tridentata subsp. tridentata
ATTGAATGGCTGAAGATACAACTAATAGTACTAACTGAGTTACTTATTAGTTACACAGTCCAAGTCATAGAAAACGAACTCTAGAATGAGACGTTTTCGAAAATCAACACCATTCGATAATATTAAAGAAAATTCAGAGTTTTACAGCGTAACATGGTCCCAATACATTAGTACACAACATAAATTGTTCAAAAGTTTATCGAATGGAATTATAGTAAAATAAGTCTTCATTTATGCAAAAGACTAGAAAATGCTTCCCACCTGCTATCGCCTTAAGTACCTGAGATAAAACATGCTAAAAAGGTCAACACAAAGGTTGAGTGAATCCATAGAGTTTAATTATAAGCAGTTGATCACAATATAATTTATAAAGCAACTAAGCAACGAATGCAAAGTCTATTAAAGTTATTATTGCACTAAGCTCGTGAACCCGAACATTAACGTTGGTAGATATTCTAGCAGAATATGAATTTGCCCTTCGACATAGGTAATAACCATACTGAATAAACAATACGAATACGATACATGATATAGCCAAGCTGGCACATTTTGGCATGAGGGCTGTCGTACCCCAATAGATCTATTTACTATATTCACGTTCACTCGCAAGTGATTAACGGTTCACGATAATAAAAAGGGACTTTCGGCTATGGGTAACTTAGGCAATAACAATAACAGGATAGCATACCATTTTCAAAGCATTGTGATCATAAGTATTTATAGCATGTATCTCCCCCACGGAGTTTGTAAAACAATATGAGTAAAAACTTGGGGCTATGAACTCACCAACGATGAAGTAGCAATGGAAAATCGGAGAAGTGTGCACGTCGAGAAAAACCCGTAAAGATCACAAGTGACCTAAATAAAAATACAACACGACTTAGGCTCGGGGATTAAAGTATATTACTTATATTTATGATTTAACTCATTAATTATACTCCTAACTTCATATGGTCATTTATTTAAAAGTCTTATAGAAAGTAATGGGTCGAAAGGACGTTTGCAAAAGCTTATACGGTTTAAAATGCAAAGCTGATGGAAATTTTATAAAATTGCCGAACTAATCGGGTTGCCATTTCTAAACCGTGAAGGCTAAAATTATGAACTTTATATTCTTAGAAAGGTATGACTCTGTACTATATGAAAACCAAGGCCTTACCTTACTGAGAACTTCAGAACATGGGTGAAATTACCAATTTACCCCTGTGTCTCTAGATAGTTATACTCAGCATCCAATTAAGTTTAGCAAAAAGGGTGTATCTTTTTATCTACAGGCCTAATTGACACATGGCCAGGGAGAAAAGTGTTCTACAGGTCTTGGCTACAACTTTCATGTTTTCACCAACCTAGTGTTCTTTGCAACATTTTAGAGTAAATAGCCTATCAAATCTGACATGCATTCCTGGATCAATTTTAGTGTGGATTTTCTCTAAAAATCCCCAGGATGAATTAAGATGTAAGGTTTTTGGGGAATTGATCCTAAGACCTTGGGATAACTCCCAATATTTTTATTTTTATTTAAAACCTTATGAGGGAAAAATGGTGAACTAATCTTTTAGCATCAAATCTGAGATAGGCTATTGACCAATCAAAATGGCTACTTTTGTACATTTATTACCTCTAATACACATGCATGCCCAAGATCAATGATTCCTACTCTTTTATTCATCCAATAACTCAATATTTCCAGGAGATGAAAGATTATTTTTTTATTTTAACTTCAGTTTTTAATAACAAACATCCAAGATAATCATCAATAACTAGCCAAAAACTCAATAAGATCCATTAAACTCTTGGATAATACTTACTAATCCACACTAACCATTTATCAAACAACCTATTTCCCATAAATCTTGACTCAAATCATCTAAAATGACACATGCAAGATGATGCAGGCCAAAGTGTTGAGGAATGGGCCATCATGTTTCTGGAGGCCCAAGATCGCATGATAAAAGGGGCCTCACTAAAATGGGCATAACTTGGGCTACGGGGCTCCGTTTCAGGCCTATGACCAGTCGATTCGAAGCTTGGAACGAGGAGCACGTTGAGGTAAAAGGACTACATCAGTTTATGGAACTTTCGAGCCCCGAAACACTTTATTTTATGAGTTATTTGCATTTTAATGTTTTTTCGGGTTTTTTTTGGATTTTGTTTTTGCAATAACTTTCGGCCCGTTTGTCTTTTAGGGTCTATTTCAGTTTTGTATCTTTATTTAAGTGTTCCTTTGTAATGTGGAATAGACAGTTCAAAGAAATATCAAAAGTTTATTTTTGGCAGTTTTCTTGCTAAGAATTCTAATAGTCGGCATTCCATTGAGTCAACGATTATTGGTAGAATCGTTCCTGGTATTCTTGTGAATCAACAGGTCCGATTTGTGTAATCTTTTTATTTATCCTACATCACAAGAGATGTTTTGGTTTATCCTAGAAAAATCTCTAATAAACATAAGAAAATAAAGGAAATGATGTGAAATAAACTAAAGGAACCTACTAGGGCTCAAAAGGGACAACTAATGCAAGGTTCTTGGATGCTTGAAACTTGATAAGATGCTCTTGAGGGGGGGGGGGAAATCACGGCAGCATGGGGTTAGGGAGAAGGAGATTTTGAAGTTAGATGATTTTTCCTGAGAGAGTTTTATGTTTGCATGCAAGGAAATGATGGTGTGTTCTTGGAAATGAGATAATAAGGAGTGTATAAGTATCTAAAGAGGGATGGCCGGCCTAGGGAGTATGTTGGGGCTGATTATCCTTTCTTTTTTTTTTCTTTTTTTTTTTTTTTTTTTTTTTTTTTTTTAGAGTATTGATGAATTTAGTATAGGTAGTATAAGTCACGGAGTGATTTAAAGGCCAACGGAGCTAAACCGGTAACGTTTTACGCCTAGTTTATGGAAATAAATGTCATGAAGAAACTATTTTCATAAAAATGTTAAATTTAACTTAAAATGACCTAATTTGATGTTTCATAAATTTCCCGAGCCTTCCGGATTGTTATAATGTCTTTAAAGTTCAAACCGCGAGCCAAAAACGCGTAAAACGTAAAATGTGTACACTTCGCGTAGAAATGGAAAATTACTTTATTCCATATGAAACCAAGTACGTGGGAGAAAATAAATCATATTTATGGGTAGACTGGGCATATTCTGAGTCATATTACGGATTTAAATGTACGTGTCACAACGTACACGGGCAACTTTCCCGGTAAAAGCCAAGTTACTTACAATAGAAAAATTAAGTAATTAAAATTAGTAAAATTAGTGACCTGAAATGCCTCGGTTTTTACATCACCGCACCGTTGAAGAGGAATAACACCCTCGTAATTCTGCTTTGTAACACCCCCAATTTCGTGATACGCAGCGGAATTCAAACTGGGTGTTACTTCATGGCACAACAGTTATAACAATAGAAAACGAACTCTAATGGAATCGTTTTAAAAGATTTATCATTCGAATTATATAAATATCAGAGTTTACAAAATGAGGTCCCAGATGGTTCCATGTTTACAAAATACATCAAATGAGTTTTCGAATCCTCTTGAATATCCGTGCTCCTCCGTGCCAGCCTCGATCATTATGGACCTGAGATAAACATGCTAAAGTGTCAACACAAAGGTTGGTGAGTTCATAGAGTTTGTAGGTAATAATGTGAAAACCTTATACAAATCACCGATACTAGTATAAATAAATACTAAATGAAGGTTTCTTGGATTCCAAGTGTATGACTATTGTACTAAATACAATATCATATGTAGGTAGTGTTTCTGTTACTCTTAAATGGATCAAGTCCTGTTTGTTTTGTATGGCTGCCCAAGTATATTGCTACATGGGTCTGCAATAAAGGCTGCCCATGCATATTGCTACTTGGCCCCGCAATGAGTTTTGTACGACTGCCCAAGTATATTGCTACATGGGTCCGCAATAACGGCTGCCCATGCATATTGCTAATTGGCCCCGTAATGACTTCTGTGTATGGGTTACGTTGTTATACACCCCAAAGCATTTGAACATTATTTTGTTTGCCCTACCCGGGTCAACACAAAGGATGATACGCTTGTTTGCTCTAACTGAGTAAACTTAATGGTTACATTAATCCAGATAGATCTAACCATAATATTCGTGTTCACTACGCATAGTGCTTAATGGTCCATGATATAGAAACTCTAAGTATGACAATAATGTTATCTAGCATGAATAAACATTTAGTTCTGATAAACATGTAGTTTCAAATAATAGTGATAGTCAAAAATAGTTAAGCATGTATCTCCCCCAAAGATAGTACAAAATAATTGAAAATAGGGGCCATGAAACCACCTTAGAGTAAAAGATGTTAAGGATGTAATGAAATCGTTGGATAAGCCGGGAGAATCTCTACGAGCAACCTAGAAATATGATATCGTGTTTAGGTTCTAAAACAATGAAGTGAATATTTAAACATGCCATATATAGTTTATATATTTCGTACTACTGTTCAGGCCATAATAATCCAGAGGTCATGCAGTAAACGTTCGAGAAGCTAGGACACTTTAATTTGTAAATCCAACAACTCGTCGATACGTTTACCCAAATGAAACCCCTCACATGAAGCTCCCTACTAACATAGTATTTATACGTGAAACATATATTTTTCTTACTTTATTATATGACATATTAAGAGTTTATAAATACAATAAATAAACTAACAAAGTTTATAAGTATTTAAATAATTTTGAGTCTTATAATTACTTACCTTTATTTAGAATGCTTGAGTATTATAGAAAAAGGGAATATAAGCGGAGCTTCGACGTAGAATTTGTATTCTTCAAAAACCCGGGGCTACTTGAAGATTATAACAACGCCTTCTTGAAAACCCGAAGCTATTTGAAGATAATAACAAAGTCTTTTTGGAGACTTGAAGTTATTTGAAGATTATAACGACTCTTTCTTGAAAACTCGGAGAAAACATGATCAAATGCTAGCTTTTCTCAAGAACACATAAACTTTCTTACAAAATATAAGAGAAGTGCCTTTCGTTTTAGGTCTTTAAGGTTATAAGAAGGTGTGGTGCAAGAAATAATGAAGGCTTAGGCTTGGTATTTATAGGAAAGATTTAGGAGTTAACTACATATCGGGTTAAAAACTAACCATGGTTAAATTTACACTTGTAAACTTCTAAAGAATGAATGGTCAAGATCATGCCACCATGCTTGATGACTCCTCAAAAACGCCACATATGGCTAAAATGAGGAGGTTAAGAGTTTTAGTTTTTCATCTTGTCTTACGGAGTGAGTTTTGGTCCTGTTAATCGCTAACTTTAAGTATTTAAATCACGAAACGTAAAACCGGGTATCGTAAAAATATGAAACTTATAGAAATGATTAAACTTGTCAATATATTCATTATTATCTTATAAAAATGAGTGCTAAGTTTAATGGGTCACGAAAACGCTGATAACGCTGGAAACGTAGGTTTAGAACGTGTTAAACGTAAAACGTATGAAAGTTGCGTAAAACTGAGAAAAGTAAAATGTAACTTTTCTAATATGATTATAATGAACTTAATAGACTTAAAATGTCTAGGCTAGGCTTAGTCTAGTGTCGGTTGGTGTTAAATGTTCTTTGGACGTAAAACCGCAAGTGTTAAAAATCAAGGAATGATTTATATAATCAAGGAATGATTTTTGGTCAAAGGAGGAGGGAAAAATATGTTGACTTTTCTAATAATATAAAAGCTTCTAAATGTCTTAGAAAATATGTTGCAGGTATAGGCTAAGGTTGCGGATAAATAAAAGTGCTTAAAATGCAATTTCTGTTTTGTAAGACACAGGGTCTATTTGGTAATATTCTAACTTAAAAATCAAAAATTCCCTAATTGATTGTGAGTGTACTAAACATTAATCTGATGCGAGGAAAATTGGCGCAGTTGGTTTTCGTTATGCGCAGGATGTTTAAACGATGTTTAACCCAAACGTATAATTTCTTAATAACTTTTGCGAAAATGACCCGACAAGCGTCAAACTTTTATTTTGTCATGGAAATAATTTATCTTACGAGAATATGAAATAAAAATTTCGAGTATGAATAGTGAAAGTGTATAGTAAAAATGAATAGTAAAATTTCGGGAATAGAGGTTAACCTGAAATGCGAATTGTTACAGTCTCTACCCCTTAAGAGAGCTCCGTCTCGGAGATCAATTTGTGTTAGGAGTAGAAACATTGTTGGTAAAAAGATGTGGGTATTTCTGACGTATCTGGTCCTCTGGGTTACTGACTATATCCTCATAAGGTTCTTCCTCATTGTCATAATCAAGTGCTTCAAGACAGGCATCATTGAGTTCGGGAAGAAATGGTAAGTGAGCGGGCATAGTGAGAATATGATCGGGTGATTGAGGTACAGGCATGATGTCTACAATAAGGATATAAGTGAAAAGTTTGTTTTTCATAAAACATACAAGTGACTGCTCCCAACATAACATGATCCCTCCCTAATTGGACATAGGTAATTAGGTTATGTATAATTAAGGACCGATAATGTGATGTTCAGTTTAGTCAAGTAGTTTTATGATCCTTGGTGTTTAAAGTAGTTGGTGAGTACATGGTTTGAGAATAGAGGAGACGATTGTGCAATTCACAATGTCTAGGAGTAAATGAGACCGCTGTTTTATTTACAGTGTCTATGGATGTAATCAAGACCACTGTATCACTCACAGTGTCTGAGGATTAGGATAGACCATTGTGCAACTAACAATGTCTTGAGAAAGTTTCGTAACCCTAAAGTGCACGAGTAGATACATGATTGGGAAAAATATGATTGTGCCGTAATGCCTTAGAATAGGCATACGCAGATATGTTTAGTCGATTGTTTATATAGAATGATCGAAAATATGTCGAGTGTATATATATCAATATACTAGATATTCGTGTAGCATAACATGCCTAAAATTCACATAATCGTCTGGAGGGTGGAAGGCATGGAGAGCGAAAGGCTATAAAACGTTTTTGTTGAAAAGTAGTTATAGTTTAGGTCTCAATTAGACCCGTTTCTCTATAACTATCGCTCTAATACCAATCTGTAACACCCCCAATTTCGTGATACGCAGCGGAATTCAAACTGGGTGTTACTTCATGGCACAACAGTTATAACAATAGAAAATGAACTCTAATGGAGTCGTTTTAAAAGATTTATCATTCGAATTATATAATTATCAGAGTTTACAAAATGTGGTCCCAGATGGTTCCATGTTTACAAAATACATCAATTGAGTTTTCGAATGATAATAAAATTTATAGCCATCTTGAATATCCGTGCTCCTCCGTGCCAGCCTCGATCATTATGGACATGAGATAAACATGCTAAAGTGTCAACACAAAGGTTGGTGAGTTCATAGAGATTGTGGGAAATAATGTTAAAACCTTATACAAATCATCGATAACAGTATAAATAAATACTAAATGAAGGTTTTTAGGATTCCAAGTGTATGACTATTGTACTAAATACAATATCACATGTAGGTAGTGTTTCTGTTACTCTTAATTGGATCAAGTCCTGTTTATTCTGTATGGCTGCCCATGTATATTGCTACATGGGTCTGTAATAACGGCTGCCCATGCATATTTCTACTTGGCCCCGCAATGAGTATTGTACGACTGCCCAAGTATATTGCTACATGGGTCCGCAATAACGGCTGCCCATGCATATTGCTACTTGGCCCCGCAATGAGTTCTGTGCGACTGCCCAAGTATATTGCTACATGGGTCCGCAATAACGGCTGCCCATGCATATTGCTACTTGGCCCCTTAATGAGTTCTGTGTATGGGTTACGTTGTTATACACCCCAAAGCATTTGAACATTGTTTTGTTTGCCCTACCCGGGTCAACACAAAGGATGATACGCTTGTTTGTTCTAACTGAGTCAACTTAATGGTTACATTAATCCTGATAGATCTAACCATAATATTCGTGTTCACTACGCATAGTGCTTAATGGTCCATGATATAGAAACTCTAAGTATGACAATAATGTTATCTAGCATAAATAAACATTCAGTTCAGATAAAGATATAGTTGCAAATAATAGTGATTGTCAAAAATAGTTAAGCATGTATCTCCCCCAAAGATAGTACAAAATGATTGAAAATAGGGGCCATGAACTAACCTCAGAGTAAATGATGTTATGGATATAATAAAATCGCTGGATAAGCCGGGAGAATCTCTACGAGCAACCTAGAAATATGATATCGTGTTTAGGTTCTAAAACAACGAAGTGAATATTTAAACATGCCATATATAGTTTATATATTTCATACTACTGTTTAGGCCATCATAATCCAGAGGTCATGCAGTAAACGTTCGAGGAGCTAGGACACTTTAATTTGTAAATCCAGCAACTCGTCGATACGTTTACCCAAATGAAACCCCTTACATGAAGCTCCCTACTAACATAGTATGTATATGTGAAACATACATTTTTCTTACTTGATTATATGACATATTAAGAGTTTATAAATACACTAAATAAAATAACAAAGTTTATATGTATTTAAATAATTTTGAGTCTTATAATCACTTACCTTTATTTAGAATGCTTGAGTATTATAGAAAAAGGTAATATAAGCGGAGCTTCGACGTAGAATTTTTATTCTTCAAAAACCCGAGGCTACTTGAAGATTATAACAACGCCTTCTTGAAAACCCGAAGCTATTTGAAGATAGTAACAAAGTCTTTTTGGAGACTTGAAGTTATTTGAAGATTATAGCGACTCTTTCTTGAAAACTCGGAGAAAACAAGATCAAATGCTAGCTTTTCTCAAGAACACATAAAATTTCTTACAAAATATAAGAGAAGTGCCTTTCGTTTTAGGTCTTCAAGGTTATAAGAAGGTATGGTGCAAGAAATAATGAAGGCTTAGGCTTGGTATTTATAGGAAAGATTTAGGAGTTAACTACATATCGGGTTAAAAACTAACCATGGTTAAATTTACACTTGTAAACTTCTAAAGAATGAATGGTCAAGATCATGCCACCATGCTTGATAACTCCTTAAAAATGCCACATATGCCTAAAATGAGGAGGTTAAGAGTTCTAGTTTTTCATCTTGTCTTACGGAGTGAGTTTTGGTCCCGTTAATTGCTAACTTTAAGTATTTAAATAACGAAACGTAAAACCGGGTATCGTAAAAATATGAAACTTATAGAAATGGTTAAACTTGTCAATATACTCATTATTATCTTATAAAAATGAGTGCTAAGTTTAATGGGTCACGAAAACGCTGATAACGCTGGAAACGTAGGTTTAAAACGTGTTAAACGTAAAGCGTACGAAAGTTGCGTAAAACTGAGAAAAGTAAAATGTAACTTTTCTAATATGATTATAATGAACTTAATAGACTTAAAATGTCTAGGCTAGGCTTAGTCTAGTGTCGGTTGGTGTTAAATGTCCTTTGGACGTAAAACCGTAAGTGTTAAAAATCAAGGAATGATTTTTTTTCAAAGGAGGAGGGAAAAATATGTTGACTTTCCAATAATATAAAAGCTTCTAAACATATTAGAAAATATGGTGCAGGATTGGAAGATTTCCCTTTGCTTTTACGTCATTCTCCTACATCTTCTTCCTTATCTATGAAACAAAGAGGAGAAAAATATTAATATTCACATAAAAGGTGTCTGAAACAAAAAGCAGGAAAACCGAAAATCAGAAAACCCTAATTTAATAATTCAATCTTTAACCCAAAAAAACAAAATCCACAAAATAAATCCGATCACTACAATTGGTCAACAGCAGCGAAACCCTAGCTCAAATAAAATGAGTATTCCAGATAACCTTAGAAGGTTTAACTCGCAGAAATATGGGAAAATAGCTACACACCTTTTTGTCAATCTCCATTCTCAAGTCTTCTTCTAACATTTTCTGAAGTGAGTTCAAAGCAGCAACTGGTTTTAGTTTTTCTTTATCCCCTTCAAAGTAACTTTGTTTATTTTGTATCCAGTAGGTGATGCTCAACTCCTTGTGGATGTTGGTGAATCGATGATGGCGAATCGATAATGGGTGCCTGGAATTTGTCATAGATTTATCAAAACCCAAAAAAAAAATCAGCACATCCGTTAAAAAGGATCTCCAAAAATTCACAATCATTTACAGAGAATAACTTACCTGCAGCTGAAGAATACGATTATGTGGATAATGGCTGCGTGGTTGTGTGTGAATGAATATGTGGCTTCTAGATCTCACCGATACCTTAATTCTTCTGTTCGATAGATAATTTTTTTTTCGTGGAATCACCGATCAATTTTTTTGTGTGTGCTTGTATGTGAATGGAATTTTGTTTGTAGTGTATGGTTTGTGCCTGAATGGAAGATTCAGGAAGGTAGATATCTTGTGAATGTAGGGATGGAAGAGATTATAACCCGGGAAAAAAATATTAAATATTATTAAAGTAACTATTCATACCCACTGTATCTCATCTCACATTAGCACTGTAGTTACAAGCAACAGTTGCTAAGTTGTATATAAAAAGTCTGCCAGTAGCAATTTTGGGTACCAAGGGCCTTGAATTCTAAGGTGTGGAAATAGCAATTTTTGTTGGGTCGGGTTGCAAAACCAAATTGCCGGGTTGCGCCATAAATGTATAATAGATATAATTTCTTACCGTTAGGTCTGGTCAGTCAAATAAAGATTTTTTGTTTTATTTAAATATGACCGTTGATATTTTTGGGGGAAAGAAGTATATATGGATAAGATTTAATTCATTTTTCATCTTTATCCATTATTTACTTCTAATTTCTATAATCTTTTTTCACGGCCAAGATTTACTCTGTTTTTCTACTATCAGTAAAAACCCTAATTTAAATTCTCAACCAGCACTTAGTCATTCTCTCATCAATGGCTTCACTAAAGTTTGTTGACAAGCACAATCAAGTTGGTTTCTTGAAGAAACCAACCCAAAGTGATGGCTTTGCGCAGATAGTAGATTTCTTGAAAGGTTCTAACCTTCGGTATGCTTTAACTGCAAATCCTACTATTTATGCATCTCTTGTTAAGCAATTTTGGAGGTCTGTGACCTACGAAACCCTAGTCGATGGTACATCATAGCTAAGGGCAACAATTGACACCCTTGACTTCACCATTACTGAAGCCTCCATTAGAAGTAGTCTCCAATTGGGTGATGCTTCAGGGGAATACATATTGTCTAATGATGACCTTTTTGAGGGTATGAGAACCATAGGATATCCCACTGATGGTACCTTTACTTTTTGGAAAAGCTATTTTACACCACAGTGGATATTTTTACTTCATCATTTGCTCCATTGCCTAAGTCCCAAGAGTGGTGGTTGGGATCAGTTTGGAAGCAACATTGCTTCTGCATTGGTCTGTCTTGCACTTGGACGGCCTTTTAATTTTTCAAAATTGATTTTTGATGGCATGGTTGCAAATGTCAAAAATGAAAAACGTAAGTTCTTAATGTACCCACGATTTCTTCAAATGATTTTGAACTTTGAAACTGAAGATAAAGAGCAGACCTACATAAGTGTGGCCTTTACACCAAATTTTTTTGCAAATATGAAAAGGGGTTTTGTTGGGGCCCATTGGCCTTTATTGCCTGCTATGCTTCCTGGTGTTACTAACATTGCAGGTACATCTGAGGTTGCACAAGAGCAAACTACTGAAGAGCAAGTACAAGAACAACCTAAGTCACCCACACCACAACCAAAACCATCACCATCTCCAACCAGGACAGCTACACCTACACCATCTCCTAAACCCTCACCACAACAAACCCAGGTTCCAAGTGTCATTCAGGAGGAGGAATCTAACCTATCTCAAAGGGTGTCAGCCTTGGAAAAGTCCAATCAAGCTTTGAGCAATGCTGTCATCACTTTGGTAAAGAAGGTTAAGAAATTGGAGAACCTTTTGATGGACAAGGGGGTTCAATTTAGTGATGAGGAAGGGGATGAAAATTCTTCCAAACAGGGGAGGAGTTTTGGTGAAGAGCAAAGTTTTAAGACACCTTCTCAAGTCAAGTCTGCTGGTACAAAGAATGTAAGCCCAGAAACCATGGAAGCAGCAGAGACCTTAGCTCAATCCTTCAACAAGATTAAACAACAAAAGAAGAAGCTAAAAAGAAAGTTAAGGATTGAAGAAAGTGAAGATGAATAAGTTAATGCTGGTGATAATACTGGTAACGTTTTTAGTTCTGGTGGTAAAGAAAAGTCTGGTGAGCATGTAAGTTTTGTTCATAAAGATAAGTCTGTTGATGAGGAACAGCCTAAGAAACAAAGAGAAGGAAAACAAATTATGATTGAAAGTCCTAAGCCCAAGAGGACAAAGAGACAAGAAAGAGAAGATCAAGCTTCTCTAGTTGAGATAGCAAGGTTACAAGCACAAGAAAAGGCTGAGATAGAAAGGGAAGAAGAACAGAAAAGACAAGATGAGCTGTATGCAAGGAGATTAGCAGAAGAGTCTGATGATCCAGTTTTGTCCTTGATTGAAGAAGATGATGAGCTAAGATCAAAATTTGAGGAACTTAGAGCAATTCCAGGTTTGACTGCTGAAGAGAGAGCCAAACAATTAGCAGAGTTCATAAACACTAGAAGAAGTGAATCAACTTTGGGGGATTTTATGTCTATGATAAGACAGGCTCAGAAGAAAACCAAGGTTCCTAAGAAGATGTCCAAAGGAGAAAGATGCATAGTATGAAGATGTATCTGAAGAACATGATGTATTCAACTTTTGCTGGGATGCAAGGAAAATCATATGAAGATATTCTACAAAAGTATCAAAGGGCATTTGAGAGGGATCAAGGTTATAAACCCATTGACTATGAAGATTCCTTGAAATGGCGTTTTAGACAAAAGGTGTCTGAAGATGAAAGGATAGAGAAAGTGACAAAGTCTGAGCAAGAGATAGAATCTGAGAAAGTAGTTGAAAAAGAACCTGAGATTGAGAAAGTATCTGAAGAGAGAAAGGAGAAAGAAGAAGTGAAAAAGCCTACCATTATATGTAGCAGAAGGAAAAGTGTGGCAAGGAAAGGCAAGTATAAGAAGGAATCAGAGGAAGAACCTTCATCTGAGGGACTAACTATGGGAACAATATCTAATATAAGCTCTAAGGAACCATCCAAGATTGTCAGATATCAAATCATCAAGTCTGGGAAAAGAGCTGCATAATAAATTATAAGGGAGGATAATTCTGATATTGTGTATACTAATTTCCCAGGGATTTTAAATGATATGAGTAGACAAGATCTTCAAGAACTTTACAATTTGGTGAATATCAAACATGGAGATAATCCACCTGAGGAAGAATTTGAAAGAGTATTTTGGGGAGATTTGAAAGTGATGTTTGAGCCACTAGCTGAGTCAGATGTAGTGTGGAAACTTCCTGAGGAGCAAAACATTGTCAGTTGGAGATATTTTCACAACTGTAAGGTACATTGTTTGTCTTTGCAAAATGTTGATGTTTATATGCTTGCAGAAGTGGAATATCCCCTCTCACCTTCAGTTTGCAAGGAAATGATGAAGAAAAAGTTATATATAGATAAGAGTGATGAGGTATATGAACAGATTTTGGATTTAATTAAGTGAGACTATAGGAACTTCTCACTTGGTGAAGGTGCATAACACTAACATAACAAATGTTTATCAGTCCACCATGTCTAATCCACATAAGGACTGACTAATCCAGAGCAAACGGCTCAGGTAAAGATATTTCAAATCCGTTAATGGTTGGCAATTTACCAAAAATTGTATGGTATTCAACTCACCATATCTGAGATAGTGAAGAGTTGGCTAGCCCACAAGGTATGGCTTATGGTAAAGGTTGTGGAAAACCATACATGGTAATCAATTCACCAAGATGAGGTATATTTCATCAAAAGAATTGGCTAGTCCAAAAGCAAACGGCTTTTGGTAAAGACAAAACAAGTCCGTTGATAGTTGATGGTTTACTAAAAATCATATGGTTATTAATGTACCATGGTCTTACACACCAGAACATTGGCTACTCTAGTAGTGATGGCTATTGGTAAAGAGACATCAAATCCATTAATTTTGAATGATTCACCTCTCACAGGAGTTTACACACCTGGAAGTGATGAGAATAGTATGAAACTTAAAAGAATTGATGTACAAGTAGTCATGGTTGCTGTGAAGATCAGATGGATTGCATATCAGATGGTGAAAAGATTATTCAAGTCAAGTTGCTGCATAAAGATCAGATTTGAAGTTTTGAAGTGTTAGAGATAATTCCAAGAGTTCAAGATTAAATCCTCAAAAACTTATTCAAAAGAAACTTGAAGTTCATGAAGCATGAAGATCAAGTTAGGGGAGGATTGTTGGGAAATATCACAAGACAAGAGAAGACTTAATGAGAAGAACAGAATTAAGTCTGGTGGACTACGTAATTAAGTATGTTAGTTCTATTAGTTAAGTCTTGTAATAGTTAAGTCTGGTTGTTCATTATTAAGTCTGGTAGAGTAAAGTTAAGTCTTGTTGACTTTAGTTGTTAAGTCTGGTCATGAAAGTTAGGAAAGTTTGTTAGATATAAGTTAGGAAAGGACACGTAGTTATCTTTAGAGAAGATACGTATATCCTTCTACACGTTTTGTATCTAGGGTTTCCTTAGTGTATAAAAGGAACCCTAGTCATTAGTTTTTGATAACGACGAAGATTGTAATCACTTAGATTAAAAGAATTAATATACGAAGTAAGATATAGTTATTGTGTTCTTCATTGTTTGTTGTTAAGATTCCGCATTAACAATAAGCAAAGTGTTAGAGTTTCTTACTTAGATCAATTTGGTTTATACAAGTCATCTAACAAGTAACAAGGCTACTTGGATCCATAATTTTTGTGGACCATCATAGATCTGAACCTTTCTTGAACCAGACTCCATAGCTTGTCCAAGTCTTCTCTATCAAAAGCCTTCATCATATCTTCAAAATGCTTGTAGACTTCTGAGTGTCCACCTACCCTGATAATCTTTCAGCCCTTGATAAACCCATCTGAGTAAACTTCCCAGTCAATGATGGGATGTTTTGCTTGAAGTGGATCAACATTCATAGCTTCTGGGATTATGACCATCATACTCTGAATCCTTTCATTAGGCAATTCCTCTGCTGTTTCTTCTTCCTCAACTACTTGAACTTCTTTTTCTTCTTCAGTCTTTTGCTTCTTTGAATCATCTGACTCTAACTGCTTACCTATTCTCTTATCAACTCTGCTTGTCTTAACAATTTCTGTGAATCCTCTTAAGAAAATCTGAATTTTCCTATATGCTATGTAGAACAATTTCTCTATTTCTTCATAAGACCTGCCTTTTAATTGTTTTCCAGTCCAATAGTCTTGATGTTTCAGATAATCTTTCATGTACCTCATCTGTTGAGCTTTTGTAGGAGGTTTCTTCTTTGCAGCTGACTTCTTACTTTGATGCTTTCTTATCTCTTCCAGTAGATCTTTTAGAGCACTCTCTTGTTCTTCAGTTGTAAACTATGATCTTTCTTCCTCTTGCATCTTTGAAGCTAATTCGCTATCAGCCTGTTCTTGAGTAGTTCTTTCTTCTTCTTCACTAAAGAGTTTTTATTCAACTAAAAACCTTGCAATTCTCTCTTCTTCAGCTACTCTTTCTTGTTCTTCAGCTTGAAGTCTTTGAGCAACCTCATGATCAAACTCAATTTGTGCTTGAGACTTCTTATTGATCTTCTTGGATGGCTCAGCTTCACACACTATAGCTTTTCCTTTGTCAATCCTTCTTCTTCTCATGTAAACTACACCAGCAATACTAAGTCCTGCACCAGCAGTACCTTCTTAAGAACCTTCTTGAGCTTCTTCCATGTGTTCATCTGGCCTCCCTTGAGTATCAGTAACTTCTTGAACCAATGAAACATTGGGATCTTGATCTAGCTTGGCAATCTTAGATTGTTAAGAATTAAATATTCAAGGTATTGGTTTTGTATTAGTATTGCTGAAGATTAACACTAACAGTACTAATGAGTTAGTACTGCTAGTGTAAGATGAAGACTGTTGAAGATATAACTAACAGTACTAACTGCTGAGTTAGTATTGCTAGTATAGAAGATGGTACTACTGGACTGCATGAAGACTGAAGATTAGTACTGCTCATGATGACGTGTAGATGGATAAGTATAGAATAGATTTCATGTATATCTTATATAGTTAGAATTAAACGGATATTCTGCATGTTTAGAATATCAATACTTATCTTGTAAAGGACTCCTTGTGTTACAAAAAGAGGTCCTAGGTTAGATGTTTAGATATATGTTTTGTTAAGCTTCAAGGTTTTGTAAACCCTAGTGATAAGCAAGATCACTCATATTATATCTAATGATATTGAAGCATTTGGTGTTATTCATTATTCATATAAAACTATCCATTACTCTTACATTAACAAATCTTCTATTTATTAATTAGTAGATTCCGCATACTAGTTGGTATATACTCAAAGTATCCTCAACACAAGTCAAGTGTGTTTAGATCCTCTCACAAGTCCATCAATGGCCGCCATTTCCTTTGAAGAAGGCTCTTCCTCACTCTTCCTGGTGCTTAATTGATTTCTGGAACCTCTGCTATCTTGATTCCTACCCCTGCTATCCTGGTTCCTTGGCCCTCTGCATTCCCTAGCAAAGTGTCCAAACTTATGACTGTTGTAACACTCCACTTTTGATTTGTCATACCCATCAACATCACCTGGACTGATAGTGATCCTCTTTCCTGGCTTCTGATAATACCTCTTAGCCCTCATACTTAGCAAAGCAATTTGCTCCTTCAAATCCATCTCCTCCAGATCATCTTCATGAATTTAAACTAGGTCTTCATGATAAAGCTGAGACCCACGTGCTTGACTGGCCAAGAAAGCATAGACAGTTTCATCACCTAAGCTAGCAGTACTAGTTTGTGAACTAGCAGTACTAACTTTAGGGTTAGCAGTACTAACTCCTGAAACCTCTTATGGACGGCAATTGCTGGGAAATGTCACAAATGCCATGTTCCTAGAGCTAGAACTTGAGCCTCTAGTCTTTCTCACCTGCTATTCAACAATCTTAAGATTGGTGTACAGATCATCAAGACTCATTGTATCACTATCTAGCTTATTCCTCCAGACAACTACATGAGTATTCCATTCCGCGGACAGACTTCTTAAGAACTTCATATTAAGATCCTCTTGTGGAATCTCTATACCCATGACAGCTAGTTGGCTTACTATCTTCTCAAGACTGTTGAACATACGATCAAGAAACTCAGTGCTTGTAGCACTAAAGTTCTCATAATTTTGCTTCAGCAAAGTCTTCTGTGTCTTCTTGGTGGCTTCATTACCACCAAACCTTGTTGTTATGGCTTCAAACAGAGTCTTTGCATCCTTTTACTTGCTAAAAGTTAACAGTTGTTCATTAGGTATCGCCATCAGCAACATACTTCTAGCCTTGTGATCATTCTACTTCTGAAGCTTCTCTTCTGCAGTAACAGGACCTGATACAGTTTGAGCATTGCCTTCACTTGTTGATGGTTTGACTGTGGGTTTGAACGAATTGCCATTCTCTGTGATGTCCCATAGAGCATAATCCTACACCTGGAAGTATTGCTCAATTATGAGCCTCCATGTCTCATAGTCACCCTGCTTTAGAATAGGCAGTTTAGCAGTGGTAGTTGTCTGAGTAGTTTCGATATCCATTGCTTTAGTGAAAATAGAGAATTCTTCTAGTATGTTTCTTCTAGATCAAAGTTTTACAACCAAAGCTTTGATACCACTTGTGAGTCCTTAAACACGGATCTTACTTGAGCTTGTTAGAAACTTTATGGAACACCAAAGAGTATGCGGAATTTACTCTTTAATGTTTAGAAGAATATTAACAAAGTGTTGAACAATGAAACAGTAAACAATGGAATAGTATAACCAAAATGATTTAATATTATTAAGAAAATAATACGGTGATCTGAATATCACTAGGGTTTACAACCTTGAATCTTATCAACACATACGTATTCCAGATATATAAGATATTAACCTAGGACCTCCTTTTATAGGCACAAGGTGTCCTTTACAATATAACTGTCAATATACAATATATTCGTATCATTCTAAACTTATAAGATATATACTAAATATCTTCTATACATATCTTCAAACGTCTTCTAAACCTTGGCAGTATCAATCTTCCAACAGCAGTCTTCAGCAGTACAAAGTAAACCTGGCAGTACTAATATTTACACTAGCAGTACTAACTATGTTAGTATTGTTAGTGTTATTATTCAACAGTCTCATCTTTAGCTTGGCAATACTAACTCTGAATGAATAATTCCCAACAGAACTCATCTGAAACCTTTCATGCATCAATGTCTCAAACTCAATGCATAACACCTTGTTTGTGGATCCAAAGATAATATCATCAACATAAACTTGAACTAGCATAATATAATCTTTGTGTCTTTTGATAAACAAGGTCTTGTGAATCTTCCATCTACTAAAACCATTGTCCAACAGGTATGTTGACAATGTGTCATACCAAGCTCTATGAGCTTGATGTAAACCATAAAGTGCTTTTTCCACCTTGTATACCTTATCAGGAAAGTCAGGATCTACAAATCCAGGTGGTTGAGAGACATAAACTTCTTCTTCAATTGTCTCATAAATAAAAGCACTTTTCACATCCATCTGATACACCACAAAATCTTTGTATGAAGCATAAGAAAAGAACAAACTTATAGCTTCAATTCTTGCAACTGGGGCAAAGACTTCATCATAGTCAATCCCTTCTTCTTGAGTGTATCCCTGAGTTACTAATCTTGCCTTGTTTCTTATCACAATACCTCTTTCATCCTTTTTGCATCTGAAAACCCATTTAGTACCAATAGCTCTCTTCCCATTTGGTAAGTCTACCAGAGTCCAAACTTCTTGTAGCTTGAATTGTAGAAGCTCATCCTACATAGCCTCCACCCAGCTTGGATCCTGTAATGCTTTATGTGCATTCTTGGGTTCTATTTGTGATAGAAAACAAGCAAACAAACAGGTATGAAGGTCTTTATGACTATTTATTTGATGAAGAGATCTTGCAAAGAAACCTTGTTCCTTCAAACCTTTTGTCATTCTTCTTGTTTGAACAGCTGACTTCACATCTCTAATGATTTGTTCTTGAGGATGATGCTTATGAATTCTGGTAGTTGGAATAGGACTGACAGGGATTGTATCATCCATATTGTTTATGTCACCCTCTGCACCAACTTCTTCATCATCAGTATCAGCATAGATATTTTCCAAAGGAGGCATGTTTGGATCAACTGGATATTCATCTTCATCAACAGCAATGCCTTCTTTGTCAGCAGTATTAACATTTTTATCATTGCTAATGTTGTTAGTGTTGTTACCATCATTAGCAACATTAGCATCATTAGAACTGCTAACATTATCATCCTGCACTTGTTCCTTAGTTTCTTTTCTTGGAGATTCATCATTCTGCTGTTCTTCCTCACTTAAAAATTTAACACCATCTACTTTATCATCTTTTGGATCTTCATCTTAATCATATCCTTGTGAACTCTTTGGATCTTGGGTTGAGATAAGTGGATCAGCAGTCCATATAGGTAACAAATGGTACTTTTGTGCAGATTTTGTCTCCTTTCTAAATTATGTACCTACATCAGTATTAGGTTTTGTACCTGCAAACTTATTAGACTGTGTACCTACAACAACTGGCTCATAATTCATTGTTTTGGTTAGGGCATCAATATCAAACAGCCAGTCTGGTCCACTACCTGCAACATTAGGTATACTCTCACTAAACTTAATGTGCAAGTTCTCTTCCACTTTCCTGGTTCTACTAGTGAACACTCTAAAAGCTTTGCTATTCAGTGAGTATCCAACAAAGAAACCATCATCAGCCTTTCCATCAAACTTGCCTAAGTGATCTACGGTATTGAGGATAGTAACAGGACACCCAAATAGTCTTAAAAAGCTTAACATTGGTGTTCTACCATGTAAAAGTTCATAAGGAGTCTTGTTATGAGGCTTAACTACTAAACTTCTATTTTGCACATATCAAGCAGTATTAACCACTTCTGTCCAAAGTAGGTAACTTAGATTCAGCTAACATTATTCTAGCAGCCTCAATTTGTGTCCTATTTTTCCTCTCAGCAACACCATTCTGTTGAGGAGTCCTTGCTACACTATACTGTCTCAAAATACCCTTCATCTCATAAAACTGATTCATATCCCTATTATTGAATTCAGTTCCATTGTCACATCTTATCACCTTAACCTTATGATTAACTAGGTTTTCTATCCTTGTTATAAAAGTCTTAAGAATGCCATTGGTTTCATCCTTAGTTGCTAAAAAGAAAACCCAAATAAACCTGCTAAAATCATCTGTGACAACTAGGCAACACATCATTTTCATTAAACTTTTCACAAATGTTGGTCCAATTAAATCCATGTGCAACATATGTAAAGACTGATTTATTGAGTTCATTGCTTTGGTCTTACAAGAAGCTCGGTGTTGTTTTCCCTTCTGACTAGCAACATAGCTTTCATTGTTTTCAAAAACATTATAAGGTAAACCTCTAACAGGGTTTCCCTTAACCAATTTATTAATGTTTTGAAATTTAAGTGTCCAAGCCTTCTATGCCAAACCTTAGATTCATCAGATGTGGCCTTTGCAAAAAGACAAGTCAAACCTTTTTTAGGAACTATGTTCTTTAAATCAACACTGTATATATTGTCTTTTCTAGGAACCTTAAGCAAAACATGACTTTCATCAGTTAACTTAAAGTCAGGAGACAAGACAAAACATTCAATGTCAGTAAAAAGAACACTGTTCTTTTTATCACACATTTGTGAGACACTAAAGAGATTAAACTTAAGTTCTTTTACAAAATACACATTATCAAAATCTAATTTACCAGTTTTGATTGTACCTTTTCCTGTGATTTTCCCTCCTTTGGGATTACTCCCAAAGGCAACATATCCTCCATCAAATGCTTCAAAATCTGTGAGATAGGACATGTTTCCGGTCATGTGCCTTGAGCATCCACTGTCAACAACTCCATGATCCTGTAACTCCACCTGTGGATTGCCCTGCACATAAAGTAAGAAAATCAATTTTTCTTGGGGACCCAAGCCATTATTTACTTGGATCTGCCTTGTGCATCAACATTATTATATTTCTTTAAAACTATTGATGCACTGCTATGTCTGGAAACATGATCCAAATCATTAACTTTTGGTTTCCAGACCCAGCAAGCTGAGGCTTTAACAGCATAAACATGATCACCCCAGACAGTATCATGCACTGCTTTTGGCTTAGTACTATTAACTACTGCTTTTGCCTTAGCAGTATTAACAACTGTATTCCTTTGAATTGGCTTCTTTTCAGTGGAATATGCTCTTTTTGAAAACTGTGATATTGACTTAGCACCATTCACTATTATTTTTATGGAAGCAGTACCAACAGATCTACCAGTATTAATCAATACTGTTGGTTTAGAAATATTTTTCTTGGCAGTATTAACTGATATTAAACCAGACCTCATTGGTACTACTCTGGGAACTATGTTTCTTTTAGCAAAGGGGTGAGATTTTTTAGCAAAACTTTGGTGATTCACCCTCTGAGCATAGTTCCACACAGGTTTTTGATAGTAATAACAATTATCCTACAAATGTTCAAAACTACCACAAACATAACAAGCTTTGTTAAACATCTCAAAGTTACTTCCTAACCTATGAGGCATCATATCATTCCAATTTCTTTTGTTCCCTCTAGGCTTGTTAGTGTGTATCCTAGCTTGCTCAACAGTTCTCCTAGCATTTTGTTCCTGTGAATTAAGTTTAGCAAAATTTGTCTTTTCAACACTAGGCCTGACTGTTTTTCTTTCAACCTTAGGTGTAGACTCAACCTGATCCTCATCATCAGATACCAAATCTTCAATAATTGGTGCATCAGTATACTTTTTTGAAACTTTAGACTTTTCCTCATTAAACTTAGCATTACTACTCTCACCTACAGGCTTATCAGCAGACTCATTTAAACAAGAAAATTCTGACAAAGGAGGTGCAAATTTTCCCGTAATGGGAGGATGTTAGGTCACTATAATCGTATAACACAAGTAATAGAGATGATAGAAATGAGAGAAAGAGAGAAGAGAAATGGTCGAATTAACTCATACGATAGAGTAACAAAGTGTTGCTTGTATAAATGAAATAACCAACAATATAAAGAGTATGTTACATGAGTATATATAGGCAATGCTTAGGGCAATGCCTAGTTAAGTCTTTCTAGAAGAAATTAAACAAAATGGCACGGCCCATAGGCCTTCTAATAGGGCCGAGCCTTAACACTAACATAAAGGCCTTATACTTAGCAACCTATTACAAATGATATGACCAAGACTTGATATTAATGAAATGTGTTCCCAACAATCTCCCCCTAAGGATTGGTCATCAAGGTTGCTTCTTCTTTGCTTCTTAGGCTTTGACGTCTTGTGTATCTTTGTTCTTTGTTCTTGTTATGTGTGATATGGTAATGTCGTGATCTCCCTTTCATCAACGTCTTTTAATTCCGGTGTCATTAAATCTTTTCCACCATGTTCATACTTCTTTTGACATTGATCTTTATGCTTCAAGTAATTCTCATTCTTTAGCTTCGATCTTTTGGCTTTTGAACATTTGCTTTGCTTTGATCTTTGTGAGAACTTTCTTTGCGATGTTAGTATGAGCATAATGGTGATGGTGGTGGAAGAACTCCTGGTCTCCATAAATACCTGCATGTAAACGGTTAGCAATAAAGCATCCGGCACTTATAGGATCAGACTTCGAGATCGTTAATAGCATAGTGTGAAAACTTTCTCTAATCCTTGCCAAAGCCGTTCCTGAATCGGATGCCCCTAAGAGGGCTTACACAGATACACCGAAGTGTATCAACGATTCAGGGTGAGTCGCTGAAGTATACCGAAGTATCACTCCACGACTATAGACCGTTTGGAACCACCGCGAACACTAAGTGTAACCCACAAGGGATTACCGAAGTGACCTGCTGTCAGGGCTGTTTGATGTTGACCCTGGCAGGAATTTCCACTCAATCACTGAGAATCACAATTGTGAGTTCCCACATGAATGTTTTTGGCATATTGATAAGATCTGCGTAGGACTCTTGTTTTTTACAACTGGTATCCTTAATGTTGAACAACCAGTGTAGAAATATTAAGTGTTCCTAAGAAATCTTTTGATGTATCTCGCGGCTTTAGACTCGATTTAGTGCAATATTTGGTTTTAGTCATCGGAGGCACGGAGCAGAGTGCATCCTCTTCAATATCAACACATCTCGGAGTGAAAGGTCGACAGATTATGCAAGTTTCTCCGTGAGAAATGAAACAAGTATCTTTTGAGAGATACTTGAGTGGCTAGAAGGTTTAGTGCAGTGCGTCACTGGGTCCATGACGTCTTTGTCTTCAATACCGGTGTTACCTTGGTGATAACCAGTAGCATATGGATTGAACCTGGTTTCTTCCCTAAGGTTGAACATTTGGAGGGCTCTTTCTTTTCACCCTTTTCATAACTTTTCTTTTTAATTATTCAACCCCTTCTTTCTCCTTTCATTTCTTTTCTCCTTTTTTCGATCATACCTAAGGACTTCTAGCACTAAGCTATTGGTATTGTCCATTGGTAGATCCCTCCGGTTCTGGCTGATCATAGGACATATTTCTTAATCTTAGTCACCTTATAACTCCATGACTATCCTAAGTTACCATAAACCATTTATTTGAAAAAATCTCTCAAAGTGTTTATGATTATAAAATATATTTTGTTAACACTTTGAGAGTTTTGCATTTTCAGAAATACTCCCTCTTCACATGTGCTCATAAGTTTTTAAGATAAATTTGCACATGTCGGGTGGAGTTGGCACTTTTGAATTGATTGATTTTCAATGAATATGACCAATTCAAGACACGCTTACATCACTAGTTGGACTAGCTTGAAATTATTACCCGTCCTTGTATCCCATGAAGTAGTTGATAGAGAGATCACTCTTGTAGACAAACCCAAAGGTTGGGTCCTTCTTCATGGTATACTGTGGTTCTTGGTTGATCTCAGAAAGATGTAGAAGTGGTGCGGTTAAGTTAATCTTCCTTTGATAGCTCTCGACCCCAAGTTGCAATTCTTCAACGCGTTCTTTGATGATCTTTCTTTTGATGTAGTATAGCAGTGAAGTGCTGAACGCGTATGTAAGATCAGTGGAGAAATGATGCATCTTCCCTTGAACCTTGATGAGATACATGTCTTCAAGATCATTAAGGTTCAAATCCGGAAAGTCTGCTTCTGAGAATGTGTACACCTTCTAATCTTGTCTTCTAACCCTGATTTTATGTAGAAAGGTATAATCATACCTCTTTTCCGCTTCAATGCTAACCACAATAATTATCCTGAGATTACTCATCATTGGAGTTGGAGACTTCTTCGTGAGTTTGCTTTTGTACCATGTTCTCCTTTTCTCATTCCAGTGATATATTCCCAGTTGCACATCTTGATTGTACAACACTTTGTTAGTTACGAAGAGTCTTGTAGTTGTTTCTTCAATGGCGGGTTATGGATAGCTTGCAGCAGGAATCAGGGTTATGGAGGTTTCATACTTAGGTTGACACTTGATGCCGTGCACAAGAAGTTCCAGATCATTGTTGAAGAAGAAGCTATAGGGGACAGCAGGTGGGTCTGAAGTTCCAATCACCAGCAAAGGCTTTATCTAATCCATAACTTATGGTTGTTTGTGTTGAGAAAAACTATCGATCACATACATGTCCGGATTAGTCCAGCTGAAATAACTAGACATTGCTCGTGCAATGTTTTCCAGGTGATATTCAAGCTCAGCTGCACTAGAAGACCTATCTTTCAGCAGGTTGAAAGCATCATTCTTGATTCGACGAAGTTCTCCTTTTGTGATCTTTTTGACCCGTTGGTCACGTTTGAGTTTTTGTGTGAACTCAAGCATGCGTCCATCGATCATGGAGTCATCGTCGACATGTGGTTGAGCACTGACTAGTTGATCAAACCACTCATTCCCTTGAGTCGTGTCTTCGTCCAGCCATGAGACAACAGTTGTCCTTTTGGTTGTTGACTTCTTTCCATGCTTTGACGTTGTTGCTTTTGACTTGGGTCGAGAGTCTGGTTGATCTTGGTGTTGTTGGAATTCTTCGTCTGTAGTGAACTCAAAATGATGTTCCATTGTTGGTGCGGAGGTCTAAGAGGTTCTTAGTGTTTAGAAGCAGATCCGCTGACACTCTTTGATTTCTTGGCTTGTGAGTTCGGGTCTGGGTCTTCATCGTCTCTTGGACGTTTACCTTTGTCAGCCTCAGCTTTGCATGACTCCTTCAATATGTTAGCCTTTATAGCCTCAGAGATGGAAATTTGCTCGGGAGTTGGTGATGTAAGACTTGTTAAGCTTTCAAACAGTTGAAGTTGAAGCTCTTCCAGAGTTGGTTCTTTTGGCTTCGTTGGTTGGGTTTGAAGGACAAGTGGAACTGTAGCCACAATATTCTTGAGAAGACCTTCGATGTTCGGCTCAAGATATTCTTTCACCTTCTTAGATGTGATCCTAGGCAAGTACTTCTTCAAGTATTCTTCAGTGTTGCCCTTGATCGCAGCGAGCATCCTTTCTTGAACGTCATCTGACAGGAATTAATCAACTTGAGCTTTGGTGTTTTGAAGCTAGTTCACTTGTCCAGCAAAGCCGGTGACCATATTTGTTAAGGTTTCTATTTGGTCACGAAGCTTGTCTTCTTTCTTAGCTCTTGCAAGCTTCACGGCCTGCTTTGCCCTTTTTGAATCTTGGGAGATTGGTTTCTTAATTAACTTGCTTGTTGTTGTTTGTGTTGGTGGTGGTGAAGAGTGTGTAGATAATTCAGAATGTTTTTTTGCTTTTGGTGGTGATGCTTGCTGAGAGGCTGGTGGTGTATCATGGTAATTGGAGGAGAGTGTGGAGGAGTGGTTGGAGGTGTTTGAATGTATTTGTCGGCTTCCTTCTCCTTAGCTGTTATCCTTACCAACCTTTCTTCCTCCTCCTTTTTCTTCTTTTCCAATTCTAACACTTCAGCAGCTTTTCTGATCACTTCCTCATCAATAAGCACATTCTCTTTATCATCATCCTCATCCATGTCAAAACCTTTAGCCATTTCATCATCATCCTTTTCCTCGTGATTACCGAGTTGATTAACCGGATCTAAACGAGGTGGAATAACTCCTGCTGCAACTCCAGACCCACCGGGTTGATTAACCGGATTGACGATGGTCTGGTCTTCATCAAAATCTCTAGCAATTTCCTCATCGATTCTCATCTGTTCCTCAAGCATCATCTTCTTCCGCCTCTCTTCATCAGCTTTAAATGACTCACGACTTTCATCTAGAGCAATCTTGGTAGCTATTTATTCCTTGTAGATTGTTGGTTCTTCATCATTTTTTGTATCAGAACTGGATCCCTCTTCTTCAACAATCTTTTCTTTTTCTGGCTCAGGCTTAGCAATCTTGACCAGAACTCTCCTCTTGGTGTATTTAGGAGCCTCTGGTTTGATCTTCTTTGAATTGCTAGATGTGCTGCCTGACCTGCTACTTTCTTTGGCTCGAGTCTTAGCTGGAGCAGGCTCATCATCATACTTACCGAAACCGATATGTCCCTCATTGAACGCTTTATCATATTTGATGTATGCTTGCGTTTTCTTTATCTTATTAGTCAGAAGAGATTCAGGTAGTCTCATCCCTTGTTTGAGTGTGCTTCCTTTAGGGATGTAGACTTGACTAACTGACTTGTCCATAGCAAATAAATGGTTCTCTTGGTCTTCCAGACATCGAGGGATGTCTTCGTTGTCATCAAGTAGATGGTAGATGATAAGCTTGGTAAATCTCACAAATGGGATTTTGGTGAATGGTTTGAGGTGGTGACTCTGAATTTGAAAGACTATGACATCCCAAATGAGTTGAGCATAGTCTATTTGCCTCTGGTTCACTATTCCCCAAAAGATTTGTAGATGAGAAAGATGAGGGTTCTCATGACCACTGTCTCTTCCAAAGACTGATCGTGCCAAGATATAATAAATTGTTCTCCAAGGTTGGGGAATGAGCTTGGCTTCGACCTTGGAGAATCTTTTCAATGGCTTGTCCGGTTTGTAATACCCTATAATTTCCTAGTCATTTATTAATGTTAAACTCGAAGTAAATCGAATTGAAAGTTTAATTAACCCTTTTCATGAGTTAATTATTTTTATAATGCGTCTACAAATTTTATTCTTCAACTATTGTGAAATGTGACTCACACCTCACCTCGAATGGCTCACTCGCGTATCTATGATAAATCAAAAAATCGAGACAATCAAACCCGACAAATCTCCTTTGGGCCACACAAGTCATAACCCAACGACACACTGTCTTTTTTTTTCCTTTGATGGGCCTCGTCTACTCTTGAGCCCACACCAACCCAACATATGGAACTTGAGGCCTAGTAATATACAAACAAACACACCCTCTGTAACACATTACAAACGCACCCAAATTAAAATACATGACAAAACAAAAGTATAGAAAACACAACTCAAATCCTAGGATTCTAATCACATTCAAAATTGTTTTCTTTTCTCTTGGCTCCAACACAGCTGACACACACACACTCCTTACTTTTGTTCCCCTTTGCGTGCAATACTACCCAAAGCAAAACCAAGCCACCCTAATGTCTCCCCTAACCCCATGGCTAGAACCTTAAACAAATATAAAACCTATAATTCCTTTGAATCATCTAGGAACCCATGGCTAGCATGTCTCTCAAACTCCAACAAGCCATTTTTCTTTCCTTGTTCTTTCTTTCCTTCGGCAGTGCCTAGTCACGAGGTTCCTTTACTCTTCATTTTTTACTACACTTAAATAATATAAATTCTTGATTAGCCAATGGATTGTATGTCTCTTAATCCCACAACATGCTACACACAAGTTTTCTATCTTTTCATTATAATAACACGAGTAGTACTTCCCCTATATTTGACCTCCACTCTCTTATCACATCTTGTGTTGCATAAGGGATAGAAACTGCCCACAAGCTTTCACCCTTTCCATTCTATCGACAAGACAATACAACCTTGACACCTCTTTTCTTCCCTTCGACATGGGACAAAGCATGCACAAACTTTTCACTCACCTTGGTACCATGCGCAAGGAGGATTAAAATACTCCAAGTTACATACTCGAAATCCCTATATAAAGCACCACATCTCACATCTTATGCATATACTAAAAACTCCAAACACTTCCTCACCACCACAAAAGCAAACACAACACATATACTCCTCTCTTTTATTTCTGCGGAGCAAGAAGAAGAGTACCAAGCCTTTGGTTAAGTCAAGGAATGCACGGAAGCAACTCAGGTTTGGATTGTTGGGAGCTAAGTAGAGATCGGGTTCTCATTAGTTTTCGTTGCCTTTTTCTTTTCATACGTACCTCATCACCACCATCTTTGGTGAAGTAAGTTCTTGACGATCTCTTTTCAATACATAGCTAGTCGCTATTATATTATGCACATCGCGTATAAATCGTAAAATCCTCTAAACTTGCTACTAATCACGTATAAACTCAAACTTAAACGAACTTAACGTATTGTAATGGCCTCGAGTGGTTAAATGATCTAACAAAACTAAAACATTATTAACACACCAAGACAGTAGACATATTCAAGTTTTTACTTATGCAAACTACTTTTTGGCATTTTCTAAATCGTTCGAATAAACATCGTACACTTAAACACATGATTAGGCCCTCATGCAACATCCCATAATGGGTAAACACACTCGAAACTAATTTAACGACTCATGAAGATTTAGTTGTAAAATAAACTGCTTGTGAAACACTAATACTAAACACAAGTGAAACCATGCAATGGGAAAAATATAGCTAAATATAATACAAAAACAATGTTCCTTAAATATGTTAGGATATGAAACAAAACATGTAGCACCTCTAGCTCAGTTGGTTATGCTGCTTGGTTCCCATTCCAGCGACCCGAGTTCGAATCTAGCCATGGTCATTTTGGATTTTTTTTTTTTTTTTTTAGATTTGTGCTTGTTCTTTCAAAACCAAACGCCCCTTAACTGGGCCTTTAAGCCCAATGGCCATTTCGTACAACTCTTCTTTTCTTCTTCAAAATAAGCTACTTCCATAAACTCAAGATAACTAAATAAACTTAAAGTAATAAAAGGAAACTAATTTTCACAAGTTATAAGTTCTTGGACTAAATATGCAACAATCGTGAATAAATGGTACAAATTGTAAATTATGGAAAGCTGAGGGATTTAAAACAAAAAATAGTAAAGTTTTGCATGAAAATCAGGGGTATAAGCTGTCACTTTCGAAAAGATTGAGAAACATATATAACCTTGTGATTTTGAACTAAAAATGTAAAAGGTACGAGTATTGGGTTAGAAATGTAACTTCCATATAAGTCAAGGGTAAATTTTGTAACTTTGTATTATTTTTGGAAAAACTTATAATTACAAATTAGTCTCGTCAAATTTTTTTAAAAACTAACACTTAATAAATCCCAAACTTACTCACATCGGGTCCTAAACCAACGAATCTAAACACTTGCCATATTACTCTAGGTCGGGAGCCGGTGCCATTCACTTTCGTTATTTGATACTATTTGATCTCGACTACTACATCTCTGAGGTGAGTTCATGGCCCCTACTTTTGCCGGTTTTCTAACTATTTTTAGGGGAGATACATGCTACAACTTTTATTATGATCACAATTGTTTCAAAACCGTATTCTGTACTATATAAATTGTTCTTGATTACGTGCTATTATTCTTGAATTGTACTATTGTTCTTGCTTTGTGCTACTGTTCTTGATTGCGTGCTATTGTTCTACGTCGAGTATGTGCTATATCAATTGACTATTGATACGTTGAGCTACGTGCTATTGTTCTTGTTATCTTGAGTTATCTACTATTAACATTGTTTTGACTCTTTCAAATAATGTTTTCGGAAATCTTGTCGTCCGTACTTTAAACTATACACACTATGAACTCACCAACCTTGTGTTGACGCTTTTAGCATATTTATCTCATGTCCATAATGAATGAGGATGGCACGGAAGGGCACGGATACCGATAGAAGGCTAAAATCTAATTAACATTCAAAACTTATTTAACAAACTGTAAAACCACTGGGACCTCATTTTGTAAACTCTGATATTTATAAAATTCGAATGATAAATCTTTTAAAACAATTCAATTAGAGTTCGTTTTGTATTATTATAACTGTTGTGCCGTCTAGTAACACCCAGTTTGAATTCCGTTGCGTATCCCAAAAATTGGGGGTGTTACAGATTGGCATCAGATCCTAGGTTATAGAGAAACGGGTCTAATTGATACCTGAACTATAACCACCTTTACAAACAAAACATTTTATAGCTTTTTGCTCTCCGTGCCTTCCATCCTCCAGGCGATTATGTGACTTCTAGGTAATTTATGCGGCACGAACATATTAGTATATTGATATATACACTCGACACTCTTTCGATCAGTTTATATAAACACTTGACTTATTTTAACATCATATACCTCCTCGTAAGACATTATGTCAGTGCCCGCTTTTCCCGATCGTGCATCTACATATACATTTTATGATTTACGAAAACCTCCTCCAAAACTTCGTAACCAATTTCAATGGTCTCTCTCATCTATCTAGCATCATAAGAAAACTATTTCATAACCCTACCTAATATCGTTTTATAAGAACTCGTTACGATCGGTCGAACTCCTAGATTTCGGTACTAAATTTCTCCTAAGATGAGTTGGAACAACCGAATCACTAACGTCACCTCATAGACTATTGCCTAGAAACCCATCAATCGTTTTGAAACATAACCTCAAACTTATCACCTCCTACTACGTCTCTTTAGAGCACGAACTCGTAACACATGACATTGCTACGTCTCACTCCTCTTTGTGTATAATTATGCCTCGTACAAGGAAAGCAACTTCAACACCAGCACCAGCTATGACTCCAGCGGCTATCCAGAAATTGATTGATGATAGCGTTACTGCAGCCTTAGAAAATCAAGCAGCGGCGATGGCCCGATCTAGTAGTATCGGAGGACTAACCGGAGAAAACGGGACAACTGCACCTCGCAAATGTACCTACAAGAACTTCATGTGTTGTAACCCAACTTACTTCAAGGGTACAGAAGGAGTAACTGGACTTTCTCATTGGTTTGAGCGTACTGAGACAGTCTTCGTGAGAAGCGGTTGTACTAACGACTACAAAGTTACTTTTGCCATAGGGACTCTCTTGGAGGATGCCCTATCCTGGTGGAATTCTACTGCCCAAAATATGGGTATCGAGGAAGCATATCAAATCACCTGGGCTGAGTTTAAATAGAAGATGCTAAAGAAGTATTGTCCATGTACTGAAGTAAGGAAGCTAGAAGATGAGTTCCACTATCTGGTGGTAAAGGGAAACGACATCAAGACGTATAACAGGAGATTCCAAGAACTGGCTGTACTGTGCCCTACCACGGTACCGGATCTTGAAAGGACATTGGAGAAGTATATCGAAGGACTACCTCGAAGCATTGAAGGGAACCTCGCCGCAACTAGACCACCGAATCTTGAAGAAGCCATGACCATTGCCCAAAGACTACTGGACTGAGAGATCAAATGTGATTCCGCCCAGAAGAAAAATGATCACGAGCGAAAGTTTGATGGTAGAAGGGCCACTCACTCCAACGAAAACAAAAGTAAATGTGAAAATAACCAGGGAGGTTATAATAATGACAACCAAACCCTTAACCCTAATCATTAACAACAGAACAGATGACAAGAAGTCGCCAGGGCTTATGTTGCTACACCAAAAGAGGGCAGAGTTTATGCTGGAAACCTACCACGATGCAACCAGTGCACACTACATCATAATGGACCATGTGGTACGTGCTTTAACTGTCAAAAGGTGGGTCACCTTGCTAGGGACTGCAAGGATAAGGCTATAGTCACATGTTTCGGATATGGGGAGAAAAGACACTACAGGAACCAATGCCCCAAAAATAAAGGTCATCAAGTTGAAGGTACTCGCGGGAGAGCATATATGTTGGAGGGAGGAGAAGCTCACCAGGACCTCAACAACGCGACGGGCTGATGAAGTTTAGAATTTAGCAGTCCTATTTCCTTATGTACTATGTTGTACTAAGTTTGCGACACCCCTAGTATCCAGATTTTTAAGACTTAAGACTAATTTCTGTTCAATAAACGACTCACTGTGATAATTCCCCATCTATTGTATTTTCTCTTCCTTTCTGATTTCCATATTATCAACAAATTTGTTATCACTCATAACGTCTTTCCTTAAATTGCCATTTTGTAAACGGCATGGGTTGAATCTATTTAAACATCTATTTAAACACTGAGAATTATAACGACTAAACCGAACATCACATCATCGTTCCTAAATTATACATAGCCTAGCTACCTATGTCTAATTCAGGAGGGATCATGTTATGCTGGGAACAGTTATTTATACATCTTATCACAAACAAACTGATTCATCATCTACAAAATCTGATGTTCAGCCACTTTCTCTACATTCACCAAGTTCTTGTCCGGAACCCTCGTTGTTAAAAATTTCTTACTAACAAATTCCTATGTTTAACGGGTAGGTTACCCCCACAGATTTTTTATTTTCACGAAACCAAAAATTGTGAACCAAGTTTACTTTCAAAACATGGTACAATAACAATCTTCATTCAAAACGAAATTCTTCCTCAAGTCAAGTTGACCATGGGAATAGTGATCTTCATATGTGGAACAACAAATTCATCTCCTACGAAATTAATATGGCTCCAACACCTGAAATCTTCTAATCATGCTTCCACTTATTCCAACAACTCGTTTAGAGTGTTGCACAACAGATAATTTCATAACAACTTATCATGCTAGAATCTTTACTCCAATAACTTCCATTTACTATTACTGAGTTATTTCAGTATCAAGTCTTCCGATAACTATCTTAGACTGGAATTCCGGGAGGAATTCTATTTAACGGGTAGGTACTGTAATACCCTGTTATTTCCTAGTCATTTATTAATGTTAAACTCGCAGTAAATCGAATTGAAATTTTAATTAACCCTTTTCACGAGTTAATTTTTTTTTATAATGCGTCTATAATTTTTATTCTTCAACTATTGTGAAATGTGACTCACACCTCACCTCGAATGGCTCACTCGTGTATCTATGATAAATCAAAATATCGGGACAATCAAACCCGACAAATCTCCTATGGGCCACACAAGTCATAACCCAACGACACACTCTCATTTTTTTTCTTTGATGGGCCTCGGCTACTCTTGAGCCCACACCAACCCAACATATGGAACTTGAGGCCTAGTAATATACAAACAAACACACCCTCTGTAACACGAATAAAAAACGCACCCAAATTAAAATACATGACAAAACAAAAGTATAGAAAACACAACTCAAAGCCTAGGATTCTAATCACATTCAAAATTGTTTTCTTTTCTCTTGGCTCCAACACAGCCGACACATACACTCCTTTCTTTTTTTCCCCTTTGCGTGCAATACTACCCAAAGCAAAACCAAGCCACCCTAATGTCTCCCCTAACCCCATGGCTAGAACCATAAACAAATATAAAACCTATAATTCCTTTGAATCATCTAGGAACCCATGGCTAGCATGTCTCTCAAACTCCAACAAGACATTTTTCTTTCCTTGTTCTTTCTTTCCTTCGGCAGTGCCTAGTCACGAGGTTCCTTCACTCTTCATTTTGTACTACACTTAAATAATATAAATTCTTGATTAGCCAATGGATTGTATGTCTCTTAATCCCACAACATGCTACATACAACTTTTCTCACTTTTCATTATAATAACACGAGTAGTACTTCCCCTATATTTGACCTCCACTGTCTTATCACATCTTGTGTTGCATAAGGGATACAAACTGCCCACAAGCTTTCACCCTTTCCATTCTATCGACAAGACAATACAACCTTGACACCTCTTTTCTTCCCTTCGACATAGGACAAAGCAAGCATAAACTTTTCACTCACCTTGGTACCATGCACAAGGAGGATTAAAATACTCCAAGTTCCATACTCGAAATCCCTATATAAGCACCACATCTCACATCTTATGCACACATTAAAACTCCAAACACTTCCTCACCACCACAAAAGCAAACACAACACATATATTCCTCTCTTTTATTTCTGCCGAGCAAGAAGAAGAGTACCAAGCCTTTGGTTAAGTCGAGGAGTGCAAGGAAGCAACTCGGGTTTAGATTGTTGGGAGCTAAGTAGAGATCGGGTTCTCATTAGTTTTCGTTGCCTTTTTCTTTTCATACGTACCTCATCACCACCATCTTTGGTGAAGTAAGTTCTTGACGATCTCTTTTCAATACATAGCTAGTCGCTATTATATTTTGCACATCGCGTATAAATAGTAAAATCCTCTAAACTTGCTACTAGTCACGTATAAACTCAAACTTAAACGAACTTAACGTATTGTAATGGCCTCGTGCGGTCAAATGATCTAACAAAACTAAAACATTATTAACACACCAAGAGAGTAGACATATTCAAGTTTTTACTTATGCAAACTACTTTTTGGCATTTTCTATATCGTTCGAATAAACATCGTACACTTAAACACATGACTAGGCCCTCATGCGACATCCCAAAATGGGTAAACACACTCGAAACTAATTTAAAGACTCATGAAGATTTAGTTGTAAAATAAACTGCTTGTGGAACACTAATACTAAACACAAGTGAAACCATGCAATGGGAAAAATATAGCTAAATATAATACAGAAACAATGTTCCTTAAATATCTTAGAATATGAAAAAAAACAAGTAGCACCTCTAGCTCAGTTGGTTATGCTGCTTGGTTCCGATTCCAGCGACCCGAGTTCGATTCTAGCCACGGTCATTTTGGAAACATTATATTTTTTTTAGATTTGTGCTTGTTCTTTCAAAACCAAACGCCCCTTAACTGGGAACTAAAGCCCAATGGCCATTTCGTACAACTTTTCTTTTCTTCTTCAAAATAAGCTACTTCTATAAACTCAAGATAAGTTAATAAACTTAAAGTAATAAAAGAAAACTGATTTTCACAAGTTATAAGTTCTTGGACTAAATATGCAAAAATCATGAATAAATGGTACAAATTGTAAATTATGGAAAGCTGAGGGATTTAAAACAAAAAATAGTAAACTTTTTGCATGCAAATCAGGGGTATAAGCTGTCACTTTCAAAAAGATTGAGAAACATATATAACCATGTGATTTTGGACTAAAAATGTAAAAGGTACGAGTATTGGGTTAGAAATGTAACTTCCTTATATGTCAAGGGTAAATTTTGTAACTTTGTAATATTTTTGGAAAAACTTATTATTACAAATTAGTCTCGTCAAAATTTTATAAAAACTAACACTTAATAAATCCCAAACTTACTCACATCGGGTCCTAAACCAACGAATCTAAACACTTGCAATATTACTCTAGGTCGCGAGCCAGAGCCATTCACTTACGTTATTTGATACTATTTGATCTCGACTACTACATCTTTGAGGTGAGTTCATGGCCCCTACTTTTACTGGTTTTTTAACTATTTTTGGGGGAGATACATGCTACAACTTTTATTATGATTACAATTGTTTCAAAACCGTATTCTGTACTATATAAATTGTTCTTGATTACGTGCTATTGTTCTTGAATTGTACTATTGTTCTTGCTTTGTGCTACTGTTCTTGATTGCGTGCTAATGTTCTACGTCGAGTATGTGCTATATCAATCGACTATTGATACGTTGAGCTACGTGCTATTGTTCTTGTTATCTTTGTAGGGATCTAAGATTCATAACACAAACACAAGATTGATGCTAGATCTAATTATAGAGAGAGATATGAAGAAGATGGGAACTTTTAGAGAGAGAGAGAGTGGAGAGAAAATGTTAGTTTTAGATTAGAAGAGTGAAAAGTCCCAACCCTTCCCAAGTGTGGGAAGGGGTATTTATAGTTCCTAATATTGGTGCCCCTAGTGGGCTATGGAGTGAGCTGAAAGTGGGTAAAGACCCGACCTACTCCACAAATATAAATACGACTAAGCAAATAATACTAATACTACTGGTAATAATAATAAGCCTACGAGCTATGTAAATGCTAAATAGATACTCGGGGTAACCGAGCCTTCATCTGAATATTTATATTCCTAACAATCTCCACCTAAGGGAGGTCACCCCGAAAATAATATTCTGAATTCTAGCATTCTGTCTTCTGAACTTGTCATCATAGCTCGTAGTCTTTGATTCTTCAATGTCTTGAAACTTTGTGCATTCAGCAGTAATCTTTTGATGACTGTTCTTCTATCTTGGATGATCTTTGAGTATTCTTCGAATATATCATCCAACATGTATCTCCAAGTCATCTTCCAGTAGTATGTCTCCATGTGATGTGATATTCTTTGAACCGACATGCTCACACTATTTAGAGTCATGATCTTTCAGCATCAGAGTTTGCAGAAGCTGTGTTGAAGGTCTTTTAGTTTATCATGACTTCTTTGATTATAATGATGATGTAGTGTGAACATGTGGGGGTGGAATGGCATCTTGTTCGGCAATCTGATACAACTGCATCAGCTACAACATCAATCAGCAACAATCCCCAGATGTTCCTGCATACGACAATTAGCAATAAAACGTCCGGTACTTACAGGTTTGGACTTCGAGATTGTTAACAGCATAGTGTGAAAACTCTCTCTAATCCTTTCCAAGAACGTTCCTAAATCGAAAACCCATAGAGGGTTTTTTTAAGATCTTACCGTAGTAAATCAACGATTAGGTGAGTCACTGGAGATCACTCCACGACTGTAGACCGTTTGGAACCGTCGTGATCACTAAGCGTAATCCACAGGGAATTACCGAAGTGACCTGCTTTCAGGGCTGTTTGATGTTGACCCTGGCAGGAATTTCCATTCAATCATAGAGAATTACATTCGTAAATTCTCTCATAAATGTTCTGGCAGATTGCTAAGATCTGCGTAGGACTCTTAGTTTACAACTGGTGTCCTTGATGTTGAACAACCAGTGTAGAAATAGTTTGTGTCCCTAAGAGATCTTTTTATGCATCTCGTGGCTCTAGACTCTATTGTGCATTTTGATTTGGTTATCGGAGGCTGGAGAGGACTGCCACCTTTTCAATATCATCTAACTCAGAGTGAGAGAGACGATAGAAATGTATTGATCTCCGTGACAAGTGAAACAAGAGTCCTTTGAGGGACCTTGAGTGGCAAGGGAGGGTTTTGCAGCGTATCACTGGGTCCATGATACTTTGTCTTCAATGCCAGCAATCAACTAAGTGATTCTGACAGCATATGTATTGACCTAGTTTCTGCCTAAAGTGTAAGGAGGGCTTCTTTCTTTTCACCCTTTATCTTTACATTTCTTTTTCATTCTTCAACCCCTTCAGTGCTTACCGAGACTTCATTACTAGAACCTTGTTGGGTTTGTTCCAGTACTAGCTCCATCTCAGTCGACACTATTCCCTTATCCACTTTTCTCGTTTTTAATCATACCTAAGGACTTCTATACTAACTAGTGGATTCTCCCTGGGTAGATCCCTCCGGCTCTGGCGGGATCGTGGGAGCTTGAACCTAATCTTACCATCCTTATAACTCCATGCATTAATTAAAATGGTCGGTCTTTGGTGTTCTTCCACAATTGCCATAAACCAAATTCTTGAAAATCTCTCAAAGTGTTCATAATTATGAAACAAATTTTTCTAACATTTTGAGAGTTTTATATTTTTCAAATGCTCCCCCTCAACATGTGCTCGAATGATTGTTTTATAAATTTGCACATGTTAGGTAGAGCTCGCATTTTTTTTGAATTGATCGACTTTCAGTGAACATGACCGATTCGAGACACGCTTACATCACTGGTTAGACCAGCTTGAAATTATTACCCGGCCTGGTCAAGTCCACAGAAAGTTTCTCGAAACGGTACACTCTACTCAGACACATCCTTTTTGAGACACGCTTACATCACTGGTTAGACCAGCTTGAAATTATTACCCGGCCAGGTTATGTCCTTTCGATTGATGACAATATATGTTTTGTCAATTCATTTGTGAAGTCTGAGCCTTGCTCACATAAGATGCCAAATCCTTTTGTCCATTTGCTCCCCCTCAATATGTGCATCGATATACGAAAGAGTTTAGCACATATGGGAGAGCTTACATTTACGTCCAAACATCACATTTTATCAGATTTCATATTTAAATCACATTCTCTCCCCCGATCAAAATTTCAAACCATTTGAGATTTGTGATCCCAATTGATTTAAATAACTTAGAAAATGTGGGAGAAAATGTGTCCGATTTAATGTTTTCTGATAATGGAACATACTATGCTCCCCCTTAATCTAAGAGGGAGATTCACTGCTTATTATGCACAAGATAACTTTTATGACACAAATGATATTGACCTTTTTGCGCAGACAATGTAATCATCCGCTTTTCTGGGTGAATCAGTGGTCAACATCAATTATCCATCTACCAACAAATCTTCTCAAGCATTTTCGATCCCCACTTGATGAGATCCGAGTAAGTACTTCTTTGTTGAAATGATGGTGGTGGAGGTGAAGACAATGTTGTTGTTGTTGTTGTTGTTGCCGATGTTGTTGTTGTGGTGAATTCTGAGCCAATCAATAGAGTTGGAACGTCTGATCAAATGGTTAGAGCGGGAACTGGCACATTCATTTTGGCTATGGAATCTGCATAAGAATATCAACACAGATATACATACATACAGATACACTATTCCTTAATAGCTACCCCATAGCAGCTTGCCACATTATAATACCAAGTTCATCTTATAATCAAACCACAATCACAAAATACGTCAAACCACTATCTAGCATGAAGAGCAATTAGCAATCATGAACATGGCAATTCACATAGATTTCAATATTCAATTCAGGATCTTAGGAACATGATTCTATCATGATAGCTATATACCTAAGCGAATCCTGAGAACATATGCACAATATCAACAACACTTAAGCAGCAATCGACTAACAAAAGTCAAACAACCTTTGAAACGCATTCATTCAGATCATACAAATGCCAGAGGAGTATTCAAGAACATCAAACACAACTGGTTTTCTAATTTCTTTTAGGTTTTGAGTCTTAAAGTATTTAGGGGATTAAACGAGGATTCCGAAGTAACACAAATGAACCTTCTAGATACATAAAGCTAGGAAACTATAAGCAAATTGCACATAATGTCCTAAACTTTCTAGCAACTAACACATTTGGCCATTTGATATGAATTTTAGCGATTTCCTCTTCAACTAATACCCCATTAACTACAAAACCTTTTCTAAGAGTTATTCAAGAAACCCGTTTGATGATATAAAATTTGAATTCACTCTCCCCCTCAATCAGTGACTCGTATTCAAGTTAAAGATTTGTAGTCGATGATTGAGAGACAAATTTTATGCATAATCCAAGAGTAAAAGAATTTCAGGCAACACATAATCACCGAGTGTCTCGCAAATAATTTTCAGAAGAATCATTGAATGAAAACTATTTGTATGCAAAGAATATTTCTCTTCCTTTAACAGAAATGATGCACTGAAACGTACATCAGATCGAAGAAACATGGATATAAAGTAATCCATGCCCAGGTGAACATCACCCAGTTGGAGGAACAGCCGTCTTTTTGGCGACGTGCTTTCCCTATTTTGAAGCGCAGGTTGCTATCTAAAGTAATAGCAAGCCATTTAGACATATTTTAACTTGTAAATAGAACTTCTGTTCAAGCTTCATTTAAAGACCCGTGCCGTTATTGAATGACATTTCTAGGTCCGCAAATGTTATCGATAAACAGAAGACATGCCTAGATGAAACTATTTTTGGAATTTTCTATTTTTTTTTTTTTTTGATTTTTATGGTTTTTCTGGGTTTAAGAATCTCTATATACAATTAGTTGGTTTTATATTTATCTATATACAGTATGGTATAAGATATGTATAAAGTATATAATTCAATTTAAGACAATGTTGACATGAATACCGAAATAAGGATACGTTCAGTATGTTGAAAAAGTCAGTAGTCAACATCTCTTAAACTTTCACCACCAAAGCTTTCAAGGCTCCCGAATAATCGAATGAACTTGAGCCTTCTCAATGTGAAGCTTTGATGGCTTCCCTCTAAACCGACAATCTTCCTTTTGAGCAGATTCCAAGCTCTCTTTCAAGCTTACATAAGGTAAGTGTACAGCGGAAACCGTAGCAAACCACATCGAATATCGAATATTGCTGCTCCTTTTAAGAATAACCATCGTGATTCTCCAGTCAGGGGACCATGAAATAAATCAGCTGTATATCATCTCACACTTGAATAATACTTCTCACATTTCTTCCTGCTAAAGCCTGAAGTAACACATACCAACAGTATCCAGAGACCACTTCCCCCAAGTAGTTGAAGAGATGCAGCCAGTCTCATTATATGAAGCCCAAAAACCCAAAGTACACACTCAATCCCGTTACTAAAGTCGAAAACGTAACATCAAGATCAATTAAGACTCGGAAATCCCCTTTTCTCCCTTCAGGAACATGCAGATGAGAATTGTTACACCAAATTCAACTAAGTCCCATGTGTAAGCAATTTATCCCGTATGTAGTCGACATGATAACACCAAGACATTACCATAATAGCAACTGAATCCCGGATGTACACATTTCCTTCAGTAGGATACCGACTAACCATAGGAACCATCTTACAATTGTGTACCTCTTTTATCATTAGAAACTGACTTTCTCTTCCCCCACGTAGTTGGAGTGATACACCATAAGGAATGAGTTAGAACACTGATTTTCTCTGCGGTTATGACATTTGTCTTCCCGAAATAATCTCCAATTGAGAAGAAGTATGAAGTTCATCACGTGTACTCGTTGTGCATTCAGATGTATGTCTCCTTCCCCCTTGCTGGTTTTGACACCTCAGAACCAGCAACACATTTTACGCATATATTCTTGAGATCTTGTGAGAAGAACAAAGTTGACTCAAATGTATTATGTGAGAGTCAACAGCTACCGAAACGCACTCTGACTTTCTTTACCAACCCTTAAGTAGGCTATTTGAGGTGATAACTGATGGAGCAAACCCGATATACCAAACTTGAAACTGACGAAGAAATCCCCAAATTTGTAACTTAAGCTTGCACTGTTGTTGATTGAAGAACGATGCTGAAGAAAACCCCTTAGTACCCTTATACACTCAACAAAGAGCCAAAGCAAGTACAACACCTCTTGAGACTATCCACATCTGTATCTGTGTGTGACACTTGAGCCCTACAATGTAGCTCCTTGAAGTGATAGCTATAACCCGTGAGAACTCCAATGTAACTCCTTACGTCGGGTATAACTAGATAATCCAAGTCTTCAACTTAAATCTTACGCACGAGCAAGTTATCATTGAAAGTCATGCATCCAACCATCCCCGACTTCAAGATAAAATAAGATCACGCCTTTGTGAAAGTCAACTTCAATCTCAAATAAGGGATGCCTAATAAACTCCGTAATCACTTGACATTCCATGTCCAAACTCTTAGCCGTTTTGACGTTTTAGCCGACATTTTCCTTTACATTCATGTGGTTGGTTTACGGAGTGCACATTGGGAGAAACAACCATCCGTGATGAAGTGATTCTCCAGAACTCGGGTCTGGAGTAAGATTATGGAGGAGGAATTCATAATCAATCACGGGAGGTAGAATTCCATGAATTTGTTCTTCAACACCGTGATGAAGATGATTCTCTAGAACTCGGGTTTGGAGTAAGATAACGGTGGAACATATAGTGTTGAAGAACCTTGGTATGCACGACTCCTGAACTGATGTATTCAGGAGTCGTATGGCCATTTCTCAAACATCAATCATCTTGTAGTTTATTCACCCTTCTCCCCCTCAAAAATTGCATATGACTGTCATTTTTTGATAGAACAGGTGAATAAGAATCCCATCGACGGTAAGTAGATCCACTTGATAACTGACATCTTGTTTATTCACCCTTCTCCCCCTCAAAAATTGCATGTGACTGACATTTTTGATAGAACAGGTGAATAAGAATATCCTCCACTGTAGGTTGATTCACTCTTCTTCTTTCAAAGATAAAGCGCATACAAGCGTACACTTTTCTTTTCTTTGAAGAACGGGGCCTGAAGAGATGTCAGCAGACGCCATTATGATGAAGAGCGAGGCCTGCACTGATGTGTACAGACGTCATAGCCAATAAAGGACGAGGCCTGAATTGATATGAACAGACATCATAGACGGTGTTGTTCATTAAGCGTGAATTGCCTGAACCCCTACATCATGAGATATCACTCCTTTTGGCACCCAAACCCTGAGTCTTTCCTTACTATAGGTGAATGATGTACCTGCATTTAACTAAGGACTACCTGCATTGACATTAAGAGTTTGTTTGCATTTATGTGGGTTAGTGATATCAGCATTTAGTCCTTGTGGGGTTTCACTATCAACCTTGGTTTCGCACTTAGTAAACATCTTTCGAATAGGTATCCATCTAAGACCCTCAATCTTAAAAATTCTACCCGTTGGGATCCACCTAAGGCATGATCTAGGAGTGTTTAGCTTCTCATGTAAATTGGAAGACTTGTTTAGAGGAGACCTTTGTCCTACAGCAATCTGCCTACCAGGTTTCTGAGTATGACTCTTTGGTTCTACGGGCTTGTTGTTGTTTCTAGTCTTAGAGGATTGAACCTTAGCACGAGCATTCACTTCCTTCAGGAGATTAGTAATACAATCATCATGATTTGCCTTAAAAACACATTTCTGACAAGTTAAGCAAACAAAATGTTTGAATTCAGAGAAAGATCTAGGTTTCTTAGAGTGATCTGCTATGGGAATCGCATTAGTTGACACGCAAGTACTCTTAAGAACAGGCAAATTCCTAGTCTTTTCATGTGTGTTTTTCTTAGCGTCCACTAGGTTTTGACTCTGAACAATGTCTTTAAGTCTAACATGTTCCTTTGGTGTCCTAAGTGGCACACGTGTTGAACTAATCCTAGAAGAACTAGATGCACTCATGTGATGTGGTTTAGCAACAACATATTCCTTTTCACTAGGTCTAGATTGTGAAGTGACTGGTTTTGACAAAACTTTTTCCGCATCAACTTGGGAGGCAAACCGTGTTTTTGAAAACTTTGGTCATTCAGATTTAAACGCAGTCAGTTGTCTAACAACTGGTTGGTTCCTAAGTGGTGGTTTCCCCAAGATTGATGGTTTTGCAAACTTAGTGTTCACACCATTTTCATTCAATTTTCTCAATTCGTTTTTCAACGATGCAATCGCAAAACCCTTTTCCTGAAGTTGAGCCTTGAATTCATCATTTTTGGCAATCAAAGAGGTAGTTTGCTCTACATTCTTAGTTTTCGTTTCTTTGATTGTCTCACACAGTTCTTTGCAATGAATTTTCAAAGACTCATTTTCCTTAAACAATTCAGTCACTTTACGATCTAATTCTACATTATTTGTTGCAATAACATCATTGTCATGTTTAGTCTTAACTTCATTGCATTTGTCACGCATCTCAGCCAATCTGTTTTTCAGGTTTTTTATCGTTAAGTTTTTGGCTTCTAGCTGAGCTTTCAAATCATTTATCATAAAAAATTCATGGAATTCAGGAAATTCTGGGTTTTTACATGGTAGTTTATTTTGAAGACTTTCTTTCTTTAGTTGCATTGAGATTTCAAGATCAATACAATGTTTTTCAAGCTGTAAAAATCTTTTTGAAAGTTCATTATAAACATCCTTTTCAACCATATCATTTGATTTGAAAAACTCAGCCGTAGGCCAAGCACTTGACGCATCATCATGTTCAGCATCCTGATCAATCTCTCCCCCCTTATGACTCATATTTGATGAATCAGAGGTGATATTTCTATCAGTCTTTTCCATCAGATATGTGTCATAAGTTGGTCTAAATTGATCAGTATGTTGTTGTTCATTAGAAAGAGCATTATCTTGATAAAACTGATGTACCATGGCAGACTGTGCTTGGTGATTTTCAGATACGTAGGCTGCATTCTCACATATTGTGGAATCACCTCCTGTGCTGTCACCATCATCAAACTTGTCTGATCTTGTTCCATTCCCAATTTGTTTAGCCCTTTCATCAATGAACCCATTAACATTACTCATCAATTGTAGCAATGTTGTTCTGAACATGGCAACCTCAATTCCAGTGTAGTTAGCAAAACACCCTTTTGTCATTTGACTGTCATAATCATAGTCCATAATGTATTGCGAATCAATGAACACCTGGAGTTGGTTGTTGATCACACTGAAAGCGGCTCTGGATCTGGCTTCATAAAATTCTTCTTTGTCAAGCTGTTGTTCAAGTTGATCAAAATATAGAGTCATTTTGACTGTGAAATCATGAACATCTTGACCAAAGAGTGTTGTGAAGGCCCGTGTGTAACCCATTACGTATTCAGGTTTTTCAAACAGAACCTTGAGATGTGAATGAAGTAGACGAAAACATTCAGTGCGAATTTCCTTTGCATTAAGCACCATAAGTGACTGATGAAGCTCTATTTCTTGTGAATTCGGGCATGACAATTCCTCATTAGTATTATCAGAATTACCCATGTTTGTTTGTTGTACAGAACTGGAAAGCTTTTGTTTATCATATGTGTCGTACAACTTGAGTATCTCAGATATGAAAGAACCTGACATAGTGGACATGATGTGAACGTGCACGGGATTTTACAATTCTATGATTTAAACCGAGAAATAAATTCTTTCCCGGGATTTTACAAAAATCAAGAATGAACCGTGAAATGATAAAGATAATGTGAGCTGATGTTTGATTTTGGTTGAAATGTTTTGAGTGGCTTCAAATAATCACTGTAGTTTTATCCAATATACTTGAAACAGTCTAATAACTAGCACGGTAGTTATGTTCAATGAACTCGAAAACCTTCACCCAAAATCACTCTCAATCTCAGATTATTGAAGCTCAATTGAAATTGTCAACCAAAATTGTATCACAAATATTTATCTCGAATTCTCAAACCAACAAATTTACCCTTGAGATAAGACTCAACAATATTCAATAAAGAAAAAAAATTAAGCGAATTGACCTTGAGTTAAATTAGCCCACGTAATGATCAACCCAAGTAACTAATAGCCCAAAACAAAATCGTCCTAACCGAAAGCCCAAAGAAAAATCAAAAGCCTTGGCCCAATGTAAGATACGGTAGAGTAGGTCCAATCCACTCCACTAAATCCTAATCCTTTGGTGTATAAGAGATATCCTAACCACTCTTATCTATTCATAACTAACCCTAATCACCAAATAACTCCGCCCCCTTCACTCTACACAACCATTCAGCCACACTTAACCAAACCCTAAACCAATCCCTTAAAAAAATGCAGCCACACCAAAATAATTCACTCACCTATCCTTTCTTCTCTTGATTAATCCGAACACGACAATCACCCTAAAACTTTTAATACGCAGCCACCTTATCGGTTCCTCCTTAATCTCAACCCAAACGTGTAAGGAAAATTGAACCTACAAGACTTGCTTCAAGATCTCTTCTCAACGAGGTCACTGGTAGGTGTTATAATTACTACTTGTGTTTGGTTAATGAAGTGAAGAGAGAGTAAAACTGTTGTCGCTGTTTTCTTGTAGTTTGTAGTTGATGTCAACCTTTTTGAATATTGAAAATACTGAGAAGTGAAGATGAGATGATGTAGGTAGGCTGTTAATTTCGTTTGATATAATTGGTTTAGGTTGTTAAAATGGTTTTGTTGTTGTAATTTTAGTACACATCGAATGGTAGATAAAGTTGTAACTGTGGACTTGTTATTTGTTGTTGTGACTTCTTCTTGTTTTTGTTGTGGTAAAATAAAAATTATTTGTTGTTGTTCTAAGGTTGTTGCATCAGACCAGTCAAAACGCTAGTCTGTTTAATTGCCAGACAAATCGCCACCCAAAACATTAGACACAAGTCGCTACTTTCAGACAATTCGCTAGCACACAAAACGCTGGACGACAAATTGCTAGTTTCACATACCCAACAATACACAAATCGCTACTCTTTGTGGACCACAAGTCCCTTTCACAGAATACTGTCTTTTTCCCTTATTACAGCTACACTCCAAACACCAGTCCCAATATGACTCAAAACGCTACTATGAACATGTACAACAAAACATAAAAAAAAAAAAAAATAAAAAAAAAAATTAAATGGTCGAATTAAAAAAGATCGGTTCAGAAATCTTCAAAAAACCAAAAAACTAATAAAAAATGTAGCAGCAGACTATCCTATTTTGACCAAGAAACACAAATCTGCTACACTATTTGATTTTGTTAATTAAAAAAAATAGCGGCACACTATCCGAAGGATAAATAAAGAAAAAAATAGTAGTAGAGAAAAAGAATTTGTAAAGTAAGAGTAGCAGTCAACGAAGCAGCAGTCAACGAAGCAGCAGACGAATGTGTATCTTTTGTGATATTTTCTACCTAACAAATGTTGGGTTTGAAATTGGAACAGTCAACCAAACCCACAATCTTTAAAATAGAACAGTCAACGAATCTTTTAAAACCGAAGATAAGGTTCGAAATTAAAAAAAACAACAAGATTTTGTGTAAATGAATCAAACGAAAAAGAATAATAGTACCCAAGATCAAACCATGGCTCTTGATACCAATTGTAGGGATCTAAGATTCATAACACAAACACAAGATTGATGCTAGATCTAATTACTGAGAGAGATATGAAGAAGATGGGAACTTTTAGAGAGAGAGAGAGTGGAGAGAAAATGTGAGGATTAGATTAGAAGAGTGAAAAGTCCCAACCCTTCCCAAGTGTGGGAAGGGGTATTTATAGTTCCTAATATTGGTGCCCCTAGTGGGCTGTGGAGTGAGCTGACAGTGGGTAAAGACCCGACCCACTCCACAAATATAAATACGACTAAGCTAATAATACTAATACTACTAGTAATAATAATAAGCCTACGAGCTATGTAAATGCTAAATAGATACTCGGGGTGACCGAGCCTTCATCTGAATATTTATATTCCTAACAATCTTGAGTTATGTACTATTAACATTGTTTTGATTCTTTCAAATAATGTTTTTGGAAATCTTGTCGTCCGTACTTTAAACTATAAACTCTATGAACTCACCAACCTTGTGTAGACGCTTTTAGCATGTTTATCTCAGGTCCATAATGAATAAGGATGGCATGGAGGGGCACGGATACCGATAGAAGGCTAAAATCTAATTATCATTCAAAACTTATTTAACAAACTGTAAAACCACTGGGACCTCATTTTGTAAACTCTGATATTTATAAAATTCGAATTATAAATCTTTTAAAACAATTCAATTAGAGTTCGTTTTCTATTATTATAACTGTTGTGCCGTCTAGTAACACCCAGCTTGAATTCCGCTGCGTATCCCAAAAATTGGGGGTGTTACACGGTTGTACATCATAGCCAATCTCCATTAGGAAGTTGAGAACATCTTCTTCTGATGGTGTGGGATGAAATTTCTTGGCAGGTGCCGGAGCTTCTGGTAGAAGTAAAGCTTTGCGGAGATAGTCTACATCAACGGTTACTTCCTTTGTGTCCAGTGTAAAAGTGAAAGAGTCTTCTCCTATGCTTAGCTTGAGGGTGTGCCACATTTGGTGAATATAGAATTCGGGAATGGAAGCAGACTTGTCCAGCATTATCCTACACTTGTGTACTTTGAAGATTTCAATGGCAATTTGACATGTTGGTTCAGCACCCTTGATCTTGTGAAATTCAACACGTGCGTTGTTCTTGCCAATTTCCACATTATAGCCTTGTGGAAAAGTGTTATCTTTTGTGAGCATTGGGAGTGGTTGTTGTGCAGCCATTTGAGATATCTGAAACATCAATCAAAACAAGTTTGCAGGATACTTAAAGGTTAGCAAATTGTTAATCTTGCTATCATTCATGTGACCATTTTGTTGTATAATTGATTTTACATGTCATTAAGATTATGAGTATTGCAATTTTCATCTTTCTACATTGTGTAGATTTCCAATTAAAATTGATTTCCTTTAATTGTCCATTAATCAATTTCGACAACATGTGATTCTTTTGAGTTTTGACAAAGTTAGATCCAATTGCGACAGTTTTAATAAATTGCGACTTATATATATAATTGCGACAGTTTTGGCCAATTCCAATGATTTTTTGAATTCCGACAGATTTTTATCCAAATCCGATGGATTTTGAATTATGTTGACATTTGTTCAATTGTGATGAAAAAAATCTGAATTGTGATAAACCATGTCCAATTGCGATGAAAATTTTGAATTGCGATAAAGTTTGCCCAATTGCGATGAAAAATGTGAATTCCGATAAGTTTTGTGCAATTGTGACAAATTTATGCAATTCCGATGGATTTTACAATTCCGACAAGGCTTATCCAATTCCGATGGATATTGTAATTTCAACAATTTCTTATACAAGAAATTTTGATAACACTGTAGACGTACATTTTCTTGAATCTTTATCGAAATTGGTTTTCCTGTCCAATTGAAATCAAATCACAAGTTAGAATATGAACATTAAGCTCATTTATACACATCTAAACATCTTTTATCTAAATTGAATGCAAATTGTTGCAATTCCGACAAACCCTTAAACTCAAAATCATCAGAATTCAATTTTAACATGTTAGATGTTTGATTCCAACAGATTCCAATGATGTTTTAGAGTGTATTGGTCTATAATTTAACAATTTTTATCCATGAATTAATAAGATTGAACCTGGTCAAGTTCTTCTTAAACCCTACATGTCGAAATTAATTCAAATGTGTTTCTGGGTATGATTCGATGGTCAGATAATGTTATACAACCCATTAGAGCACTATCCCAACCAATTAATTAGGCCAAAACTTACTCATTAAATTTTCCCCAATTCATACGCATGAACCCTAATTTGACAATACATCAATTTGAGTTTCTGGGTATAATTAGGTTATTGCATCTTGTTAAGAACTTGCTTAAGATCATATCCCACCATAGAATTTAACCTCAAACACTCGAAATTATTTAAACCCAATTCGACTTAAACCCTAATTCAATTTCATTCAATTTAGATATATTAAGCCGTTGGATCACAAAATTGTTTAAAACCGTTTCTTATATTTGTATAATGATTGTATAAACACTCACAGATTTGAGATTTCTTGAACGGATTAGAAGATTGATTTGAGGTCGTTGATTAGGGTTGGTGAGAAGTAAATGAGTTTGGTGAAAAGTAATAACTGCAATTCAGATGCAGTTATTGCTTTGTAAATTTTGTTTATGTTAAAATTTTTGTTTCCAACTTTGTCACATTGAATCCCTTAACGGCATAACTTTGCAATCAATGTCCCTTACTCACAAATTTTAACAAGACTTGACGTAAATTTTGACAAGAACAATTTTAATACACCCCCTTGACTTATGAGTATTAGAAAACATTTTAAAATCAAGGAAGGTATCACAAGAATGATATTACCAACACATTATAAAAAAACATTTTCTAGGAAAATCTGCAAGTACAAATTTAAAAAAAAAATTTAAAATTTGAATTTCATACTCCCCCTCAACACTTGTTCGGAAAGAATTGGTAATTTGTTTAAATGAACAAAGTGTTGATGAAAATTTTGTACTTGCATGTCTTTTTTTTTTAAAGAAAGAAAAGAAAAATGAAAATCTTTTTGTTGTTTTTGATAAGATATTTACAAAAGAGTTTTTGGTGTTTGACTTTCTTACTTATTGTAAAACCCGAAAATCTAAAACAAGCAAAATTACCAAAATGCCCCTGAAACTTTAAAATTTAATTAAAGCTTAATTAAAGTTCCGAATCGATCCTAAACTTCTGGAAACGAACAAGATATGATACAAAATAATTTTGACGACTTCGATTAATATTTATACAAGTTGTGAGATGACCAAAATACCCTCTATGAACCGAATAAATATTGTATATATTATTATGTTTATTAATTAAACTTTATAAATAAAATTTACACTTTTAAATGCAAAATTAAGTAAGGAAATTATTCAATATTAATGGGCCATTATGTTTTCATGATTTTCCAGCCTTTCCCCCCCCCCAATGCTCGGTCTAACATAAATTACATCATTCCATAATTTATTTCTCACACTAAACCCTAATAAAACAATTAGCCGCCACCCATAAAAATTCCACACACCACATCCGAATTTTCTGAGGCAAGGAGGTAATTTTATGGAGTTCTTCATAGTGCCAATAAGGTGGGAAAAATAGCCACAAGGTTCTAGGGTCGATCGTTTGGCTGTGGTGATTTAATTGGGTCGAAAAAGTGCAACCGAGCAACAATAATCCATAGCTTGTAATCCTTTGATCTATAAATTTCCTGGTAATTTTCTAGCACTTCTTTATTCACATATAACATGGGAAAAATACTTAAATCGAACCATGCATTGTATTTTGGCCGAATAGAAAATAATGGGTTTATAAACCCTAAAATCGAATTAAATCTAAAAATCTTGTATGCGAATTTTCTGGGCCAGGTTATTATTTTTCGTGGCTTCTATGATGATCATATAACTTGAGAAAAATGGTAGTTCGAATTGTTGAGGCCTAAAAACATGTAAGTCGAATTTAATTTAAAACCGGATTTAAGGAATAAAAAGAGAAATTGTGGAAAAATTATTGAACCAATCGACCCAGGGTTTTTAGTGGATGAAATTTGGAAATAAAAGTGATACAATGATGATACAATGATTTCTAAATGATTGGGATTTCTAGGGTTTGATTTTGATATGATTTTATGCAAACCGATTGATAAATAATAAGTTAAGGGGGTGTTTTGTAATTATTATAACTTGTGGGATATTTTTTTAATATTGTATGGACCTGGGAGAATGTGTAAAAATTATAACATGAGGGTCTTATTTGTAATTTTGGCAAGATATGGATTTAATGGTAATATTTGTGTCGAATTAAAAATAAATAAAAATGAGGGACTAAATATGTAATTTCTGGAAACTTGGTGATGTTTTGAGTAATAAATTATATTCAGGGGGTTATGTGAAAGTTTGGTAATTTAATGGCTTAATATGTAATTGTTAATAATTAAAGGTTGAAATTGTAAATTAAAGGACTAAATATGTAACTTTGATAACTAGAGGGACTTGAAGTGAAAATTGTGAATGTTTAAGGGTGTGTTCATATAACATGTTGTAATAAGTGTTCATTGTGTAAAATTGAGAAATTAAGGGCTTAATATGTAATTATGGTTAATTATTTTAAATCGATTTGTAATGTAATAAAGTACAAGGACTAAATATGTAATTTACCGAAAGTTTATGGGCTGTTTGTAACATAATAATATTGAGGGTTACTTTCTGTAATTTGAAAGAATAAAGGGACTTGATGTGTAATATGAATATTGTAAAGGTTAGATTGTAAATTATGTAAGTATAAGATTAATTTGTAAATTAATAAAGTAAAGGGGTGTAATTCGTAAATATTGGAAACTTGGAGGCCAAAAGTGTAATTCTGGAAAATAAAGTATTCAAATGGTAAATTATGAGATTTCTATTTTAAACCTTGAACTTTGGTAAAGTTACGTTTATAACCCTGAACTATGAAAACTTGTCATAACTAACCCTGAACTTGTGTAACTTGTTAAAATGAATATTTCTTCCATAATAAGCTGATTAAAGACTTGACTTGAATTATATCACTTGAATCTTGCTAAATATGGTAACTTACTAATTATGGAAACCTGCTAAAAATAGAAAGTTACTAAAAATGGAAGTTACTCATAATGGAAAGATAACTGAACCCCTTTCGTATTTCTGTCTTCTACTCCTTTAGGTTCAAGGAAGGAGTGATCTTGATCCCTGTCAGCTACTCTTTTGTTTGTGCTTGATATTTGAATAAGGTACAGATATTCTGCTCTTCTTGTAAAGAGCCTTCGTCTCATTTCTGATTCCTGATTCATTGTTATGTTTTCCCTTGTGTTGTGAACCATAGATTTGGACCTTTGCTTTGACCTTTGTCTTGAACCTTGTCATAAACCTGAACTTGAACCTTGATACACTTAATATGAACAATTTGACTTGAACCCTGCTATGGTACTTGACATGACTTATTGAATCCTGATAACCTGGATAATTAAGACCTTGGGTACTTGAAGGTTCATAAGATTTTACAAATACTTTTTAGTTATATATGAAGAGGTTTTGAAACATTTCTTTAAAGGACTTTTATTATAAAACTGTTCTAAGGACCATATTATTAAAACCATGTAAAAAGAATTTTCTTATAGTAAACTATTGTGAACCTTCTAGTATTTGACCTTCCTGATATTGACCTCTTGATAATGAACCCCTGCATTTATCTCCTGTCTTGAACCCTGATATGAACCCTGATATGAACCCTGATATGAACCCTGGTATGATACCTGACAATTGATACCTGAGACTTGACACCCGAGACTTGATACCTGACCTTGACCCACAGTTTGAGACTACGAGCCACCCACTAGGCATGAGGGTTTCATGTCCATGTCATTGATGCACCGGTGGCATGACTCTAGGGCAGGAGAGTGATGTCCTGTCCCGTCCCCGACCTGATTTGATTTGTTATGTAGAGGAAGACCCTGTGGCCTGCGGGGGCGCATGGATGCATCCTAGACATGTCCTGATTTATTATATTTCCTGTTATATCCTGGTGACTGACGAGTGTGTGCGATACACGTCTTTCACACCCCTGGGAGCTCATGACTCCAACCCCTGGAGGTATCCCCTCACCCTGTTTCCTGGTATGCTGAGGTCACCCCTCCATACACCCTGATATATGTGATGTGATTTGATATGTTTTGGGCTCGTAGTGGATTTCTGTTCTCCTGAAACCTTGTAACCTTATGATCTGTTACTTGACCTGATACTTGACCTGACATTTGACCTGACTTGATTTGACTTGGGTTTGTGATGGATGTCTGGTTATGTTACCCTATGACTTGATACTAGACTTGACTTGATTTCGATTTGGGCTGGTGGTGGGTTCTGGTTTCATTTGCACCTACCATTGTAACCATTCTTAATTCCTGGTATGTCTGCATAACTCTTGTATTCCTTTTCCTGACTCTTGTTACTCCTGGTATTATTTCTTTTACTTTATTATTCCGCTACTACTGCTTTGTTCCCGTTATATCTGTTCACTGAGCTCTCGTAGCTCAGCCGCATTTCTTTTCCTGCGGCAGGTACATTTAAGCTAGGAGCTGGGTTTTAGCTTGGGATGAGAGCAACTTGTGTGAAGTTTAGACCTTGTCATTCTAGTGTGACCATTGGATATTATTTCTGTTATGCCATTGTTTGGGCATTTGGATTCTGTTTTGTACTCCGTTATTTCTGTCTTGCACTTGATATAAGTCGTGTTGACTTATTTTCCTTGGATTTTAATGTTAAGGCTTCCGCTATTTTATTTCTTGAATACTTGTATCTGATATGAAACCATGTACTTGTGACACCTTTACCCTTGTCGGGTTGGGGTGTTACACTTATGTTTAAGAAAGTTTTGTAAATCATCTCGAGTCAAACACCTCATACCAATTTGGTGAACTAATTCCACAAATCTTGCATGGGGCAAGACTTTGCTGAATAAGTCCGCTAATTGGTATTCAGTACCTACAAAATTTAATTCAATAGTACCCTTTTCAACATGCTCTTTGATGAAATGATATCGAAGTGCAGTATGTTTTGACTTCGAGTGTTGAACTGTGTTGCATGAGATGGCAATGGCACTCTTGGAGTCACAGTACATGGGAATCTTATTGAACATATAATCGTAGTCCATCAGCTGTGATCGCATCCAAATGACTTCAGCACAACATGCTGACATGGCTACATATTCTGATTTTGTGGATGACAATGAAGTGCAATCCTGCTTCTTTGACTATCAAGATACAAGTTTGTCTCCTAGAAACTGAACTCCCCCAGATGTACTTTTGCGTGTGTCTAAACATCCTGCATGATCAACATTTGAAAAAGCTATTAGTTCAAAACCAGAATCCTTCGGATACCAGATTCACAAATGGATGGTTCCCTTTATGTATCGAAAGATTCTTTTAACCTTAGAGAGGTGTCTTTCAGTTGGTCGTGACTGATAACGGGAGCATAGATATACAGAAAAAACTATATCTGGTGTACCATGTAAATCAGCATCCATCTTTGGGGATGATGCAGACATAGGTGTGTTATAAGTATCACAACTTGTCATGCCATGTTTCTTTAAAATTTCAAGAGCATACTTGGACTGACTTAGAAAAATTCTACGCGGGGGATTGATGAACTTGAAGTCCTAAGAAGAATGTAAGTTCACCCATCATGGACATTACAAAATTTTGTTTCATTAATTTTGCAAAAGCATTTGAATATTTTTTGTTTGTTGATGCAAAAATAATGTCATCGACATAGATTAAAACAATTAAAATGTCCACCCCGTGTTTTTAAATAAATAAAGTCGGATCCACTGAACCTTTAGTAAAGTGATTAGCATGCAAGAAAGCAGTTAGTTTATCGTACCATGCCTTTGGGGCTTGTTTAAGTCCGTAAAGGGCTTTCTTGAGTCTGTACACATGATTGGGATGGTCTGGATCAACGAATCCCTCTGGTTGACTCACATAAACTTCCTCACGTAATTGACCGTTCAAAAATGTTGTTTTCACATCCATTTGATAAACGACCATATTCTTGTGAGCGGCGTATGCCAGAAAGATACGGACAGCCTCAAGCTTCTGACAGCCTCAAGCCTAGTAACTGGAGCAAAGGACTCTTCAAATTCGATTCCTTCTTGCTAAGTGAAACCTTTAGCTACCCGACGCGATTTGTTACGAATCACTGTGCCTTCTGCATCTAACTTGTTTTTCCAAATCCACTTCAGTCCGATGACATAGACCACATCTGGTCTTTCTACCGATTCCCAGACCTTAAGACGTTTGAATTGATCGAGCTCTTCTTACATTGATTCAATTCAATTGTCATAAGTCATTGCTTCTTTAATGTTCTTTGGTTCATCTTGACAAACGGTAAGAGCATAAATGCATGTTTCACCATCTATGTGAAGTCTTTGTCTTGTCATGACTGGATTATCTGGATTACCAATCACATTTACTAAGGGTTGATCTCTTGTCTATTTGTGTGTTGAAGGGTAATGTTGAAAATGAGTGTGCATATTAGACGGATCCAAGTTACGTCTAGACGACTCAGCAATATCAGGAATGGTTGGAGCCGAAGCAAATGGATTAAAGAAGGAATTTCCGTCATAATGTGCAGGTGTAGGTACTTCTTGTTGTTGTAGATCTTCAGTTGCATTTTCAGTATTGGAAGCGGTTTGTTTTGTTGTTGATGGAGATTCAATTGGAGGTGCATCTGTAGCAACGGTTGTTGTTGTAGTAACAGGTGTATCAGGTATTGGATTATGATCAGTTTGTAAAGCGGAAACTAGTGATACATCTGGTGCACGACATGCAATTGAATCATCAAACAGTGGAGCAAACAAGGTTTCCAATTCCTTACGGTTGAGGGAAAGTGGTGCAGCTGATTGATCTGAAAATTTTAGACAGTTAGTGGTGGGTCCTAAGTTGTTTTGCTCAGAAGCCATTTCTGTAAGCTCATCGAAATTAGCATGAATCGTCTCCTGAATTTTCCTAGTACGACGATTCTAGATTCGAAAACCTTTAGAGTTCTCACAATATCCAATGAAGATACCAATGTCAGCTTTGGCTTTGAGTTTTCCAAAATCATCACAATCATTATTTGGGTAACAAAGGGCACCAAATACATGAAAGTAATTTATATTCGGTTTTCGGTTGTGAACAATTTCATAAGGAGTTTTGTGATGCCGTTTGGTGATCATGCAACGGTTTTAGGTATAACATGCAGTTGATACAGCTTCTGCCCATAAGTAATCTGGTAATTGAGCATTGATTAACATTGTTCTTGCAGCTTCCACTAACTCCCTGTTGTGTCTTTCGACAACCCCATTATGTTCTGGACTTCTTGCAATGGATGTTTGATGTTCAATTCCCACTTTCTCAAAATAAGCACAAAGAGTTTGATTCTTGAATTCAATTCCATTGTCTGTTCTAACTTTTTTGACCGTATTACGAAGCTGAACTTGAATTTGTGAGAAAGGTGCTGATCATTGAAGGAGCTTGATCTTTGCTTCGGAGAAAGTAGACCCAAGTCCATCTGGTGTAGTCATCAACAATTACCAAAATGTAGTGTTTACCGTTGATCGTTTGAACACGCATAGGGCCACATAAATCCATATGAAGTAGTTGAAGAACGTGATCTGTACTGTGCTCTATTTTTGAAGGGAAATGAGCACGAGTACATTTTCCTTGTTCACAAGATGGACATAAGTGATCTTTTGCATATCGAAACCGTGGAAGACCATCGACTAGTTTCTGACGTGCAAGTTCAGTCATGGTATTGAAATTCAGATGAGATAGTCGTTTGTGCCATAACCAGGATTTTGTCGAATGTGCTTTGGAGAGCAGACATATAGGAGAAGAAGCAGTCATATCAGACATTGAAATGGTGTAAAGACTAGTTCCACATTTGCCCGATATGAGATCATTTCCTTGTAAATCACGTACGAAACAAGTTTTCTCCTTAAATGTTACTTCCAAATCCCCATCACAAAATTGACCGACTGAGGAAAGGTTGTGACCAATGCCTTCAAAATAATAGACACGACTAATTTCGATGTTGCCATTGACATAATCTCCATAGCCCATGATAGCAGCAAAATGATCATTCCCGAATCTGACAGTGCCGATGAGCTTTGCAACAAAGTTTACTAAAAGTTTGAGATTGCCTGTCATATATCGAGAACAGCCACTATCAAAAATCCATAGAACAATTTAAATTACCTGAGACATACCATCAGTATCATATACTGGGCCTGTGTTACTCATGTGAAGTTCCTACATGTTGGCCATGAGCATCACAGCTGCATTTGCTTCCAAATCTTCCATGTTATCATCTGAATATGCATTTGCCATGAAGATATTTTCTTTTTTAGTTAGAGTGCCCCCTGATTTAATCATGAACATTGTATATTCGAGGTAGAGTTTGGATTCCATGTCTTCTTGGTTCAGTTCAGTGCCTTCCATTAAGAGATGAACATGTTCCCACATATCCTTAGCTGATTTATGAGCATCAATGCTTCGAAAAATCAGATTAGGTATTCCCTGAAGAATGTATGACATTGCAAGTTCATTTCCTTCAAGATGAAGTATTTGCTCTGCAGTAAGTTGAGCATCAGGAATAGGGGTCACAGTTGTTTCTCTTGGAGGAATAGCATTTGGATCTCCAGGAACCGTTGTAGTTGGCATTTGGAATGGACCTTCAATTATAGCCTTTTTCATATATTTGCCATGTGGTTTCTTGAGTTCTATGAACCTTAAGAATCGACTTGCCCATTGAACATAATTACCAGGAGTGAGAATAGGAGGTGTGTCAAGTGATCCAGCTTCATGTCTCGATTGTTGACTACTGATGGCCTCACACATCTGATCAAACCAATGTGGTTGTTTTGCAGGAAGTGGGAAGGATTGCATTGGTTGTTGTTGATATGGTTGTTGTTGAGGGGATTGTTGCTATGGAAAGAATTGATGTTGTTGCATGAATAGTTATTGTTGAGGATACTGCGGTTGCTGAGGATACTACTGTTGATAGTAGTTGAAATAAGGTGGTTGAGACATGATTGTGATTAGTTAACTTGTGTTGTTATGGATCTTGTTGACAATTGAGAAGTGTGTTGTGAGTTATAAAGTTTGGTTTTAGTTAATTTGAATTAAGATGTTTACTGTTCACTTTCAATTTCGACAGACACTGTTCACATCTTACCAATTGCGATGGATTAGCTGAATTGCGACAAAATTACAATTTTGATGGATTTATCCAATTCCGACAAAAGTAGCTGAATTCCGATGGACTTTTCAATCTTGATGGAGCTTGGGAATTGCGATGGACATTGCAATTGCGACAGAACTTTGCAATTTCAATAACTTATCTGAATTGCAATGGGACTTGGCAATTCCGATGATTTCTCACTAACTAATACAAGATAGGAGATTTCCACAAAGTCAAAGTATTTTCACAAGCTTGTACAAGCAAGGAATCTACTGAGTATACAATTCCGATAAACCCTTGTTCTTCAAGTCTGATAAACCCTTTATGTCCAATTTCGATAAACCCTTATGTCCAATTCCGATAAACCCTCTTTTCCAATTCCGATAAACCCTCTTATCCAATTTCGATAGAAAAATAGTTTTTTCAAAACACTTTCTTTCAATCAAAAACGATGTTTAAACTGATTCTCTTTGGATAACGTTTAAAAACACTTAAATGATAAGAAATTTTCAAGATTTAATGTTTTAAACGAAATTTGACCAATTTCGATGAAGTGGAAATAAGTAAACCGAATGTAAAACTATTGTAAATCGAAAAAGATCTAAACTTTTTACTATAAATCAAACTTCTAAACACTATCGAAACCTTAACACTTTACAAGCGCAAAGGAGAAGTGCTAGAAATGAGATTTTGTCACTAAATAAGCACAAAACCAACTTGTAAAGTAAGAAAAGGCTACGAACTACTATAAAACACACAACTCAATGATCTTTAGGCTAATGATACCACTTATTAGGTCACTAGGATCGTATAACACAAGTAATAGAGATGATAGAAATGAGAGAAAGAGAGAAGATAAATGGTCGGATTAATTCATACGATAGAGTAACAAAGTGTTGCTTGTATAAATGAAATAACCAATAATATAAAGAGTATGTTACACGAGTATATATAGGCAATGCTTAGGGAAATGCCTAGTAAAGTCTTTCTAGATGAAATTAAACAAAATGGCACATCTCATAGGCCTTCTAATAGGGCCGAGCCTTAAAACTAACATAAAGGCCTTATACTTAGCAACCTATTACAAATGATATGACCAGGACTTGATATTAATGAAATGTGTTCCCAACAGAGGAGGAACCTCATTATAGCCTATGCCACTATCTTTCCTCATAAGTTGGCACTCTATTATCTTGCTAACACCTTCAGATGCATGTTCAAGTGTCACACCCCCAAAATCGGGTCCAGCGGAAGCTTACATGTCGCTGGGGGGCAACTTAATTGGTATCACAACACAAGTACAAAGAACAGTTTTTATCACAATCATTTAGAATATATTTGAGAAATCAGAAGTGTTAAATTTACATTATGAAAAGTAATGCGGAAATAGGCCCATAAAATAAGTTAAGCGGTCCCAAATGTTTATCAGAGTCTTCTATGACCATGTCATGCCCTGCCAAAAGCCTCCAATATCGTACAATTGCTTTATGCCTGAAAATACATGCTAAAGTGTCAACACGAGGTTGGTGAGTTCATAGAGTTTGTTTTAAATAAGTTGAAAAGCTTTTTAGAGAAAGATTCCACTGAAAGGCATTGTAAATCCACTCAGTTGCAAATCCTGCCCATACAAAACTTGCAACCTGTGTGTTCACAACCCACTGCTAAAATATAGTATGAGTAAGACATGTGTGTATACGATATACATGCACTAAATGTAAAGTATAACAACCAACTAAACCTCATGACAAGAATAAACAAGAATATAGCATAGCTGGATTATATTCACCCAGGGCCAAGAGTTGTGGGGCCAAGGGTGGGGGCGTCAACCTGATAGTACTATCAATACCTCTCCGTTGGCTCCATCCAGGAGTTAAACAGTGGTTAAGAATATAGCGTATAGAATAGTTTTCACACATTAAGGCACATATCGTAACAAAGCTACACATCATGTTTAAGAGTATAAAACTATAGCGTAGCATATAAGTAAAATTTTCTTGAGTAAAAGCGAAAGCAAACAGTTTAAGCATGTATCTCCCCCAACGAGTTCAAAACGTTTAAAAATAGGGGCTATGAAACTCACCTGATTCGATAGCAACAATGACAATAAAGGATATGATGTAATGAGGCTCGGTCTCTAACCGCGACCTAACATGAATGATATGATCTAATGTAAGCAATGAAATGATGCTACACATGCAAATACGTATGTTATCGATACCACTCGTGAATTTTGAATATAATGTTTATCGTTGAAAAATACATTTTTGACATTTCGTTAAGTTATAAGCTACTTTTCGTGTAAATATGTTGAAACGGTACTCCACGATCCTTGTTTGGTGTTATATCGGCAAATATAATGTTTTCGTCGTAGTTTAACATTTTTCATAACTTGAAAATATGCCCAAATGGCTTCGCAAAACTAGTCGTGAAATGATGCACGTTAAGTGTTAGTAAATAAGCTTGGCATTTTTAGAAACCTAATAACTTTATCTTGAATTCATATGTTTTCCATTTTGATCATACGCGTCTTGATTAATTAGAAAATCGGCTAGCAATGTTATGTCTTGTAAAAATACTAGTTTTTACACTCAGAAAATATTTCTATTAGTGCTGTCAAAAATAAAGTAGTGTTCGTCGGGTTCAAACGCGTGTATCTCGGTCGTTATAAGCTCGTTTCCTACGTTCTTTATATCCACGGGTTTGTACAAATATGAACTAACATATTTTTAATAGTTCGGCTCATATAGATCACGTCTAACGTCTCGTTTTGTCCCTTGAAGTTCGGAAAAACAGCAAGCTATTTTCAGAAATTTTGTTTTCGTCGCCTAACTTTGAAAAATCATAACTTCCTCGTCGTAAGTCGGTTTTTAGTGATTCAAGCCGCCACGGTTTCGTTTTTGAAAGAAATTTCTGAATATGGAGGCCAAAATATCTTAATGTTTTCTGAAATTCCCAGATCTCACGTTTTTGGACAGTAGGTTTATATACTTATGAAAAACACATTTTTCTAGTTCAAATCTTGTTCATACCACTTCAAATCAACTCCACAAGTACTCTAATCCTACCATACACCTTCTTAGGGTGTCATGGGGTCCTAAATATCACCAATCTTAGTGGGTTTCATGAGATTGTTAACAAAAATTATAGATCTATTGTTTGAGATAGTTTATAAGTAAAGTGGTATCAAAAACATAAGTAAGTTGCATTTTAAACTAACATAACTTGAAAATACATAAACATATGGATTAAATGAGAGTATAAAATGATCAAAATGTGTTCTTGAACTTACTTGGAGATTATATGAGTTTTGGATGAAAAAGGACTAAAACCTTGGAGTTTTTATTTCAAAACTCTAACAAGAAGTATAAAAGGAACTTGTATCACACTTGATCTTGAAAAAATTATGGATCCTTGTTGTTGTTCTTGTCTTGCCGAGCAAAGAAGAAGAAAGAAGAGAGAATATGATCTTGTTTTGGCTAGTGAAATGTTATGTAAATGCGTTATGTAAATTAATTCAAGGTTTAATACATAAAGAGCATTAATTGGAATTTGGCATATTAGGGAAAGTGTAAGAAGGGAGGGGGCGGCACATGACTAGAAAAAGGAGAGATTTGATGTGCATTCAAAGCTTATGTCCCCATTTAATTAGAATTAGTTAGTTTTGGGTATACATTAGGTGCTATCGGGTACCGGGTTAACTAGAAATAAATCGCGACGAGGTAAAATAAAATACGACGAAGTTGTAGAATTTGTAAAATCATATTCCTTGCATGAATCGGGTGTTAGAATGATTATCAGGTTGAAATATCGCAAACCGACAGAGTTATAAGCGTCAGACGAAAAATATAACGATTGGTTTAAAACATCGGGTAAAGTAATAATATAATCTCTATATCATTAAAATTAGTTTGAAAATGTATTAGGATCATAGTCGGGAGTATTGGGTGACCGGATCTACACACACTCCTTGCGTTAGATGTGATACTAAGAATTATACGTAGTCTAGCACGTGGAATTTACTAACTAGCACTTAGAAGACTTTATGTGTTTTGTATGATTTGAATGAAACAATGAACACAGAATAATAAACTTCAACGATTCAATATTATTAGAATAATAATACTTGTGATCTCCTATCACTAGGGTTTACAACCTTGAATCTCTATAATACGTCTATGTATTGTGTATATAAACCTTAACCTAGGCAATTCTTTTATAGACCAAGGATTCCTTTACAAGATAACTATCATTCTAATCTTATACGATATACACAATATACTTTCCATAATTATCTATTACATAAATCATAAACATAAACCGTACTAACTTCTTCACTCAGCAGTCCTAACTGCTTATGTCTTCAAAACTCTTCAGTAGTCTTAACTTCCATCTTCAACAGTCTTAACTGTTATCTTCAACAGTCTTAACTGCTAAAGCTTATTTTCCTAACAATCCTCCCCTAAACTTATGATTTCTATCCAAATCACTAAGTTTCTTCAAATTAAGCTTCTTCTTCTTAATGCTGAAAATTCTTTCAAACACCTATCAAGCAAATCTCTTAGATCTAGCTTTCACTTCTTGTGCAAGGTTGAATATCTTTGTCACTAGCATATCAGCCATCTCAGATTCTTCATTAGCTTCTAGTCTAACACATGCCATCATTGTCAAAACACCTGGTCTGAGTGGATAATCTTTTTCAACCAGCATATAGATCTCTATTCCATCCTTGGTAGACACTCTGTGTACTCCACTCGTTCCAAATAACTTCCAAGTGATGTCCATGACTTGTGCTTGAAATCTCCATATTGACTCTCCACCATCTGGTTCATAAATTTTCTTCAATTGAACCCGTAGTTCTTTATCTTTATCTTCAATAGGATCTTTATCTCTGAATTTCTCTTTCACTAAGCTCCATAGTTGATTAAGATCTTCTCTGTCAAAGCCTTTGAGTAAATCTTCAAACAATTTGTACCTTTCAGAAATATCTCTAAGTCTGATTATCTTCCATCCTTTCATTCTTCCATCAGTGAACACTTCCCAGTCAATGATTGGATGTTTTACCTGCAAAGGTTTAATATAAGAAGACTCTGGAACAATCATCATCATGCTTCTGATCTTCTCATTTGTTAACCCTTCTTCTTCAGACTTTTGTTTCTTTGCAACTTCTGATTCCATAGTTTCTGATTCCCTCTTCTTACCTGTTTTGAAACTTCTTCTTGGAGTATTCAGAATAGCATAAGTTTCATAGAATTCCTTTTCAATTATGGCATAAGATTTTCCCTTGAAGTCATTCATGGTGTAATTTGCTGAGTTCTTCAAATAATGCTTCATAGGCTCAACTAATTCCTTCTTTGTTGGCAACTTTGTCTTGTATCCTGACTTCTGTCTATCTCTTATCCTCTGAATCTGATCTTCCCATGTTGCAAATCCATTCTTTTTGAGTATGAATTCTTTAAGCTCCTCTGTCTTTTCTTCTTCATTCAACTGTTTATCTTTAAGAACCATTGAAGCTTGAGCTCTTAAAATCACATCAGAATCCAACAAATATTGTAACTGTTCATTGAACTCCTCTTGATTTACTTCTGTTGATCTTTTTCTTTCCATAAATTCAGTTATGTTTCTTACATCATCAGCAGCCATTTTTCTTGCAAATTCTTCATCTTGAGCAATCTGAGCTTGTTTAGCTTCTTCACTTGCCAAATCTTCTTCTATCATTTGCCTTGCAACTTCTGCATCATGATCTATCTGTTCTTAAGTTTTTGGTTTCAATCTCTTAAGCCTTTCAAGTTCTTGAGCAACAGCAACTTCTTCAGATGTCATTGGCTTATTCCCTTTATCTGCTCTTCTACTTTCATAAACTTGCTCAGCAGAAGTTTCATCAGTTGGAACTGCTTGATGCTCTGTCTCAGCAGTTTGAACTGTTTCTTGCTCTGTCTCAGCAGTCTGAACTGCTTCAACATTTGGAACTACTTGATGTGTCTCAGCTGTTTCTTCTTGAACATAACCAGAACCTGAACCAATATCAAAACCTTCATCTTGTTCAGAACCTTTATCATGCCTCCCTTGAGAACCTGATCTATCCTTATCTTTACCAAATTTCCTCCCCTGTTTGGAAGAATTTTTATCATCCCCTTCTGAACCATCTGAATCATCATCATCAGAATCATCATCCAATATCACTTTTGCCCTTTTCTTCTTTAACTGATCTTCAAGCTTCTTCACCCTTTTTGTTAGCTTGGTGTAGACTTTGGAAAACATTTCTTTATGAGATTTCATCTCCTCATTGCTCTTCTTAAGCTCCTCCTCCAAGGTCTTTACTCTGTCAACTAACTTGGTACATATTTCCATCAATTCAGTTTGTGAAGAGCTACCCTCATCACTTCTAGCTGTATTACCTGCTAGGAGAGGTGAATCTTTGGGCAAGGATCTAGTCACAACCCTAGTTAGACTAGGTTTAGACCTTCTCCTATAAGTGATAGGTGGTTGTTGGGTTGTTTCAAGTTCTTGAGTGGATGTGTGATGGGAATCAGTTGGAACTGCTGAACCTTCACCCAACTCAGTTTGAAGCATTTGAGGAAACAATGGAACTGGTTCCCCTTGAAAAAGCCTACTAGCCATAGCCATATTTTGAAAAACCTTTGATTGAAGGCTAGGCATAGCAAAAGTTTCAGTTGGTTTTGTAAGGAGGTATGTCTTTTTATTTAAAATTGTTTGAACAAACCGGGATACATTAGAAACTTTGTTTTACTGTCAACATTTGATGCCATACCCTCAAAAATATATTTTGAAAAGTTAAAAACTCTGTTTGTAGACAAACAAATGAGAGCAATAGCAATATTCCTACTGAACTGCTCCCAAGCAGTCTTTTTAGGACTTAAACAACATAAAAGAGTATGTATCAAAAATCTCCATTGAGGTGAAAAACATCCTTTTTGAAAAGTCAATTTATTTTCAGATGTATTATACCCCATTTTTGTAAGTTCTTCCAAAATTTCAGTAATTAGCATAGTGTGGATACCATCTGAGTAATTCAATTTAAGATGTCTCCTAAGTATAGACTCGGTAACAACAAACTTAATGCCATCTACTTCAGTATGAATTTCTACGTCTCTGTCATCACTTGTCAAGACAGATGAATTCTGCCAGAACTGTGTGATGTGCGAGACATAAAGAGTAGGAGAAACAGTTAGAGCATACCTTATGTGAGAGTGGTTGAGAAAATCCACAATCTCATAAAACTTCGGCCCATCTCCTTGCTCTGTTTTCTCTAAAAACACAACCTGGTTGTGACGCTTAACAAATTCCAATCCAGCCATTCTTAATGATGAAAAATGAAAGATTTTAGCAATACAATGATCTTGTAAATTGGAATTGAGGTTTATGTCGCTTGGGGTTTATAGGTACTGTTTAGGGTTTTACGAAATATGCGTATGAGATAAATTATCTTTAGAAAGAGAATAAATGAATTTTATGGTAAAAAGATAATTATCGTCTATAAAAATCCCTATAAGTATCCTAAGAATAATGGTTTTACCCCAACGGCTAGAAAATTAATTACTGACAGATTTTTACAACGGCTAGTTGAGCCGTCCTAATTTTGTACTAACCGTACCAACTATTGCAAAAAAAATTGTTGAACCGTACGAATTTTATTTATTTATTTATTTTTTTAAATAAATTTTAAAATACCATGGCTCAAACATAGTTTTTAGCAAACTATCAGCTATCAACGGATTTGATATGTCTTTACCAATAGCCGTTTGCTTTGGACTAGCCAACTCTTCACACTTAGATATGGTGAGCTGATAACCATACAATTTTTGGTAAATTGTCAACCATCAACGGATTTGATTAGTCTTTACCAGAAACCGTTTGCTCTGGACTAGTTGGTTCTTATGTGGATAAGACATGGTGAACCAATTACCATTTGTTGTATGCAAAGATCACATACTAATCTCCAGAACACCATTTAGTCCAAAACATCAAGCATTCATAATCCCTTGGTGTTTTCTCTCCAATCCTGCAATTCTTAGTCCAAAAACAAAGAAACAAGATAGAAGCATATGACTAACAATGCATATTACAAGAAAAATTAATTTCCTTGTGGAACCCAAGCCAAAATAGACTTAGGCTTTCCTCTAGCATCAACATAATTCATTCTTTTCAAAACAGTCTTAGCACCATTGGGTTTAATAGGTCTCCATACCCAACATGCTGATGCATTCACTCCATTACCCGAGTTTCCCTTAGTAGTGTTTTTATTCACACCAGTACCAATTACCCTGCTAGTAGTTGGAACTGCTGGCTTGGTAATTGTTACCTTAGGTTTCCAAACTTGGATTTCACCACTGCTTTCTCATAAAAAGTTCTTTTACCAGTTTTGTATGATGGTTTAAAAACAGTTATTGGATTTTGAACTGGTGGCCTTGGGTGAATTGGTCTCATAGGTCTGACAGTCTGAACTGCTGGTCTAGTAGTTTGAACTGCTTTAGGTCCAGACCTTAAAAGAATTGATCTAGGTATCATTTTATCATTCCTAAGAAAATATTGAGGTCTTGCTATGCTCAACCTATGATTTGTATATCCAGATACCCATTTATCACAATAATCTGCAAGATGGTCAAAGCTACCACAAGAGTAACAAGCTTTCCTATAACAGACAAAATCCTCCCCTAATTGTTGAGATTTTAGGTCATTCCAATTCCTTTGGTTACCTCTTGGCTTGTTTGTGGTTCTATACATTTCTGCATACCTAACTGTTGGTCTAAAAGGTTTGGCATTTGATCTAGGCCTAACAGTCTCAGGTTTAACCATATTTGGAACTTTTGATTCCTCCACTTTAGCACTAATAGGCTTAACCACAGCCTGATCATCCTCATCATCAGAAGTCTATTCCTCAATGGTTGGACCATCTGAGTCCTTAGCTGAGGGCCTATCAGAAGACACCTTGTCCTCAGATAGTGATTTATCACTTGCACTTTCAAACACAGGTTTATCAACTACATCCTTCTTGGGTTGAGGACCATAGTTAAGCACAGGTAATTGAAATTCAGGGAGTCCTGTGTGTTCTAAGTCTACACCTGGGGGTGCTGGAATTCCTCTATAGGGAGGTGAAACTGACTTATATCCTAGGCCTGACTTAGCTTTATTTTGAATCTGACTTTCAATTATCTTTTGAACACCTTTTGATGTGTATTCTTGTGTGTCTACACTTATCTGAATGTTCTCCTTAGCTTTCTTAACCTGTTCTAACTCATGTATTAACAAAGTGATCTCATTCTCTCTAAACATTAAGTCTCTCTTAACAATAATCATATCATCAGAAAACTTAGACTCATTGCTTTGATAATGAACAATTTGTTCTTCTAACACAGCTAAAGCTCTCTTATGATTTGCTAAGCTAAAAGCAGTTTCAACTAGTTCTTTTCTCTGATTCTCATATCTTGTTTTAAGTGTTTCTAGATCTTTTAAAGCTTCACAAGATTTAGAACATTTTGAAACTTGTACCTCAGAATCAGAAAATGCCATGAGAGCAACCTCTGTAGATGCTTCTGCTTCCTCCTCTGCAATATAGCTCCAGTCAAATCCTAAGCCATCAATGGTAACCATGGCTTTCGAGCTTGAATCAGCAACCTCCACAACCTTTGACTTGTTACCATAACCTCTGCTCTTTCCATCCTGTTGGCTTGGTAATATGCACTCCCTTGAATAATGACCTTTCTTGTGGCAGTTGAAGCACTCAATCTTGGACTTGTCATACCCTGCAACATCATTACTGTTTATGACAATCTTCTTGCCAGTCTTCTTCAAGAATCTCCTAGCTCTCAAACTGAGAAGAGAGAGCTGCCACTTAATATCCATCTCTTCAATATCATCTTCGTCAATTTCTTGAAGCTCTGAATGAGTCAACATACTTCCATTGTGCTGAGTAGTTAGGAAAGCACAATAAGTATCATCATTCAAAAGTCCACTAGTACTGCTTGAGGTGCTAGCAGTACCAAGGTTTGCACTAGCAGTACCAACTGCTCCAGCAACTTGCACTTCTTCATCTGTACTTGAGGAACTGGGAGTTGATACAAAGGCCAAATTCCCTGAGCTTGAGCTTGAGCTTGATCCAGCAGACTTCTTAATATCATGTTCAACTATCTTGAAGTTGCTATAGAGATCCATTAAGCTCATGGAATCTATGGAAGGCTTGTTTTTCCATACTACCACATGCATAGCCCATTTAGCTGGTAGACTCCTCAGAAATTTTGAGTTGAGATCTTCCTGAGGCATCTCAATTCCTAGAACAGCCAATTGACTCACCAACTTTTGAAGTCTATTGAACATATGATCCAACGACTCATTGCTTGTTGCCGTAAAGTTCTCAAACTGATGCTTGAGAAGGGTCTTCTGGGTTTTCTTGGTGGCTTCATTCCCACCATATCTTGCAACAATAGCTTCAAAAAGGGTTTTAGCACACTTGAACTTACTAAAATTCAGCAACTGATCATTGGGAATAGTCATCAGAAGCAAACTTCTAGCCTTAACATCCTTCTTGTGCCTTGCCATCTCTTCATTAGTGGTTGGCTTTGTCTGCACTGTAGTCTCAGATTTACCTTCAACTACAGTTGTTGTTGTTACTGGTGTAAAGGAGTTTCCTTCTTCAATGATCTCCCAAAGTGCATAGTCTTGCACTTGGAAAAACTGTTCAATACGAAGTCTCCACATGTCAAACTCATTAGCTTTAAGCATAGGAAGCTTAGCAGCAATGTTAGTTGTGTTTGGTGTTGTTTCCATGTCCATCATGGTTCTTCTCAGATCTTCTAAATCTAAGTATCAGCAACCTGTCTCTGATACCACTTGACCAGATCTATACACACTCCTTGTGTTAGATGTGATACTAAGAATTATACGTAGTCTAGCACGCGGAATTTACTAGCTAGCACTTAGAAGACTTTATGTTTTTTGTATGATTTGAATGAAACAATGAACACAGAATAACAAACTTCAACGATTCAATATTATTAGAATAATAATACGAGTGATCTCCTATCACTAGGGTTTACAACCTTGAATCTCTATAATACGTCTATGTGTTGTGTATATAAACCTTAACCTAGGCAATCCTTTTATAGACCAAGGATTCCTTTATAAGATAACTATCATTCTAATCTTATACGATATACACAATATATTTTCCATAATTATCTATTACATAAATCATAAACATAAACTGTACTAACTTCTTCACTAAGCAGTCCTAACTGCTTATGTCTTCAAAACTCTTCAGCAGTCTTAACTTCCATCTTCAACAGTCCTAACTGTTATCTTCAACAGTCTTAACTGCTAAAGCTTAATTTCCTAACATTGGGTATAATGTTCGTAGTGATGACTGAGTGTTAGCATTTATTTAATAAATAAATAGACGATAATTGGAATTATGCAAACCCGTGCATGACCTACTATGAGATGATGTTACTGATGATATGTAGACTACTCTAGTTTATATGATGTGTCTTTATTGATTAACCGAATTTGAATACCCGTAAACCTAGTTTGCGAGATGGTGAATGATGAGCATGAATAGTGATTTTTCCTTCGGGGGATGAATAGCATTTCATGAATAGTAAAATTTTGTCAAAAAATTTTAAAAGTCTCAAACTGACTTCAAAAATGATGAATAGTGAAATGTGAATAGTAATCGATGAATAGTAACCCATGAATAGTAAATTATCGAGGTTCGGAAAATGACCTAAAATTACGGGCTGTCACAGTCTCCACCCGTTAAAGGAATTCAGTCCCTGAATTCAGCTTGCTCGTTCAACGTACGTATGTTCTCGTGGTCGGGTTTGATGTGGGTAAACTTTCCCATTCTCGAGCGTAGCCCTCAAAAGACCTTTAGGTAACCGATTTTTACTTAATCCCACAACTCATCAAACAATAACTGTCATGGGATTAGGCTAAATCGGTTTGTGTATCAACTTGATTCTATTTTGATCCTCGCAACTCATCAAACAAGAACTGTCACTTGGATCAAGCTAGAAAGCAAGTTGTCAGAAAGAAAAGATTCAACATCCTGAAATGAGGTCTTTTGAAAGATTGGCTCGATTTTGGAATTGCTTACACCGATCAAATCAATTGGTAAATCAATCTGGACATAATTCTATTATAACTACTCTCAGTATTGCAAAATTCATCTCTGAGTCGGACATAGGTGGTCAGCCTATGTCCCACTGTCCCGGGTCGAATATAGATGACCAGTCTAAATTCCACCGAGGTTCAATGAATTTTGAAATACTCAGCTCAGTTATACTAATACTATGTCCTTCACATTTGAAAAGGCGTTCTGAAAGGCTAAGGCAAGTGACCAAACTCGAGGTCGAATGATAAAACTACGTAATGAAAAGACGTAACGCTGCGACGTGCATGATATGTGAGCATGCTTATGTTATAGTAATCAATGAAAATAAGTGGGTATAATCTATCTGATAATAAGATACAAATCTCATCAAATATGTCAGCAACAAACCACAAATGAGGCATCAGCTTGGCAGGCAGGCACGTGGCGGTCATAGGGTTAAGTTTTCGTGAAAGTAGCTATAGTCTAGGTTTTAAAATCACCCAGTTCTCTATAGCCAAGGCTCTGATACCAATCTGTCACACCCCCAAAATCGGGTCCAGCGGAAGCTTACATGTCGCTGGGGGCAACTCAATTGGTATCACAACACAAGTACAAAGAACGGTTTTCATCACAATCATTTAGAATATATTTGAGAAATCAGAAGTGTTAAATTTACATTATGAAAAGTAATGCGGAAATAGGCCCATAAAATAAGTTAAGCGGTCCCAAATGTTTATCAGAGTCTTCTATGACCATGCCATGCCCTGCCAAAAGCCTCCAATAGCGTACAATTGCTTTATGCCTGAAAATACATGCTAAAGTGTCAACACGAGGTTGGTGAGTTCATAGAGTTTGTTTTAAATAAGTTGAAAAGCTTTTTAGAGAAAGTTTCCACAGCAAAGGCATTGTAAATCCACTCAGTTGCAAATCCCGCCCATACAAAACTTGCAACCTGTGTGTTCACAACCCACTGCTAAAATATAGTATGAGTAAGAAATGTGTGTATACGATTTGCATGCACTAAATGTAAAGTATAACAACCAACTGAACCTCATGACAAGAATAAACAAGAATATAGCATAGCTGGATTATATTCACCCAGGGCCAAGAGTTGTGGGGCCAAGGGTGGGGGCGTCAACCCGATAGTACTATCAATACCTCTCCGTCAGCTCCATCCAAGAGTTAAACAGTGGTTAAGAATATAGCGTATAGAATAGTTTTCACACATTAAGGCACATATCGTAACAAAGCTACACATCATGTTTAAGAGTATAAAACTATAGCGTAGCATATAAGTAAAATTGTCTTGAGTAAAAGCGAAAGCAAACAGTTTAAGCATGTATCTCCCCCAAAGAGTTCAAAACGTATAAAAATAGGGGCTATGAAACTTACCTGATGCGATAGCAACAATGACAATAATGGATATGATGAAATGAGGCTCGGTCTCTAACCGCGACCTAACATGAATGATATGATCTAATGTAAGCAATGAAATGATGCTACACATGCAAATACGTATGTTATCGATACCACTCGTGAATTTTGAATATAACGTTTATCGTCGAAAAATACATTTTTGACGTCTCGCTAAGTTATAAACTACTTTTCGTGTAAATATGTTGAAACGGTACTCCACGATCCTTGTTTGGTGTTATATCGGCAAATATAATGTTTTCGTCGTAGTTTAACATTTTTCATAACTTGAAAATATGCCCAAATGGCCTCGCAAAACTACTCGCGAAATGGTGCACGTTAAGTGTTAGTGAATAAGCTTGGCGTTTTTAGAAACCTAATAACTTTATCTTGAATTCATATGTTTACCATTTTAATCATACGCGTCTTGATTAATTAGAAAATCGGCTAGCAATGTTATGTCTTGTAAAAATACTAGTTTTTACACTAAGAAAATATTTCTATTAGTGCTGTCAAAAATAAAGTAGTGTTCGTCGGGTTCAAACGCGTGTATCTCGGTCGTTATAAGCTCGTTTCCTACGTTCTTTATATCCACGGGTTTGTACAAATATGAACTAACATATTTTCAATAGGTCGGCTCGTCTAGATTACGTCTAATGTCTCGTTTTATCCCTTGAAGTTTGGAAAAACAGCAAGCTATTTTCAGAAATTTAGTTTTCGTCGCCTAACTTTGAAAAATTATAACTTCCTCGTCGTAAGTCGGTTTTTAGTGATTCAAGCGGCCACGGTTTCGTTTTTGAAAGAAATTTTTGAATATGGAGGCCAAAATATCTCAATGTTTTCTGAAATTTCCAGATCTCACGTTTTTGGACGGTAGGTTTATATACTTGTTAAAAATACATTTTTCTAGTTCAAATCTTGTTCATACCACTTCAAATCAACTCCACAAGTACTCTAATCCTACCATACACCTTCTTAGGGTGTCATGGAGTCCTAAATATCACCAATCTTGGTGGGTTTCATGAGATTGTTAACAAAAATTATAGATCTATTGTTTGAGATAGTTTATAAGTAAAGTGGTATCAAAAACATAAGTAAGTTGCATTTTAAACTAACATAACTTGAAAATACATAAACATATGGATTAAATGAGAGTATAACATGATCAAAATGTGTTCTTGAACTTACTTGGAGATTATGTGAGTTTTGGATGAAAAAGGACTAAAACCTTGGAGTTTTTATTTCAAAACTCTAACAAGGAGTATAAAAGGAACTTGTGTCACACTTGATCTTGAAAAAATTATGGATCCTTGTTTTCGTTCTTGTCTTGCCGAGCAAAGAAGAAGAAAGAAGAGAGAATATGATCTTGTTTTGGCTAGTGAAATGTTATGTAAATGTGTTATGTAAATTAATTCAAGGTTTAATACATAAAGAGCATTAATTGGAATTTGGCATATTAGGGAAAGTGTAAGAAGGGAGGGGGCGGCACATGACAAGAAAAAAGAGAGATTTGATGTGCATTCAAAGCTTATGTCCCCATTTAATTAGAATTAGTTAGTTTTGGGTATACATCAGGTGCTATCGGGTACCGGGTTAACTAGAAATAAATCGCGACGAGGTAAAATAAAATACGATGAAGTTGTAGAATTTGTAAAATCATATTCCTTGCATGAATCGGGTGTTAGAATGATTATCAGGTTGAAATATCGCAAACCGACAGAGTTATAAGCGTCAGACGAAAAATATAGCGATTGGTTTAAAACACCGGGTAAAGTAATAATATAATCTCTATATCATTAAAATTAGTTTGAAAATGTATTAGGATCATAGTCGGGAGTATTGGGTATAATGTTCGTAGTGATGACTGAGTGTTAGCGTTTATTTAATAAATAAATAGACGTTAATTGGAATTATGCAAACCTGTGCATGACCTACTATGAGATGATGTTACTGATGATATGTAGACTACTCTAGTTTATATGATGTGTCTTTATTGATTACGCGAATTTGAATACCCGTAAACCTAGTTTGCGAGATGGTGAATGATGAGCATGAATAGTGATTTTTCCTCCGGGGATGAATAGTGTTTCATGAATAGTAAAAAAATTTCAAAAAATTTTAAAAGTCTCAAACTGACTTCAAAAATGATGAATAGTGAAATGTGAATAGTAATTGATAAATAATAAATAGTGAATAGTAACCCATGAATAGTAAATTGTCGAGGTTCGGAAAATGACCTGAAATTACGGGTTGTCACATCAAACCTATTTACTTTAATTTTAATGCCCTCCTTTTCTTGTTGAACTACATCCTTTTCTTTTTGAGTCTGTTCTAGTCTCTTAGTAAGCTCTTTAATAACGTTCTCTTTAACATAAATTTTGCTTTCTAAAACATTAACCTTCTCTACATACTTAGTCTCATTATGCTTAAAGAATTCAAGTCTTTGTTCAACAGACTTTAAACCTACTTTATAGCCTAAATTATCTAACTCAGACTTCTTTAAATCTTCAATTAATTTTTCATTCCTAGCCTTAAGCAACTCAACAGTATCTTAATAAGATTTATAAGAACAACCAGAATCATTAGATACCTCGGAGTCAGAACTTGATGAAGAAGAATAAGCCATGAGTGCAAAGTTTGGTCCTTCTGCTGCTTGGTCACTACAATCATATCCACCCAAACCATCACAAGACACCAAAGCTGGAATTTGTATGTTCCATAGATACAGTTTTCCTTGAGCTTTCTCCATCCTTGAAGTCTTAGCTCCTTGGTGCCCTGCACTCTCTTGTAAAGTGTCCCTTTCTGTGACAGTTGTAGCATTCTACCTTTGACTTATCAAACCCTATGTTGTCATTCCCATTGACTTTGAGCTACCTTCCTATACTCTTGAAGAATCTCCTTGCCCTCATTGTCAATATAGCCATCTGTCACTTCAAGTCCATCTCTTCAAGATCATCTGGATGAATCTGTTCCAAGTCCTCATGTACAATCTGAGAAGTATTAGATTGACCAGCTTAGAATGCATAGATAACAGCATCACTCAAGTTGTCAAAGTTTGTAGAACTAGCAGCATTAACTTGAGTGCCAGCAGTAGTAACTCTATGAGCAGTTTTAACTGCTTTACTAATATTGCCAGAACTGTAATTGGAGGAGGACACAAAATCCAAGTTTTGTGAGCTTGAGGATGAGCTAGACGACCCTTTGACTTCAGGTTCATACACTTTATGATTGTTGTAAAGGTCATCCATACTTATTGTGTCTAGATCATCCTTATTTCTCCACACCACAGTATGTGTATGCCACTCTGGTGACAAGCTTCTTAGAAATTTCTGATTTATATCTTCATGGGAAATTGTTTCTCCCAAAAGTGCTAATTGACTGACAAGCTTCTAAAGTCTGCAAAGGTCTGATTAAGATTCTCAGAACTTGAAGCAGCAAAGTTCTCATATTGTTTCTTCAAAAGATTCTTCCTTGTCTTCTTAGTAGCAGCATTCCCTCCAAATCTCTTCTCAATAGCTGCTAACAAAGACTTAGCATCCTTGATAGAATTAAAAGTCAACTGATGTTCATTAGGAATGCCCATCATGAGAGTACTTCTTTCCTTCACCTCCAATTTTCTTTGTGCCTTGTCTTCAAAAGTTTTGATAGGTAAAATAGTCACAACACCAGCATCAGATGTTTCAATTTTTGGTATGCTATCACCAATCTCTATTACCTCCCATAGAGAGTAGTCAATCATCTGAATATACTGCTCAATTCTCAATTTCCGGAGCTCATACTCACCAGGCTTGAGCATTGGTACCTTTGATGCAGCAATCATATGTGTAGACTCTGAATCCATGTCTTTACTTGAGTTTAAACAGGTTCTTCTTGATCACAGCTTCTAGATCACAAGCTCTGATACCACTTGTTGATCCCAGTTATGCACTTGATCGAATCCCTTAGCTTGTAGAGGTTTAGTTATCTTGAATAAATTCAACACAACTAAGTATAGAAACTATCTTTGATTTTACCAAATACAATGTGGAATCTTATACTTGATCTTAAGAAGAACTTTGTAACAATGTAACAGTAAACAAAGAACCCAATTATATCTAACAAAACGCTTCAATATTATTGACTATAATAAGAATACTAACAGTATTAGGGTTTTACAACCTTGAAGCTATAACTCTATGACTCAATGAATATGTATATAAATCTCTATGCCCTAGGACCTCCTTTAATAGACTAAGGAGTCCTAGTCGGCTTACAATAACTTTCTATGCAAGATAAATCTTTTCTATATTTATCTAAACGTGTTACACGGTATCACTATACTTATCTTACACATAAACCGACTTAATACATCAGAAGCACTAATCAATACTCCAGCAGCACTAAACTTTAACTCTGGCAGCATTAATACTTCAGCAGTAGTAGGTTAGTACTAGCAGCACTAACTTTTCTTCTAGCAGCACTAACATACTTAGTGTATTTCTCTGAAGTTCAGCAACATTACCAGCAGTAGTAATATACACTAGCAGTCTTAATCTTTGTACCTGCAGTAGAAACATACTTAGAGTATTTTCATTTAAGTACCTGAGCTGTCTTAATCATGTGAGCAGTCTTAACATCATGAGCAGCATTAACACCTTGAAGCCTTTAAATCCCAACAAAAGGAGTTGTGATTAAAGAGCCAACACCAACATCAACAATAAAACCAACAACTACTTCACAATCATCTACTGACAAAGGCAAAAGCATCCTGATTGAAGAACCTAAGAAGAAATTCTTATCACTAAAATAACAATAACAACAACTCATAGAAGATGAAGAACTTGCAAGACATGTGCAAGCTAAGCTTATTGCTACAAAAGAAAAGGAAAGAAGAGAGCAAGCTCAAAAGGAAGAAGAAGCTAGTCTTGCATTGATTGACACATGGGAAGACATTCAAGCACATTGTGAGGCTGATCATATGGTGGCTCAAAGAATGTGGCAAGATGAACAGGAGGAGCTGTCCTTAGAAGAAAAATCAAAACTCTTTATGCAGTTCTTAGCTCAGCAGAAGAAATTCTTTGCACAAAAGCGGGCTGAAGAAAAGAGAAATAAACCACCTACCAAAGTACAACAAAAGAAGATAATGCAAACCTACTTGAGAAACATGAATGGATGGAAGCCTGCTCAATTCAAAGGCATGAGCTATGAAAGGATTAAAGAGCAGTTTGATAAATTTTTCAAGCGGGTCAACACCTTTATTGCTATGAGTACTGAAGAGGTAGTGGGGGGTTCTAAGGAATTAGAAAATGTGCAAGAGAAGAGTTTAAAGAGAGCTGGTGATGAAATTGAGAAGGGAAGCACTAAAAAGCAGAAGATTGATGAGCAATCAGAGCAAGAGTAGAAGGATGGTGAGCAGAAGGAAGGTAATGACAAAGGTTCAGAAGAGATTAAACAATACACTGTGATTGTTTTAGATGATGAAGAAATTCCAATAGACTGTGAACCTTTGGCTACAAAATTGTCTGATATTGTTGGTTGGAGAATATACAATCAGAGTCCAAGGAAAATAATTTATGAAATTAAGAGCTAATGGACAGACTTATGTATTCTCAAGGTTTAATCAGATGCTTAGAAGCTTTGACAGAGAAGATTTAGAGACTCTGTGGAAGATTGTCAAAGAAAAGTATGGACCAACAAAACCATTGAAGCAACCAGTATCATATCATGACTATGTCTTGTGGGGTGACTTGAAGATCATGTTTGAACCTCATGTTGAAGATGAAGCGTGGAGAAGACCTTTCTATAACCAAAAAGTGATAAGCTGGAGGTTGATAGATTCATGTGGGGTTCATGAGCTAACAATAGATGCTATGCATATCTACATGTTGGTCTTGAAGAAATATCCACTCACAAAAACAACATTAGGAATGATGCTGGACAGTAAACTTCGAATGGAGCATGACATGAATGAAAGCATGTCAGATGAGCTTATTTGGTTTATCATATACTTGAAGAATGGCTGGTCAGGTGTTTGAAAGCATCCTCCTGGTGATGGTTTACACTTTGATTAACACTTGATGATTTTAGGAGAAAATATCAATTTTAGGGGAGGATTATTGGGATTTAAAGGCTTCAAGGTGTTAATGCTGCTCATGATGTTAAGATAGCTCATATGATTAAGACTGCTTAGGTAATTAAATGAAAATACTGTAATTATGTTTCTACTGCTAGTACAAAGATTAAGACTGCTAGTGTATATTACTACTGCTTGTAATATTTATGAACTTCAAAGATATACACTAAGTATGTTAGTGCTGCTAGAAGAAAAGTTACTGCTACTAGTACTAACTTACTACTGCTGAAGTATTAATGCTGCCAGAGTTAAAGTTTAGTGCTGCAGGAGTATTAATTAGTGTTGCTGATGTATTAAGTCGGTTTATGTGTAAGGTAAGTATAGTAATACTGTGTAACACGTTTAGATAAATATAGAAAATATTTATCTTGCATAGAAAGTTATTGTAAGCCGATTAGGACTCCTTAGTCTACAAAAGGAGGTCCTAGGGCATAGAGATTTCATTGAGTCATAGAGTTATAGCTTCAAGGTTGTAAAACCCTAAAACTGTTGAGTATTCGTATTATAGTCAATAATATTGAAGCGTTTTGTTAGATATAATTGTGTTCTTTGTTTACTGTTACATTGTTACAAAGTTCTTCTTAAGATCAAGTACAAGATTCCGCATTGTATTTGATAAACTCAAACACAGTTTCTATACCTAGTTGTGTTGAATTTATTCAAGATACCTAAACCTTTACAAGTTAAGGGATTCGATCAAGTGCATAACTGGGATCAACATTAAAGCAGTATTAGCCCTCGGCCCTTTAAACAACTGAGACAACGGGAGCGAACCATCCAAAAATAGTAGTCTTATTTTGACCTTGGGAATTTCCTCCACCTTTTTGAAGTCTCAGTCAACGGGAGCGAACCGTCAGGAAACAGAAAAGTTTTATGGCTTTGGATTATTATTATTATTATTACCTCCACCCTTGTAACAACCGAGTCAACGAGAACGAAACGTCAGGAAATAGTAGTCTATTACGGCTTTGGTTTATTATTATTATTAGGGGGCAAAATCCCGAGTCATGCGTTCTTTCAACATCCGAAACAATAGCAGCTATCTATCAGGAATCAGTTGTATTATTTCCCCGCAACACTGACAGTACCCTGATGTGGACCCAACTTCCATAAGCAGGAATTCTCTAAAAAAGGAGTAAAAACTAAAAAAATTCAAAACCGTGCATCTTTATTTATTGGAAATATTATTTTTGAAATTATTTTTTTGCTGGTGGGAGCAAAAAGCCACAATTAACCGCTATGATCTCTAAAGAGATCCAACTACTCCACGCTTAGCATCTAACTTATATTCAACTCAATCATTTTTCGTTCTTTGCAAAAATTTTAAGTTCAGCAAACGCTCAGTCTGGAAAGAAAAGGGGAAAGCTAGAGTGCAATACTCAGTCACGTCAGAATCTCCCTTGTTCTAGCCTACGGGCCTACTTATTTACACACATAATAATAATTTTTTTTATTTTATTTTATTTTTTTATTTTTTATTTTTTGCAAATAATTCAAGCAAATGTATAGGTTAAAACGGGGTTTCGTGAGACACAGAAAGGCACAAGTATGGTCATTTCAATAGAAATCCCCCCCACACTTAGAACTGAACGTTGACCTCAATGTTCAAAAATATCGGGTGTTACCCCCACACTTAGGAACGAAAAAGTCATATGCTTAAAATTCCAAGTGTGAAAGAGGAAAACTATATCAGATAAGCACATATGATAAAGGAATTCTCTAAATATAACAATGCAAATGATCGAAGACCGAGTGTTGGAGGGTCTGAAAACAAGCACGGAGGTCTTCACGATCGTAGGGAATCCTGCAAGCAAAAACGGATACCTATAAAACACAACATGGAGAGAAACACTCCCCCACACTAATCCAAATACCACATCACACTTATTCAGAATAAAAAGAAAAATAAAATAAAATAAAGATAGATAGATAGATAACACCGGTTGCCTCTTGTGAAGCACTTGTATTTGTTCGAGTCTCTAGCTTGACTCTAGGGTTACTTACTTCTAAGCTCATGGTCACATCTATCACTTAGTGTTAAATTTGGATGGAAGAAAAGATACAACACCTCCTTAGGTGAGTACGCCACCTGACGGGTTAATGGCATATGGTGAAATCTAACAAAAGGTTTATCCATTACCCGCGTCACCTCACCCGACGTTGTCAAGGAGGAAAAAGTGTCAAATCTTTCCACTTCCCTAAAGCAAATTTGCTTAGAATCGGGAAGTGGTGTAACTAGTAGGCTAGACTCATCAATTATCGGTGCTGACTTAGGGGGGTCCAAGCTTCACAAATCCTCAAACTCGTCATCAAAATTTTTGTTATCAATTCTTAATGTAAAGTTATCATCGAAGTCGAATAAAGGATTTGATATAGTCACATTGAAGGATCTAGAAATCGAATCAGAATTACCTAAGGGTTCATTAGACATCCTTGGGATTGGGACAGGGTCATTGGTCGGTAAACTTTCTATATCACTAGGATTGAAGTCAATTTCCCTATCCCCCATTGAGAGGGTGTCTATATGCTCTCCAAAAGGTAAGTCGATATCTAAATTTTCATCTCCTAAAACAACAAGTATAGGCAAGGATGGTGTGTACGCTAGCGGCAGAGATAGGGCATGTGCGGTACTTTGTGGGCTAGAATTATGCACCTCGTCCATAATAGTCTCTGTATCATCCTCATCACTTTCCTTATGATAAAATGAGTCAACAGGAGGATCTTGTGGTATAAGTCTAAGAACCAATTCCTGAAGATGGTTTACTTCAGCTTGTAATTTTTGGATGTTAACATGAAAATTCAAGTTATCTTGTTCTTGAGGAAGTGGATGAGGGTGTGACAGATCCATTTGGTATTGTGGAGGTTAGTCCAAATAAGGTAAGTCATAATTGTTATAAGGGACATGCTTATAGACAAGTAGGTTTCTAGTTGACAATCAGAGCTGTAGTGAGGACCTCCACAGAACTCACAATAGTAGAACTGCTGTGACTAACTCTGTGAATCATATGGATATTGGTCATTACCAAAATTTTGATTGTTACACGGAACCTACTCATAGACAAGCATGTTCCCTGTTTGACAATCAAAACCTTGGTGAGGACCTTGACAGAATTCACAACAGTAAAACTGTTGTGACTGACTCGGTGTATCATATGGATATTGGTCATAACCAAAATTTTGATTGTTACATGGAATCTGCTCATAGACAAGTGTGTTCCCTATTTGACAATCAAAACCTTGGTGAGGCCTACCTCCACAAGACTCACACGAGTATGTCTCCATCTCGTGTTGTGGGGGCTGGTTAAAGAGGCCGGTTGTTTCATTGTAGGAATAGGGATTTTAGTCATAGACAAACCCGTTTCCCGAATCTACAATGCTACAATCGGGGCAATTTCCACCATTTTGAGGACCCCCACACCACTCACAACCATATAGGTAAGATGAAGACATAGAGAAGAATTAAACGGTTATAGAGGATAAGAGATAGAGAATTAAACTGTTTAGAGGATAAAGAAGGATTTTTTTAATTTTAATTTTTTGAAAAAAGGAAAATATTTTTGGAATTTTTTGAATTTTAAGAAAATAAACTTTCAAAAGAAAGGATGTAGAATCGTTTAGAACTCGAGGTTATTTACACCTCATCTAGGAATAACAATAACAATGATAACAATATGCAGCAGAATTAATCAAAGAATAATTGTTATTGTAGAAAGGTTTTCTTCATCATCATCATCGATAACAATTACAAACACAACTAACAGCCCCAATTCTACTTGATCAAGTGTAGAACGGTTACTCAACAATAACAGGGATCAAACGATCCTTGAGGCTGAACACAAACACATCTAGGCATTTTTTATAATCTATACGCCTAGGACACACACACACTTTTCCTGGTGTTCACATCTTGACACACAGAAAAATATACGACCTATATCTCTTTATATAATAGAGATATTAGGTTTACAATCTTCCTAATTTTTACCATTATCTTCTAGGAAATCTTCTGTAATCTTCCATCTTTTGAAGAATTCCCCCTTTGTCTTTTAAGTCCTTCATCTTTCATATGTTTTGTCTTATCAACTCAAATATAATTCCCAACAATCTTCCCCTAGTTGATAATGACAAAACCAAAATAAGCACGAATTTCCCCTGAAGTTAATATAAAAATGAAAAAAACAAACTTCCCCTTAATCCATGCTATACCACCAAGGCTCAATAAGTTGCAATTCTTCTTTGTAAATCTTCTTCCCCTTTTTGTATTATCCACTAGAGGACTCTAAGTAAATGTAACATTGATTTCGACAACCACAAACCAATATTACACTTCCAACCAGCCTTCCAATGTCTCAAATTACCCTCCATGAAGAACACAAAACGCTTACTAAAAATTAATTCAAGACACTAGAAACTTAAACCAGCAGTAGTAATAACGACTAGCAGTTGTAAAAACCTTCAAATCGATGTAGCATATAAATGGTTAAACATTTTAACATTAAGCTTCCCCTAAAACCCATATTTTAACCATCTCTTGAATGTAGGCTCCATGTAATGATTACTGATGAAGAAAACTAAGTTTAACCAATTTGATGTAGAAGTAGAACAACCCAAACTTATATCTTATGTCTTGCATTATCCACGTGACTTTGAACTTATACCAAAAACCAAAAATATAAGTAGACCGCAACCTCTTGACAAAATCCTCATCTTCAATGAGACACTGAGCACTACAATGTAACTCATTTAAGTGATAGCAAATGTGAGCATTAAGTACCATCAGTTTGTAGATCAAACACCTTTGCTAGATTCGTCAAGTCTTTGTCACAACATTGAAAAAGCACGAACAATTTATCTTCAAAAGATGCAAGAATCCTTTTAAGGTATGATAAAAACACAAACCTGTGAAACTCTACTTCAACTCCAAATAGGTGATAAACAATCTTCTTCGTAACCAATTAAACCAATAAATATGAGCCTTTAATCTTTTAAGAACAAATAAACCAAAACCAAAAATCATCTTGTGTGTGTCGTCCGATATCATAAAATCATGTATTGTCCAATATCTGATAAAGCTAGTAGTACTAACTTCTTTTATCGGACAAGGCTAGCAGTATTAATTTTCATAAGCTAGCAGTATAAACCTTTAAGCAACATAAACTTCATTAGGAGCAACACTAAAATCAACTAGCAAAACTAACCGATAACCAGCAATATTAATGAGATACCATTCAACAGTATTAACTTTGAATTGATCAAAGCAGTAGTGATCATCCTTGGCAGTACAAACTACTACTAGCAGTACTAAAAATAGCTTAGCAGCACTAACTGAGAATGAACCAGCAGTATTAACTCATAGCGAGAGCAATATTAACCATCCGTCTCAACAGTACTATCGTTCAACTAGCATTACTATCTTTTACACAAGCAGTAGTAACAGAGCAATAGCAGCATAAACTTAGGAGTAGTATTTACTTTCAATGGGCAGAAGTAACTTACATGAAGAGATTTACTGGCAATGAATAACCAGTAACCTAGTAACCTTACTCCCAACATCAGTAACGTTAGACTTCATCAAATTCAGGAGTAGAGTTATTCCCAGTAACCTCACTAAGCGTATTTCCATTATATGAATTAGGGTTTAACCTAACAACCTGCTTTCTCCATATTAATCTTCGACTCCTACAGCAGTAGCACGTTATACTTGCATTCAGATTGATCTCGTGTTGGCAGTAGGAAGTGTTGAACAAGCAGTACTAAGTAACTAACTGTTAAGTATCCAGACGAAACTTTTTAGTGACACTTTTTAGTGTCACTAAACTATTGCTAATTTATCATCGAATTATGGTTTTGAAACACCCTAATTTTACATTCATTCATTCCATTACCTACTGCTTCTTCTTTTCCTTGTCTCCAAAAATCAAACTCCTATTTTTATCGGATTAGGGTTGCTGAGAAACCCTAATATCACCAGATTCGACATGATAACCAAAACAGAAAATTCGTACCTTCAATATCTTCATAAATTCAACATAGAAACACCTTGTATATCCTAGATCACGAGCCACGAGGCTCTGATACCACCAGTAGAATCGTTTAGAACTTGAGGTTGTTTAGACCTCATCTAGGAATAAGAATAACAATGATAGCAATATGCAGCGGAATTAATCAAAGAACAATTGTTATTGTAACAAGGTTTTCTTCATCATCATCATCATCATCTATAACAATTACAAACACAACTAACAGCCTTAATTCTACTTGATCGAGTGTAGAACGGTTACTCAACAATAAAAGGGATCAAACGATCCTTGAGGCTGAATACAAAAACATCTAGGCGTTTTTCATAACCTATACGCCTAGGGGACACACACACTTTTCCTGGTGTTCACATCTTGACACACAGAAAACTATACAACCTATATCTCTATATATACTAGAGATATTAGGTTTACGAAGGATAAGTATTAGGAAATAAACAAATCTTCCTAATTTTTACATTTATCTTCTAGGAAATCTTCTGTAATCTTCCATCTTTTGAAGAATTCCTCCTTTGTCTTTTAAGTCCTTCATCTTTCATATGTTTTTTCTTATCAACTCAAATATAATTCCCAACAAAGGATCTTCAAGGCACCAACGCAAAAAGCTTAACAAATCTCTCCGGCAGCGGCACCAAAAACTGATTCGTTGTATTCCTCGATGAGATTTGAATTGAAAATTACGTTTATGTTTTTCATTTAATAATGCTTGATTATCGAATATTTTTGGTTTTTATAAACGATTTTAAAAGCTAGATAGATAAATAAAAGAAAACTACAAGCAAAACACTAATATAAGAACTAGAATGCGATAATAAAGGATATGCTTGTCAAGTGAGGCGAAAAGATCATTAAGTGTGAATTATCGTTTAAATTGGTGAATTAATACCCGTTAAAAGAAACTATTTTCTCATAAAGTTGGTTTATTTTGAAAACAATCCTTTATCTTGGTAAATATTACTAGATTTAGATTAATTACTCAAACGGCTTTTGCCTGTTAAACAACCAAAAATCAATTCAAGTAACTAAAGATTATTAATAAAAAATTCCTAAGTTTTCACACTTAATTTCACAAATAACCAACACTTAACAAGCATATATAAAATCTACTGACTACACATAACTACGCTAAAAGCGACAAATAAGGCAACGATAATAATAACTAAACTAAGCAAGACAATAAATATAAAATGAGATGATCGAAAAGGGATTAGAAGTCACCAAATATGAAGACTACGAATAAATTGAACTATCTACAAGCTCATATACCCATATCCTTCTTGGAAACTCCATGACCACAAATCAATCTCCAACAACTATTTTTAAGTATTATTGAATTTTTAAAAAATTCAAAATAAGATAAAGTTTAAAACCTTATAAATAAAAAGTGTTAAAAATAAAACTTAATATAAAAAGATGCAAACTTTTTGAAAGAAAATGACTTAAAAATTATATTTTTATAAAAAAGTTTTAAATTTTATAACACAATAACATAATACTAAAAGATTTTTAAAAGAAAAGTATGTAAAGAGTTGATTAATAAGGTGAAGATAAGTAAAAATAGAGATTAAATGAGTAAGATATCGTTAACTAAAACATCAAAAAGAAAAGCTGGAAATTTATAAAATATAAACATAAACTAATAGTCATTAAAACCTTAGCTTAAAAAAAAGATCATAACAAAGTTTTATGAATCAAACTAATTAAATCTAATTTAATCTAAAAGAAAAAAAAAATAACAAACAAAAGAAAAAAAAAACAAGTTGGCGTCCCTCCTCTGTTTCGTGTATCCGGTGAGGGTTATATAAACCCAAAGTTTCATAATAGCCCCTAAACGAAATTACAAGCAGCGCCCTAAACTATTTAAATTATCACAAAACCACCCAACCTTAGCTTATGGACTACGCTTCATATTGCAGCCAAGAAAAATTACTCCACTAGACAAAACGATACGTGGCGCTACGTGGTTGGATGATGGAATCTTAGTGGAGGTGAGAGTGGTGTCAGCAGCCAAGGCTACGCGCCTAGAGGAATTTAATTTTGGAGTGTGTGTTTGCACGTACTGGGAATGCACACAACAATGCAAAATATGCAAATTTCTCTTATCTTATTCCAATTTTTTTGCTGGGCCTGGAATACTAGTGGGCCGAATTATCTTCATTTGTAAATTCTTTATTCGGACTAAATGGACCAAGCCTTTATTAACCACTATGAATGGACGAAATTTGTTAATGGGCTTGGCTGGCACTATTTCTTTCTATTTTTCTTCGGACATTTTTTGGACTTCAATAATCTTCAATAATTGCTTAAAATCACGTCCTTTTGCTTAGGTTTCAAACCCTTGTACCTGCAAGACATAATAACACAAACCAAACATATTTGCAAAATAATTTCACATATTTCATGGTTATTAGTCCGTTTTAGCATGTTTTTCGACATAAAAATGATGTATGTTTTAGCACAAATCAGAATCCCCCACACTAATCCATTGCTGGTCCCTCACGCAATGTTTATTACACACGTAGCGAAAGAAAATCTTTAAACCCCCTTAACGAAAAATCCCTCACATCAAACAAGAACAGAAAGATGTTCATCAAGGGGTATAAAAATCTTTTGTTTTGAAAATGCCTCGATTTAACTATTAAATAATAGATAGTAGATATTAAGAATTTTTTATTTATAAAAGTCTTTAAGAACGGGAAACTCGCAAACTGGGAGTTTCCAGGAGATAAAGATCATCATCCTCGATTTTCGCATTCACCAAACCAAGCTTAAAACAAAATCACAGCTAAATATATAATTAGATTGTAACACTACCCATAGATGCTAATTTTCTACGCGCAGCTACTCCTTGCTCTATTATTCCTAGTTCCTCTATGGATTTTATTTTGAAAAACCAGTTTTTCTTATTTCGATAGATTTTAGTCCTATAAAGGCACCCGGTTTAGAAAATACTTAGTTTGAAATCCTTCCCTAGAGAACTTATGCATATAAAAATGAGGTCCGCATTAAGGTCCTAATTTAACACGATTTAGGGGATATCCCTTTTATTTCATCTGAAACAACTCATCTATGAGTCCAGAGACAGAAGCTTTATTAAGATAACCTCGGAGTCGAAATTTGGCATTATTAACATTATTATTAAAGCAGTATTAGCCCTCGGCCCATTAAACAACTGAGACAACGAGAAAAAACCGTCAGGAAACAGTAGTCTTATTTTGACCTTGGGAATTTCCGCCACCTTTTTGAAGTCTGAGTCAACGGGGCAAACCGTCAGGAAACAAAAAACTTTTATGGCTTTGGATTATTATTATTATTATTATTACCTCCACCTTTTAAACAACCGAGTCAACGGGAATGAACCGTCAGGAAATAGTAGTCTACTATGGCTTTGGTTTATTATTATTATTAGGGGGCCAAATCCCGAGTCCTGCAGTCTTTCAACATCCGAAACAATAGCAGCTAACTATCAGGAATCAGTTGTATTATTTTCCCGCAACAATGACAGTACCCTGATGTGGACCCAACTTCCATAAGCAGGAATTCTTTAAAAAAGGAGTAAAAACTAAGAATTGTCAAAACCGTCCATCTTTATTTATTGGAAACATTATTTTTGAAATTATTTTTAGCTGGTGGGAGCAAAAAGTCACAATTAACCGCTATGAGCTCTAAAGAGATCCAACTACTCCACGCATAGCATCTAACTTATATTCAACTCTATCATTTTTCGTTCTTTGCAAAAAAATTAAGTTCAGCAAACGCTCAGTCTCGAAAGCTAAGGGAAAAGCTAGAGTGCAATACTCAGTCAAGTCAGAATCTCCCTTGTTCTAGCCTACGAGCCTACTTATTTACACACATAATAATAATAATTTTTTTTTTCTTTTCGCAAATAATTTAAGCAAATGTATAGGCTAAAACGGGATTGTGTGAGACATAGACAGGCACACGTATGGTCATTTCAATAGAAATCCCCTTCCCACCACACTTAGAATTGAACATTGGACTCCATGCTCAAAAATATCGGGCGTTACCCCTACATTTAGGAAAGAAAAAGGCAAATGCTTAAAATTCCAAGTGTGAAAGGGGAAAACTATATCAGATAAGCACATATGATAAAGGATTTCCCTAAATATAGCAATGCAAATGATCGGAGACCGAGTGTTGGAAGGTTTGAAAACAAGCATGGAGGTCTACATGATCATAGGGAAACCTGCAAGCAAAAATGGATACCTACAAAGCACAACACGGAGAGAAACACTCCCCCACACTAATCCGAATACCACATCACACTTATTCATAACAAAGTTTTATGAATCAAACTAATTAAATCTAAACTAATCTAATCTAATCTAATCTAAAAGGGAAAAAAATAACAAAGAAAAGAAAAAAAACAAGTTGGCTTCCCTCCTTTGTTTCGTGTATCTGGTGAGGGTTATATAAACCTCAAGTTTCATAATAGCACCTAAAAAAATTACAAGCAGCACCCTAAACTGTTTAAATTTTCACAAAACCACCCACCCTTAGCTTGTGGACTACGGTTCATATTGCAGCCAAGAAAAATTACTCCACTAGACAAAACAATACGTGGCGCTACGTGGTTGGATGATGGAATCTTAGTGGAGGTGAGAGTGGTTTCAGCAGCCAAGGCCATACGCCTAGAGGAATTTAATTTTGGAGTGTGTGCTTGCACGTACAGGGAATGCACAAAACAATGCAAAATATGCAAATTTCTCTTATCTTATTCCAATTTTTTGCTGGGCCTGGAGTACTAGTGGCCCGAATTATCTTCATTTGTAAATTCTTTATTCGGACTAAATGGACCAAGCCTTTATTAAGCACTATGAATGGACAAAATTCGTTAATGGGCTTGGCTGGCACTATTTTTTTGACTTTTCTTCGTACTTTTATCGGACTTCAATAATCTTCGATAAATGCTTAAAATCACGTTCTTTTGCTTAGTTTTCAAACCCTTGTACCTGCAAGACATAATCACACAAACCAAACATATTTGCAATATAATTTCACATATTTCATGGTTATTAGTCCGTTTTAGCATGTTTTTCGGTATAAAAATGATGTGTGTTTAAGCACACATCAGAATCCCCCACACTAATCCATTGTTGGTCCCTCATGAAATGTTTATTACACACGTAGTGAAAGAAAATCTTTAAACCCCCTTAACTAAAAATCCCTCACATCAAACAAGAATAGAAAGATTTTCATCAAGGGGTATAAAAATCTTTTGTTTTGAAAACGTCCTGATTTAATTAATAAAAAATTGATAGTAGATATTAAGAAATTTTTATTTATAAAAGGCTTTAAGAACGGGAAACTCGCAAACTGTGAGTTTCCAGGAGATAAGGATCATCATCCTCGATTTTCGCAGTCACCAAACCAAGCTTAAAATGAAATCACAGCTAAATATAAAATTAGATGCTAACACTACCCATAGATGCTAATTATGTACGCGCAGCTACTCCTTGCTCCCTTATTTTTAGTTCCTTTAAGGATTTTATTTTGAAAAACGAGTTTTTATTATTTCGATAGATTTTAGTCCTATAAAGGCACCCGGTTTAGACAATACTTAGTTTAAAATCCTTCCCTAGAGAACTGATGCATATAAAAATGAGGTCCACATCAAAGTCCTAATTTAACACGATTTAGGGGATATCCTTTTTATTTCATCCGAAGCAACTCATCTACGAGTCCTGAGATAGAAGCTTTATTTTGATATCCCCGGATTCGAAATTTGGCATTATTAACATTATTATTAAAGCAGTATTTGCCCTCGGCCCTTTAAACAACTGAGACAACGGGAGCGAACCGTCAGGAAACAGTAGTCTTGTTTTGACCTTGGGAATTTCCTCTACCTTTTTGGAGTCTGAGTCAACGGGAGCGAACCGTCAGGAAACAGAAAACTTTTATGGCTTTGGATTATTATTATTATTATTACCTCCACCCTTTAAACAACCGAGTCAACGGGAATGAACCGTCAGGAAACAATAGTCTTATTTTGACCTTGGGAATTTCCTCCACCTTTTTGAAGTCTGATTCAACGGGAGCGAACCGTCAGGAAATAGGAAACTTTTATGGCTTTGGATTATTATTATTATTACCTCCACCCTTTAAACAACCGAGTCAACGGGAACGAACCGTCAGGAAACAGTAGTCTTATTTTGACCTTGGGAATTTCCTCCACCTTTTTGAAGTCTGAGTCAACGGGAGCAAACCGTCAGGAAACAGAAAACTTTTATGGCTTTGGATTATTATTATTATTACCTCCACCCTTTATGTGGAAACCGTAGAGGGGGGGTGAATACGTTTCCATTTAAAAACTTAAAACTTTTGTATCAAACACCCGATCAAGTGTGACGTAATATGAAAAGTATTAACTATGGTCATTTAACACTTACACTGTGTTCTAGAGTTATTACAAGAGGGGAAATGAAAACAAGGAAAAGTAAGTGAAAAAAAAGGTAAAGAAAATGAAAAAAAGTTAGTGATGTATTTTGTGTTCTTGAGTTTGAAGTAAAAGGAAGGAATTTGAGGTAAAAGGAAGGAATGAGTAAAAGATAGGGTTGTTAATTTACAGATTCACCCTTTCAAAATATCCACACCAAATTTGTATACAATGATGAAGGGTCAATATGGTCAATATACACACTTTCCTTCACTTTCATCCCATATATGGGATGAAAGTGGGGACACAAAAAAACACTATCACTTCCCTCCCTTTTCCACACTTCCACTTACTTCCCTTCCTCAAAAAAACTTGAGAACACACTTTAATTTTTGTTTCCATCTATTTCCTTCACTTTTACCCAAAATTAAAACTTGAGAACATAGTGTTAGAGATGAATGTAGTAAACTACAACACAAGCACAACAAGCCATGACACATACTTAATCAACATAACATAAGCAACTAGTCACACAAGCATAAACTTCATGCAAATATAAGTATAAAGCGATAAAGAATGAAATGAAAGTAAAGAGATAAGTAAGAGGGCGCAAACCAGACACGGTGATTTATAGTGGTTCGGTCACGAAGCTCCTCTTCGCCCTACTCCACTCCCCGAGTACCCAACTCGAAAAGTACTTCACTAATCAACAAACTCCCTTCAGGCGGAGAAAACCGTACACGTCACTTAACTTGTTTTCCGACACTAAGCTAGATGTCGAGTGCTAATCTTAGCTAGCACCAATCTACCACGATCTACCCGATCTACACCTTACACGTCGCTTATCCTATTTCTGACACTAAGCTAGATGTCGAGTGCTAATCTTAGCTAGCACCAATCTACCACGATCTACCCGATCTACACCTTACATGTCGCTTATCCTATTTTCGACACTAAGCTAGATGTCGAGTGCTAATCTTAGCTAGCACCAATCTACCACGATCTACCCGATCTACCCTTGATCCATATGATCAATCACACAAGCCCAATGGCTTCAAGAGATCTTCACTATCTCTTAAGATCACAATGATATTGACTCACTCTCTCACAAAAGAAAAATAATCTTGATGTATGCTATGATACAATCAAGAGTGTAACCAATGTTACAAGACCTAACAACTACAACTCTTGTATCTTCTTGGATACTTTGAGTTCTTCTCTTGCAAATGAAGAGGAATGATAACACTTTGTATCTACTTGGATACATTATGTTCTTCTCTTGCTAATCAAGAGGGATGACAACACTTTGTATCTACTTGGATACTTTATGTTCTTCTCTTGCTAATCAAGAAGGATGACAACACCTTGTATCTACTTGGATACTTTGTGTTCTTCTCTTGCTAATCAAGAGGAATGAAGAGGATCACTTGAATGGAGGATTGGATCACTCTTAAACAAACTAAGACTCTCCAAATGATCAAATAAAGTCATCTAAGTGAGGAGGGATTAGACCAGAGAAAAAGGACTGGAAAAATCAAGTTGGAAGTGTGAAATGGTCCACTATTTATAGGCAAAGGAAAATCTAGCCGTTACAGACCCACGACTCCACTAAATGTCAGACGGCTCCATTAAATTTAGTGGAGCCGTCCCTATTTAAAGGTACCGTGGACGCTCCTTCTTTTGTCTTTAGTGGGGAAGGTTTATTTGGGGATGTTAGGAGCTGTTTTGGGGGGAAATTTGACTGTTGGGATTTTTAAACATATTTTTCAAAATAAAACATTTCTTTTTAATTCAAAAATAATTTGTGAAATTTATTTTTGAAAAAATGTTTTGTCACATTGAAAATTTGAAGTTTAGAAAAATAAAATCCTTTGATCATTTGTCAAGTAGTAGATTTGTTTGTCCATACCTTGAGTGATTTATGTCGGGATGGAAATCTACGACTTCATTGAAGCATACTTGAGATGTCGGGAGGTGTTGATGTAAGTATGCATTGATGATTTGTGTTTACAAGTAACTTGCACATTTTACGTTATGTATTACAAGTTACATGTTTGTCGTTACTAAAACCGAAGAAATAGTTTTGTTTAAATATCGTAATATTTGCACTAACAATCTCCCCCTTTTTGATGATGACAAATATGTAAACCGTAACACATAGTAAAATGTAAAAGTTACTTGTTTACACTCCCCTTCTCCCCCTTTTGTCGAATCAAAAAGGCATTTTACTCGAGCGCTCCCTTGAATTCACTCCCTACTCCCCCTTATTGCACTACTATCCTTTCTCCCTCAAAAGGTGAGCTTGCATCATCCCAGTGAAGTCTTCTATCACCACTTGTGAAGACGACTCCATGCTATGTATTCAAATACTCCCGAGCTCCCCCTAGCTCAATGCTCCCCTATGGTGACTTAATCCCTTTGTTTATTTACCTTAGTATCTAGCGGATCCATGGATCAAATACTTAAAAAGGCTTTTCCTACATCAAGGGTTAGCTTCGTGCAAAATATATAACAGTATAGGAGCAACATCATAGGGATAAAATACACATAGCAAGACATGCAAGGGTTAAACTATGTTAACACGTAAGTGTCACAACCCGACCGAAAACCTAAGGTGTAATTGTTCACTCAATCACACTAATCAAAAACGAGATTCGTTCATTGACTGGCGCACTAAATGACTTATTCCAAGTTGTCATTGGGAAGGAAAGTTCTTACAAACATTTTGAACAACATAATCATCTACCTAAGATGATTGATGTTAAGGATAGTTTGTTGATAAGACATACTCTATATGATTACTATTATGACAAGAGGTGCCATAAAGTAGACTCGATAGAGGTTATACCTAAATGATTCCATAAGGTGGGAGAGTGTTGGTTGTGGTGACAACAAGGACAACTTGGGTTATGTGGTTGTAGGGTATAAATAATGGGATGTCCCATTAGTGGTTGTGGTGATGGTGATAGTGATAAGGATGATGTGTTAGTGCCAAGCTCAAAAGGTGATGTAGCTGACAAGGTTAGTGTGAGAGCTAAAGGTTGTGGTGATGGTGATGGTGATAAGGATGATGTGTTGGTGCCAAGTCCAAAGAGGTTTGATGGTGATAGGGTTAGTGTGATAGCTAAAGGTTGTGGTGGACTTGGTGGAGGTAAGGGTGTAGAAATCCTAAAGGTGGAGGATGATGATGATGTGGTTGGAGATGTTTGTTTTGCCCTTTGAGGAAAGGTGGGAAAGGATGGTTTAGGTTAATATATCGTTTGCACTGACAATGAGATGAATGATATATTTTAAAAGGGAAAAAGAAAAGGTGCATGTGATCCTAACAGGATTGTTGGTGGATATCTCTAACGGGGTTAAGGTAACGAAGTTCTAGGTTTCTAGGTTGGATGATCCTAGTTGTGTGTTAGAGATAATTTGGTGCATGAAGGGTTTCGTGTGTTTGTGAGGATTGAAGGTTGTTGAACTAACTGTCACTTATCCAAAGTGAGGAGTAGTTGTAAGGTTTGAGTGTGATGAGTTGAAGGTTATAAGGTTTGAGTGCGATGATCTATGGGTTGAAGGTTGTAAGGTTTGAGTGTGATGATCGATGAGTTAAAGGTTGTAAGGTTTGATTGTGATGATCTATGGGTTAAGGTTCTTAGACTAACTATCACTGTCAAGAGTGAAGTGTAGCTATAAGGGTTGAGTGTGATGATGAAAGATGTTAATGTGAGGTTTGAAGATGAGATGCAAGATAAGCTTGCAATAGTGAGGCCTTATATAGGCAAGACTTATGGGATTCGAACTAAAGTTGGTGATAGAGTCCTATGGTGTAGTGAGGGAATCCTAGGGTGTATGTGAGTTTGCAAAATTTTGCAGGTTTGAGGTTAGGGATGCAGGGATCAGGAGGGAACAGTGAAAATTCGTCAAACATAGGCACGGTACCACTAAATACCACACGGTACCGTTAAATTTAATGGTACCGTGGCCTATTTAACGGTACCGTGACCTGGAAGTCATGAATTTTCCTGTGCAGCCTAGTTTTGGGCAGCTAAAGGGTAGTTTCCTAGGGAATAAGAACCACATTTGTATGTTCTAGAGAGTGTTTGGTGAAAGACAGTATGAGTGTGTTTTCGCTCCCCCTTAATCTATTACCATCCGGACAAGATGTAGAAGATAAAGAGGAAAACGAACGATGACGAAACCGATGAGCTTAGTAACGTCATGACAGGTGGTGGATAGCATACGATAAACTTCATCTTTGAAGTCACGTAGCTCTTCTCAATCATTGTGAATTTTCATAGAATATTATGATGAGGCAAGTGATCACGTGGAGATATCCTAGGGGTTAAGAAGATAAAATCTTCAAGGTTGTGAGGTTAGTGATAAGGTTCTAGTGGGTTATATATGTTGATGAGGAAGGGTTATCTCAACGTATCCTAGCGATTCTACGTTTGAAGTGTGTGGAAGATGAATGGGATGCGAAAGCATTGGTAGTGTTTAATACCATGCGGAAGTGAAAGGGAAAAGGCTAAGGAATCAGATGATAGATAGAATCTATTCTGATAGGAGACAGTTTTGGTTCAAGACTACATCGAGTGGGTTTTGATGGTGTTGGTGAGAATTGAAAGGAAGATTTTTGACAAAGAAATTTCACATATGTTGTGACTTTTCTGGACTTTGGATTAAAAGAATTTATACCAAATAAATTCCTTTATGAATGAACCCAACGGGATTCGATACGTTTTTTGAGAAATGACATTTAATTGCATTTCGCAAATTAAATAAACTTTAAATACTTCGGATGAAATATTTAAGTTGTCATTGGAGTTTAAGAGAATTTACGAATAAATCTCGCTGATTTAGGGAGATTTTTCGACACGAGGAAAGAATTTATACCTAATAAATTCTTTAAACGATACTCTATGAGAAGAAATGACTTTTATATTTCCGAGGAAATACATAGGTAGTCATTAGAGCGATGTGAAGGATGACTTACTATTTCCAGTGAAATATTTAGATAGTCGTGAGAGGGATTTAAAGAATGACTCAATATTTCCAGTGAAATATTTAAAGAGTCATGAGACGAGACACACGAGATGAATACAATATTTCCAGTGAAATATTTAGTTCGTCATAAGAGGGGTATGAGGGATGACTTTAATATTTTCAGTGAAATATTCAAATAGTCATAAGATTTATGGAATATGTTCCATCATTCCTAGACCTAGACAGAGATGGTTAAGGGATTCTCGGTTGAGAGGTTTGGTTGATTTACGGATTTTGATGTGCTTCGCATGTGAGTGTTTAACGGGGTTTTGAAAGATGTAAGGCTAGGCCTATGGTGCTGGTTCGCAGCAGGGTTTGGGATCTTAAGACGTGTATAATCACACGAGGATGAAATGAACTACTAATCACTTATATAGTAACTTGTGAGTCCTTTGTCATCCGAGGGTTGATGTTAGCTTTCAGCTTTTGGATGAGCGTTTTAACTTATGTTCTTAAAAGGCTTGAGTATGATGTTTCGGATATGACATTTAACAATTGCGATCGCATGTTAAGCTTACTTGAATATTTCGGATGAAATATTTAAGTTTTCAACCCTACTCCGAGTTCTACTAGGTTTGTTCCTAACCTTCCCATAACAAAAGGGTGTATTACTTGGAAGAAGGCGAAGTGATGAATGGGGATTTAGGGTAACTTCGCGACTACTTTGACTTATGGGTTTTGACACTAGTGTATGGCTCTATGACTTCTAAGGGTTCATAGTAATGGGCATACCTAATTCCTAATGTGTCAAAAGGACATAGTGTGGGTGCAAACTTTACAAGTAAGTCATGTAAAATGTACATAAGGAATAAATGCAAGCATCATGTAAAACATGATAATCATTTAGCATTTAAGATCATGAAGACATTTAACCATATCTTACGAGAACATGTTATCATTTTGAAACACATATGTGGTATGCAAGCAATCTAGGTTTGCTAAGGAAGATCCTAGTTACTACTTGTTCAAAATGAGATCCTAATGGAAATAAAGTTCACCGATGTAAACTATCTCTAGTCAAATGTAGGAATGAAGAATTTTCAAGTTAGAGAATGAGTATGAGACTATCACTAGTGGTGCTCAATTAAGGCTAAACACGACCATTTTTACGGGTTATACACGAACCCAACTTCTCTCCTGGAAGCAATCCAACCATTAGGTCAAATTGAATTTCTAGTGCGATAGGTTCCCCAGTAGTCATTCTTATATTAGAAGAATTCAAATTTCTATATTTGCCTATCAAAGTATGGCAAAGATGATGTTATCATGTTTTGCTTATACATGGCCTAATATGACTCAATTAACCATACTTTGAAAGTAGGTTAAGAAAATGACATGTCATACACAACTCCTAACAAAGGCAAGCGAAATGTTTTAATTTCGTGTTTGAGATATAGAGGTTATTTGATGGACATGATGCATTTTATGATCTCTTGGATAACATCTTTGTTTGTTGAGTTGTTACATGTTATTTTAACATGATTTGGTTTCCTAGAACCAAGAGACAATCTAATGTGATACAATGTAGAATCCACTACATCGTGTGTGTTTCAAGAATGCTCCTTTGCATATCTTGAGGAAAGAATCTAGTAAAGGTTATTTACCTCAGTAGATCTTGTGAGTATTATATTTGAAATGAGACATATTGTATGTTTCAACAAATATGCTTTTCTAATAGGAAACTTATCACTCTTATGAATGACTAATGAAACAAGTATTTTAGTGTATGACCAATTTTACTTGTTTATGCAATGACACATGTTGTATTAGGTTATTATTCAACTCTAATATCCCATATTTGTTAGCAAGATGCAATGTTATTCTCTTGTAACATAACCATTCATGTCACAAAGAAAATAAGATGCATAGGATATAAGTTATCCGTTGTCAATCTTTTGATAAGAGAAATATATGTGATATTCTCAAAGATTGATGACTCACATAATAGTTAATAACATATTATGTATGACACTTTTACTAGACATGTGACTTTGAGTGTTGAGTTGTTCATGAGCAAAGTTTGCATATGTTGTTTGTTTACTCTTGTTTGGTTTTTCAGAAATGACACATTTACTAATTGCATTGCAATGTAAATTACTTGTATATTTCGGATGAAACATCCAAGTTGTCAATCCTACTTGGTTGTGTATTTTATGCATCTTTTAAACATGTTAGTTTAAAGTTTGGAACACAACCATTGGACAAGAAGACTTAACATGGCATCTTCAACACAAGTGTGAGTTATGATCCGATGCATATTATTTTCGTCTTGAGAGGACGTCATTATTTTCATAACAATCGAGTGTGATTGAGTATGTAGATTCAAGATAATATGTTTCATCATGTTTTGATATTATCTTGAAGCTAAACAAATAATGACTCCAATTTCATGTCCACACTCGAAAACTTGTCAATTAGATTCGATGATGATATCAATCATAATTTGAATAATGAATTGATATGTACTCGAAATCTTTCTTGACCCTCACAATCACTCCTTTTTAAAAAGAAAATAAAAAATTTAAGGAGTGTGTTCCATTTATTCTAACACTAGTTGTATGTGTGAGGTTAATGACAAATTAAGTTACTACTTTGATATTGTCATTTATTTTTATTTGAGAAAAACTATTTATATTATTAAGTATAATACTCTTAGTTTTTCGACACCTTATTAGTATAAAAATAATTATCTTAACCATTTTTATACCACATACGTAAAATACTAAATGTTTAAAACATTTTGTATGTGTGTTAAATCAATGCAAGTTTAATACATTTTGTTTGACTTAAATACTAATGTATTAAAATGACCTTTTATCTTGTTTAGACAACCCATGGTCAAACAAGACAAAATGATGTAATGTTTTAAAGATCATGTTACGGATTTTATGAAAGTGTTAAGTGTTTTGGGGTGATATACTTTTTACACTTAAACCTTTGGAAAAATAATTGTGTAAGACAATATCTTTCGACACACATGATCTACCAACTTAGTTTCTATTCCTAAGAAAGTTACTAAACCATTTTAAGAACTTGCAACAAATGCAAGACAAATGGTTGATGCCTATATGCAATGCAAACTAATTACTTAATATAGTGCAAGTGATTTAGCATGAGCCTTATAAATGCATAAACCAAAAAACTATAATAAGCAAATAGCAATTTAGCTTAACACACAAAAATACTTATCGTCATTTTGTGTATTAGGTATAACATTCTATACTAAGCTTGATTTTATTTGACAATGAATTGGTTTCCTCCCCATTTCAAAGATTTTTGCTGAGCACTTTGAAAACATGTCAAGGTTTAAAGGTTGAATCGCCCATTTTCAGTTTGACCAAAAATTTACGCAAACTGCATGACCAGAAGACCTTTAGTTGAAAATCAAGGACTTTAACATACTTTCATTTAGAACTAATTCATAAAAATATTTCTCAAATGAAAGTAGAATCAACTTCATTTAAAATGATGAGTGGCACGACTTCTACGAACTTATGGTTGATTTTAAAAGAATTTCTGGAAATGACTCAATACTGGAAACTGACAGACAGAGGCACGGTACCATTAAATAACCCATGGTACCGTTAAATATAATGGTACCGTCCTATATTTAGTGGTACCGTGTTCTCTTTTCTGATTTAGTTTACAGTTTTAGTTCGGCGACTCGACGGAGAACATGACCAGACACTTAAGACTCTATTCTTTTATTGGTTTGAAAAAGCCTTCAAGCTAGTATGACAAAGTATACTTAACAACAAAACTTGTAAGTATTAAACAATTAAATACTTTTCATATTTTATCACCTTCATAGGTAATTTGATACATGGATCGTACTCAATTTTGAAAGCCATTTTTTTAAAAAATTTGAGCGACGTGGCTCTGGTACCAATTGTGGAAACCGTAGAGGGGGGGGGGGGTGAATACGTTTCCATTTAAAAACTTAAAACTTTTGTATCAAACACCCGATCAAGTGTGACGTAATATGAAAAGTATTAACTATGGTCATTTAACACTTAGAGATGAATGTAGTAAACTACAACACAAGCACAATCAAGCCATTACACATACTTAATCAACATAACATAAGCAACTAGTCACACAAGCATAAACTTCATGCAAATATAAGTATAAAGCGATAATGAATGAAATGAAAGTAAAGAGATAAGTAAGAGGGCGCAAACCAGACACAGTGATTTATAGTGGTTCGGTCACGAAGCTCCTCTTCGCCCTACTCCACTCCCCGAGTACCCAACTCGAGAGTTACTTCACTAATCAACAAACTCCCTTCAGGCGGAGAAAACCGTACACGTCGCTTAACTTGTTTTCCGACACTAAGCTAGATGTCGAGTGCTAATCTTAGCTAGCACCAATCTACCACGATCTACACCTTACACGTCGCTTATCCTATTTCTGACACTAAGCTAGATGTCGAGTGCTAATCTTAGCTAGCACCAATCTACCACGATCTACCCGATCTACACCTTACATGTCGCTTATCCTATTTTCGACACTAAGCTAGATGTCGAGTGCTAATCTTAGCTAGCACCAATCTACCACGATCTACCCTTGATCCATATGATCAATCACACAAGCCCAATGGCTTCAAGAGATCTTCACTATCTCTTAAGATCACAATGATATTGACTCACTCTCTCACAAAAGAAAAATAATCTTGATGTATGCTATGATACAATCAAGAGTGTAACCAATGTTACAAGACCTAACAACTACAACTCTTGTATCTTCTTGGATACTTTGAGTTCTTCTCTTGCAAATGAAGAGGAATGATAACACTTTGTATCTACTTGGATACATTATGTTCTTCTCTTGCTAATCAAGAGGGATGACAACACTTTGTATCTACTTGGATACTTTATGTTCTTCTCTTGCTAATCAAGAAGGATGACAACACCTTGTATCTACTTGGATACTTTGTGTTCTTCTCTTGCTAATCAAGAGGAATGAAGAGGATCACTTGAATGGAGGATTGGATCACTCTTAAACAAACTAAGACTCTCCAAATGATCAAAGAAAGTCATCTAAGTGAGGAGGGATTAGACCAGAGAAAAAGGACTGGAAAAATCAAGTTGGAAGTGTGAAATGGTCCACTATTTATAGGCAAAGGAAAATCTAGCCGTTACAGACCCACGACTCCACTAAATGTCAGACGGCTCCATTAAATTTAGTGGAGCCGTCCCTATTTAAAGGTACCGTGGACGCTCCTTCTTTTGTCTTTAGTGGGGAAGGTTTATTTGGGGATGTTAGGAGCTGTTTTGGGGGGAAATTTGACTGTTGGGATTTTTAAACATATTTTTCAAAATAAAACATTTTTTTTTAATTCAAAAATAATTTATGAAATTTATTTTTGAAAAATGGTTTGTCACATTGAAAATGTGAAGTTTAGAAAAATAAAATCCTTTGATCATTTGTCAAGTAGTAGATTTGTTTGTCCATACCTTGAGTGATTTATGTCGGGATGGAAATCTACGACTTCATTGAAGCATACTTGAGATGTCGGGAGGTGTTGATGTAAGTATGCATTGATGATTTGTGTTTACAAGTAACTTGCACATTTTACGTTATGTATTACAAGTTACATGTTTGTCGTTACTAAAACCGAAGAAATCGTTTTGTTTAAATATCGTAATATTTGCACTAACACTTTAAACAAACGAGTCAACGGGAACGTACCATCAAGAAACAGTAGTCTATTAGGGCTTTGGTTTATTATTATTATAAGGGGGCCAAATCCCAAGTCTTGCGGTCCTTCAACATCCGAAACACTAGCAGCTAACTATCAGGAATCAGTTGTATTATTTCCCCGCAACACTGACAGTACCCTAATGTGGACCCAACTTTCATAAGCAGGAATTCTCTAAAAAAGGAGTAAAAACTAAGAATTGTCATAACCGTGCATCTTTATTTATTGGAAACATTATTTTTGAAATTATTTTTTAGCTGGTGGGAGCAATATGCCACAATTAACCGCTATGAGCTCCAAAGAGATCCAACTACTCCACGCTTAGCATCTAACTTATATTCAACTCTATCATTTTTCGTTCTTTGAAAAAAATTTAAGTTCAGCAAATGCTCAGTCTCGAAAGCTAAAGGGAAAGCTAGAGTGCAATACTCAGTCATGTCAGAATCTCCCTTGTTCTAGCCTACGGGCCTACTTATTTACACATATAATAATAATAATTTCTTTTTTTTCTTTTTTCTTTTTGAAAATAATTCAAGTAAATGTATAGGTTAAAACGGGGTTGCGTGAGACACAGACAGGCACAGGTATGGTCATTTTGATAGAAATCCCCCCCCCACCACTTAGAACTAAACATTTGCCTCAATGTTCAAAAATATCGGGTGTTACCCCCACACTTAAGAACGAAAATGCAAATGCTTAAAATTCCAAATGTGAAAGGGGAAAACTATATCAGATAAGCACATATGATAAAGGATTTCCCTAAATATAACATTGCAAATGATCGGAGACCGAGTGTTGGAGGGTTTGAAAACAAGCACGGAGGTCTTCACGATCATAGGGAATCCTGCAAGCAAAAACGGATACCCACAAAATACAACATGGAGAGAAACACTCCCCCACACTAATCCGAATACCACATCACACTTATTCAGAATTAAAGAATAATAAAATAAAATAAAGATAGATAGATATATAACACGGGTTGCCTCCCGCGAAGCGCTTGTTTTTGTTCGAGTCTCTAGCTTGACTCTAGGGTTACTTACTTCTAAGCTCATGGTCACATCCATCACTTAGTGTTAATTTTGGATGGAAGAAGCGATACAACACCTCCTTAGGTGAGTATGCCACCTGACGGGGTAATGGCATATGGTGAGATCTAACAAAAGGTTTATCCATTACCCGCGTCACATCACCCGACTGTGTCAGGGAGAAAAAAAGGTCAAATCTTTCCATTTCCCTCAAGCAAATTTTTCTTAGAATCAGAAAGTGGTGTAACTAGTAGGGTGGACTCATCAATTATCGATGCTGACTTCGGGGGGTCTAAGCTACACAAATCCTCAAACTTGTCATCAAAAAATTTGTTATCAATTCTTAATGTAAAGTTATCATCGAAGTCGAATAAAGGATTTGATATAGTCACATTGAAGGATCTAGAAATCGAATCAGAATTACCTAAGGGTTAATCAGACATCCTTGGGATTGGGACAGGGTCATAGATCGATAAACTTTCTATATCACTAGGATTGAAGTCAATTTCCCTATCCCCCATTGAGAGGGTGTCTATATGCTCTCTCCAAAAGGTAAGTCGATATCTAAATTTTCGTCTCCCAAAACAACAAGTCTAGGCAAGGATGGTGTGTATGCTAGTGGTAGAGATAGGACATGTGCGGTACTTTGTGGGCTAGAAATATGCACCTCGTCCATAATAGTCTCCGTATCCTCCTCATCACTTTCATCATGATAAAATAAGTCAACAGGAGGATCTTGTGGTATAAGTCTAAGAACCAATTCCTGAAGATGGTTTACTTCAGCTTGTAATTTTTAGATGTTAACTGGAAAATTCAAGTTATCTTGTTCTTGAGGAAGTGGATGAGGGGGTGACTGATCCATTTGGTACTATGGAGGTTGGTCAAGATAAGGTAAGTCATAATTGTTATAAGGGACATGCGTATATAGAAGCGGGTTCCTAGTTTGACAATCAGAGCTATAGTGAGGACCTCTACAGAACTCACAACAGTAGAACTGTTGTGACTGACTCTGTGAATCATATGGATTTTGGTCATTACCAAAATTTTGATTGTTACATGGAACCTGCTCATAGACAAGTGTGTTCCCTATTTGACAATCAAAACCTTGGTGAGGACCTCCACAGAACTTACAACAGTAAAACTGCTGCGACTGACTCGATGAATCATTTGGATATTGGTCATAACCAAAATTTTGATTGTTACACGGAACCTGCTCATAGACAAGCGTGTTCCCTTTTTGACAATCAAAACCTTGGTGAGGCCTACCTCCACAAGACTCACATGAGTATTTCTCCATCTCGTGTTGTGGGGGCTGGTAGAAGAAGTCGGCTGTTTCATTGTAGGAATAGGGATTTTGGTCATAGACAAACCTATTTCCTGAATCTACAATGCTACAACCAGGGCAATTTCCACCATTTCGAGGACCCCCACACCACTCACAACCATATAGGTAAGATGAATACATAGAAAAGAATTAAACGGTTATAGAGGATAAGAGATAGAGAATTAAATGGTTTAGAGGATAAAAAAGGATTTTTTTAATTTTAATTTTTTAGAAAAAAGGAAAATATTTTTTGATTTATTTGAATTTTAAGAAAATAAACTTTCAAAAGAAAGGATCTTCATGGCACCAACACTAAACACAACGCAAAAATCTTAACAAATCTCCCTGGCAGCGGCGCCAAAAACTGATTCGTTGTAAGTGCGGGGCAGTTTTTAATATTTGTATTCCCGTTAGATAAAAGAGTCACTTGAGGACAAATGACAATTAATCTTCCGGAGTCGTATTCCTCGACGAGATTTGAATTGAAAATTACGTTTATGTTTTTCATTTAATAATGCTTGATTATCGAATATTTTTGGTTTTTATAAACGATTTTAAAAGCTAGATAGATAAATAAAAGAAAACTACAAGCAAAACACTAATATAAGAACTAGAATGCGATAATAAAGGATATGCTTGTCAAGTGAGGCGAGAAGATCATTAAGTGTGAATTATCGTTTAAAGTGGTGAATTAATACCCGTTAAAAGAACCAAAAATTTCTAAGTAACAAGCATATATAAAATCTACTCACTACACATAACTACGCTAAAAGCAACAATCATTACTATCTATATTAAATCACAAAGCAAACGACGCTGTTTTTGGCGTCATTTTACTGTTCATCCCACTGTTCACATAACTCTCTCCCGTATATGGTAGGCTTTAATGCAGGCCACATATCGCTAGAAACTTCCCGGTTACTCTTTTCACACACACAGAAAAAAAAAAAAAAAAAAAAAAAAAAAAAAAAAAAAAAAAGAAAAAAAAAAATATCACACTAATCAACGCTAATAGTTCCTGATTTCTTTGTGTCTTGGTTTTGCCCTTCCAGATCCGTTAATATCTATGATTTTTTTGTGCTTTGGTTTTGTCGTTCATGATTTTTTGTGGCTTGGTTTTGCTCTTTTAGGTCGGTTGATGGCTACACTTTTTTCGTTAATAGCTGGTGACATGGGTTTTAATTTTGGTGTATTCAGCTGTTTTCAATAGCTAGTGACATGGGTTTTGATTTTGGTGTTTTGTTGGTTCCGCAGTTGTTTTCCTGCTTAGAATCAGGTAGATTATAGTTTATCTGCGAATTTTTTAAGGAGTCTTAGATCCTAGATTTTCTGTATAAATATGCATAGATTTTATCATAGAGTGATACTAATGTGCGCATATGGAAATGGTAACGGCCTGTGATGACTGGTATGAGTTTGCCAAACTTGAATGGTTCGATGAAATTGTTTACGTAACTTGGCATGGCAATGACTGGATGGCATACTCTGATTTATTAGTATGCAACCAACATGCTTTGCAGCCACGTTAACGTACAAACATATCAGGTTTTTTCTCGAACCTTCATTTCATTAACAGTAACAGATCTGAGGCCGTTTAAGAGAGAATGATGCTAATGTGCGTATATGAAGATGGTAACTGTCTGTAATTGCAATATTTTTGCAGTTTGTTTCGGAGTTATTATGTATATAGATGCCAAAAGCGGCGTTGTTTGCTTTGTGATTTAATATACATAGTCATGTGGTGTATATATATTGTATAGACGATGCGCACGTGTGGACTATCCATTACTATAAAATAAAAATGATGCAATGTGTTATGTTTCGCATGTCACACGACATCCTTTTTACTTTAGCCCTTATGGAAATGGTAACGGCCTGTGATGAATGTTATGGTTTTACCAAACTTGAAGGGTCCAGTGAAATTGTTATTGTAACCTGGCATGGCAATGACTGGATGGCATACTTTGATTTATTAGTATGCAACCAAGATACTCTGCAGCCACGTTGACGTACAAACATATTAGATTTTTCCTCGGACCTTCATTTGATTAGCATATCTGAGGCCACTTTCTAAAGCTACTACAAAGCAAACGACGCCGTTTTTGTCGTGATTTTACTATTCATAATACTGTCCAAAAACTATTCACTCACTTTGGGCCAACATTCTTTAGCTCACTTGCAGTTCCCGTTTTGCTCTCTTTTGACCCAAAAAGCTGCTGCAGTATTTTTTCAGCCTATTAATTACTATCTGCTATATATATATAGTGGATACTAATTTGCTGTATATATATTATAGACGTTGCGTACGTTGCGACTATCCATTGCTATAAAACAAAGACACTTCATTGTGTTAACAGTGTCCGAGTCTCGATCATTCATTGTCTTATAGTACCGATGGAAACTTTTATGCGATTATACTTCCCACGAAAAAAAAAAAAAAAAAAAAAAAAAAAAAAACACTCAAAAGATCAAAGAGACTAACACCTTTTCGACGAGGTTTGTATTACTGTGCCGATGATGATGGATGCTTGCATAGGTTGCACCCAGTATGTTTTCGACGGGTTCGGGTATATACATGCACATTGGCAGGGTAACTTGGTAAGGTTGCAGCCATGGCTTGTGGATACTCTTTTTTTATTCTTAATCTATCTGAAGCTTAGTTGTGCATAATACCAATGGCTATTACAATGTGTAATAAATATTTTTCAAATTGCTCATAGTCACAATAGGCCATGATGAATCTGTAGCTCTGATTAAAGAAGTGGATTCCAATGATATAGGTTATTGGAGGACTGAAATGTGAATTGCCATGGCAGTCACCGGATGGCGTGATGGCATTCTTATTAGTGTGCAATCACGTATCTTTGCAGACATGGTAAGCTTCTATCCTTCTTTACCATTTAACATTTACAGATCTGAGCCTCATCAAATATTTTATAAATTTTATGTTTTCTGAATTTTCCATTCATATCAATGATGGATGTATGGCGACCAAGCACAGCTACTGCCGATGCACAGGTAGTGCTGATTTCGTATGGTCTGTACATCCATCATAAGTATTGTTTGAATCTTTAAATTCTTCAGTCATCGACATACGGATTCAGCTTTCAACTACTATTGTATTTACATGGTATGTGCACTCACCATTCATAGTTTTTAAGTATTTTTATACTAACTGTGTTCATATAGATATTTTATTTATATTTTTTTTATCTTTCAGGTTTGTATGGTCACGTATGTGAATGAGCAAAAGTTAAGTATCATTCAAATTTACTGTTTGTTTTCATACTTGCTATATTCATATGCATGGTTTAATCATATTTTCATATCCTTCAGGTTATTTACTGGATGCCCGAGGTTGAAGGGGTCTTGCGCAACCTTCGGATTGTCGCAAGCGCAACGTTTGATCCTTTTGTGGACAACCTCTCATTTGTTTGACTACTCGAGTATTTTAGCTTTGGAATTCATAAACATAAACCATATACTCAAGTATGTCATAACTGATTTTTGTTCACATATTCGTAAACGTAGTGGCACAACAGTAAGGGGATTTAGAAAGGGTAGCTATTTTTTCTAACTGTCATAACTGATTTTTGTTCACATATTCGTAAACGTAGCGGCACAAAAGGTTCTGGTCAACACTAAGGTTAAATTCGTAAAGAAAGATGCGAAACCGAAGAGAATGTTGTTACAAGTAATTTAAAAGAAATTGCTTCTTCGCAGCGTCCTCTTCCGTTTCCCATCTTTCCTTCGTAATTCAACCATACTGTTGACCAGAACCAATTGTGTCACCACAGTTACAGATATGCAAACAAAATTTAGCTCTAACGACCACATAATATCAGTTTTCGATTTTTCTGCTATTTTCTTTGTTTTATAATGTTACTTTAGATGCATCATATGTTCATATGTCTCTTTTTACACATGCATCCATCTCCTTTGTTAACATGTGTATACAACCGATTTTTTTATTCACAGTTTGCCAAGCTGCTGACTTATGTTACTATTATTATCTGCATCCTCCGTTCCACAAACTGATGAGAATGTAAGTCGTAGCAAATTTCTCTCTTTTTAGATATCTAAAAATAAAGAGATCCGCTGCGACTTACATTGTCATCAATTTGTCGAACAGAGGATGTGTCAAACAAATAAAGTAGCCCTACTCACCAACAACAGGATGAAATTTTGAAAGATTGGTGCCAATTGAAACAGGATGCCATGACAAATTATTTGGTGCTGATAACTTTTTTCGCACCATGCTGTTTCATTTGCCACTGATCTTTCAAAATTCAATCATATTGTTGATTAAGAGTTGTTATGGGACCTTTTTTACAAATATACGTACACAAACTTGCCATGATGGAAATGAGACAACAACTCTTATCATCACGAATACCAGCAAAAGATAATCAGATGGTCGCAGCGAATAACTGCATTCAACACTGCTTATAGGATCAACAAAAGATAAGTAATGCTAAAATTTATGTGTTTCAATTATTTCTTTCTTTTTAGCTTGCTAACACACTTGCATTCAAGCATAAAAACAACGATAGATGTTGTACATCGCATGTCAGTATTAGCAATTGAAAATTATTTGACATTTTTTAGTTGTCGATACTAACATTTGATACTTTATGTCTATGATTGTAAATTTTTTTCGCATGTTTGTACCTGCCGTTCCACAAAATATCCTGCTCATCCATATGATACAATTCTAAAAGATAGATGAGAAACAAAAGAGAATGCTGTGACAAGTAATTTGGTGCAAATTGCTTCTCCGCACCATCCTCTTTTGTTTCCCATCTATCTTTTTGAATTGAATCGTATTGTTGACCAGGACCTTTTGTGCAACCGCAAGTACAAACATGCGTAAACAAACTTATCGTCACAGACACAGGTCATCAACTTTTAGTATCGACAAGTAAAGAAAATCAGATACTTTTCATTTTCTAATATTGACAAGTGATGTACAACATCTGTGGTTGCTGTTATGGTTAAATAGATACGGAGTCTCACCGTTTCATGTTCTTTTGTATTTTCATGTCATCTTCTTGCTCACTTACATATACTTAGGTGTTACCAAATATTTAGGGTCGCAAGTGGACTATCTTTAGCGAATTATCATTGGATTTGTGATGTTGGAAAATGAAAAGTTAACAGCCCAACAACTTGGAACGCATCTTAATCAAATCAACAAAAATATCCATAAGAGGAAACACCAGAACAAAGCAAATTCACATCCGTTCCTAACGCAAAACCAAAAGGTACCATATCAAATTTCACTTAACATGCATCATTATTATTACACTCCAACATATATTACAAGCATATCACAAACACTTCACAAAGACATCTCAACATCACTCACACTAAAATTAAAGACAATGACAAAATTGAAAATACAAGAAAGAACATAAAATAACTCTAAATATACGCCGAGAAATCTATAACACCCTTAAGCTTCTGAATAAAGATATTCTTATTGCGAGCATTCAGTTCCAACTCGGCTGTCATTACGCACATTTGCATAACCTTTTGATCATCTTTTGCCTGTTCCTGTCTAAGGAACTCAGCTGTTTTTTGCGCATAAATGTTTCCAATGGTATCTAACTCTAGAATAAAGTTTACCCTTTCACGAGTTACACCAAGCAACCTTGCACATACTGTATTCATTTCCTGTGCCATCTGAATGTCTTCAATTGCTGATTGATGACAATATAACACTAGCATCTCAGACCAATTATTAGAGTTTGACTCAACTCGGAGTTGGTCGCACCTTGGGTGTCTAGACATTCTCTCTTCTTGCTTCTGTATGCAAATGAAAAAATTCTCTTGCCAAAAAAAATAACTTAACACTGTCTTAAAAAGACACAAGCAACCCAAAAAAATGCCTGTGACCTATTAGCATAGGATAACTATTGAGACAGTACATTTTTTGTATCCATTATAACCACTCATACTGCCCATGCTTATTCTACTTTCAGTCTCTTCTGTTCAACTATGCTACAAACCAAAATAGTCACAAATAATTAACTTACAGATTTAAAAAGTTGCCACAAATAATAGAGTAATAACTGTTTCTTATAAATCAGAATACTATTTAAAAATACCAAAAAGATAAAAACTTATTCACCTTATTGCTAAGTTATAAACTGCTTATTTTCATTTTTGCAGCAGCAACAGAACCATCACCGCAACAGCAACCAAAAGCATAATGACCAAATCGACATACAAGAAGATTTTATCACAGCTAGAAGTCAAACAGACGAGCGAAATAAAGTCAGAGAAAAATGTGCACCTTCAAGACAGATTCGTGAACGATCAATCAACGCCATGGAAGTTTCATTCAGCACAAATACGTCTAAAAACATGTATATTTTGTAACACATTTACCCTATACCTATAGTTGCACATATGGATCTGCCTATCATTTTTTCTATAACAGCAGCATTCAAAGTTTCATGTACATAATAGTCGTTTGTTATATCCTATCTTTGCATGTTTCATGTACATAATAGTCGTTTGGTATACAAGCGATTCTCACAGATATACCAACTTCTGCATCAGCTTTCTACTTATCTTTCTATTTTATATGAACTAAATGGTGTGTAATGTGTAAAGTTTTACATATATCAAGTCCTGACAATATATATTTATAATATCGCTTTGACAAAAGAAAATAAAACATGAACAAATTATAAATTACTTCATGGCAGCCTTTCTTACTTTTTTGGGCGATCACCTACAGTTGTTTTTTTTCTCTATATACCTGTAGATAAGTTACACATGTATATTCTACATACCTGAAGTCTTACAACGCCTAAATATTTTACTTTATTTATGCAAAATTGCTTCTGCCAAAAAACAGGCACGCCCGCAACGCGGCGACCGTCGCCATTCTCGTAATAACTAAACTAAGCAAGACAATAAATATAAAAAGAGATAATCGAAAAGGGATTAGAAGTCACCAAATATGAAGACTACGAATAAATTGAACTCCATAACATACAAAAATCAATACCCAAATCTACAAGCTCATATACCCATATCCTTCTTGGTAGCTCCATGACAACAAATCAATCTCCAACAACTACTTTTAAGTATTTTTGAATAAAAAAAAAAAATAAATAAATAAGATAAAGTTTAAAACTTTATAAATAAAAAGTGTTAAAAATAAAACTTAATATAAAAAGATGCAAACTTTTTGAAAGAAAATGACTTAAAAATTATATTTTTATAAAAAAGTTTTCAACTTTATAACAAGAAAACATAATACTAAAAAATATTTAAATGAAAAGTATATATAGAGTTGAGTAATAAGGTGAAGATAAGTAAAAATAGGGATTAAATGAGTAAGATATCATTAACTATAACATCAAAAAGAAAAGCTTGAAACTAACAAAACATAAACATAAACTAATAGTGATTAAAACCTTAGCTTAAAAAAAAGATCATAACAAAGTTTTATGAATCAAACTAATTAAATCTAATCTAATCTAAAAGAAAAAAAAAATAACAAAGAAAAGAAAATGATAAAAAAAACAAGTTGGCGTCCCTCCTTTGTTTCGTGTATCTGGTGAGGGTTATATAAACCCAAAGTTTCATAATAGCCCCTAAACAGAATTACAAGCAGCAACCTAACCTTTTTAAATTATCACAAAACCACCCACGCTTAGCTTATGGACTACGCTTCATATTGCAGCCAAGAAAAATTACTCCACTTGACAAAACGATATGTGGCGCTACGTGGTTGGATGATGGAATCTTAGTGGAGGTGAGAGTGGTGTCAGTAGGCAAGGCCACACGCCTAGAGGAATTTAATTTTGGGGTTGATGTGCTCTACCATGTACAAGTTTTAAAATTTATAAACACGATTTATCTGGTTCTCTATTTAACACATACGAGCAAGTATACTCGTCCGTGATAGTAAAGGTGGGTAAGTCAAGATCATCCCAAGGGATTTGGTATTTGTTTTAAATTATAACTAGCTTTGTAAAAAGGGTTGTCAATCTAATTTTTTTTTTAGGAAAATTCAAAAACGTAAATAGAATCCAATCAAACAAAACATATACTTGTGTTTAATTCCTTAACCAATTGCATAGAGTACTCTACAAATTTTGGTGTAACTTGTAATGATACACAATTTTATATGAATGATTAACAATCAATGGTTTATATCATGAAGAATCATTTCAAAGAATTCAATCTCATAGTTAACTCCTTTCGGGCTTATTAACTATTATGACAATTCTATTAAACGCTAGTTGTTTGAAAAGCAATTCTTATCTCATAAATTCCTAGGAATCCTTTCGGCCTTTTCTCGTGATGAAATCGTTTCAAATCCATTTTAATGAGTAAATATGATGCTTGTCACACACCATATCCCATACTAATTCGTGCACTAACGTTTTGGAATAAAAACATAAAGAAAATCCTTTCGGCCTTTTTATTCTTTAAAATGTTTTTACCAACAAATTAAGCAAGATTAGATATTATTCAAACAAACTCATAAAATAAGAAATGTTTTCATGCATCACTTTTTAAGATAAGAATACTCCACAATTAGTTACATCATACACACAAGTATACCAAAAATTACTCCATAACAATCATAATCAAACACAAGTAACAAACGAAACTTTCATTAAACTCAAAGTAAAAATAGTTCATTGTAAGTAAACAAGATATACCTAGCTTTAGAATTACAAGAACTAGAATCGTGGAACTATAGCAACCACACTCCTCCAATCGCCTACTATGACAAGTAAACAACTCCAAATTCAAACGAAACTATTGAGACTCAAACTCAATATCTCCTAGACGTTTCTATAGCAATACTAGACTTTCGGGCAATAATAATAAGATAGTAAGGACTTTGGTGTAAGCCTTTTACTAATTTGGGGTGTCACACTAAGCATACATGCATATGGTCCAATATATAGTGTAAGAACACTTATTCTTCAAGCCAAAACGTCCCTCCAGAGTTAATATCAAGAAATGATCGGACTCCAATGATTAATGGGAAGTAAAACCTTCATTTAATGCGAAATTGGTAACTGCAGCTCTTCCCATCCGATCGGATCAATGACCATCCGATCGGTTGCTCACTTTGGCACATCCCAACCGAATCGGTTGCGGGTTGCATCCGATCGGTTGGATCTATCCTGTACTTACATTTTTTACTTTTCCTTGACTTTTCTTGTCTCATGCTTTATCCTTCATTTAGGTGCTGATTTCTTCCATAGAACTTGATATTTCCTTGATATATGAACATGGAAATCCTAACACTATCAAATCCTTGAGTCCTTGTGTGGTTTCTCTCTTGTCTCCATCTCGAGAATCTTCCAAATGTGCATAATCACTCCAATTCTTCGTCTTTTCATCATCTTTTCATGTACTTGGCTACATTTACTTGCATATACACTTTTTCATGATTAAGTAACAAATACATACAAATATAACCAAATATGATGCACAAAACTAATGATAACGCAACTAAAAACATGCTCATTTTGAGCGTTATCAAATTCCCCCACACTTGAATTTTGCTCGCCCTCGAGCAAGTCTAGCATTTAGAAAAATTATTTCAATGGTATCGTTATCGTGATTCCAAAAATCTAACAACTATTCCGAAGGAACAATTGTTAATTTGTATTTTAATGTGAAAATTCTTTAAACATAAACAAGCTAATATCAAGCTTGATAACATAACTAAGCACCTCGCGAAGAATTTTGAAATTCACTCAACACTCTAAGGGAGATTAATTGGTAAATCACTCATTTCTCAGACATGATTCATATGTCTTACCATAAGCTTGTAAAAGTATCAAAACAACAAAATAAAACATCAAAGAGGTCTTTTATTCAGGTTTAGGGTTAAAGGTTACCGGCTAATTTTCAAATATTTCATACAAGAATATAATAGCTCGCTGGCGCGTATTTTTGGATAGATAAACAACGGATGGTCACTAGAATGTACCTTGGTTCGCTGGCGCGTTATTTGCATAACGGATAGTCACCAAAATATGCTCTAGATCGCTGGCGCGTCATTTAGTTACTCAAAAACCGGATGGTCACTACAATATCCATGCACTACATATCTTTACAAAGCCATCACTTAATCCGGATGCTCGAAAGCTAACAACGAATAAAGTAATTTGGTAAAGGGTAGGGATAAGGCATGGGAATATTTATATGATAGATTTCTACAAAATGAAAAAAATAAGAACCAAGTTCAAATTCCGTTCCCAACTCTTTATACCACAAGTGATTACTTTCTAAACTCCTTCGATCGTTATTCCGCATCACATACTCACTTATTTCCTCTTAGCTCATTGGCTAATCGATACTCATACATTATAGCTCATTGGCTATTCACTTTATTCACATTTTTTTTTCAAACGAAACTTTCTCGTCACCCCCACACTTTGGATGAGCACACGCTACAAAAAAATAAAAATAAGAGTAGCGACCTCCTTCTTCTTTGAAACAACACATACACATATCAAAGTGTGGCCAACGTGTAATCATCAAAAAATAAATAGTTTTCGAACTTCAATTGAACTTGATTCGGGTAAGGCTAAGGTGTAAAGTGTAAAATATTTTTGTAATTTTCTGGATTTAATCAAAAGAAAAGAATGGCTCAGAAGGTGTAACTAAGGGTATCTAGCGTAAGAGATTAACGCTAACAAATGGGTTCCAAATACGAGGATAACTAACCGATGTGGTCAGCAAAAATATTTCTATAAACGATGGCCATTTGGTGTAAATCCTAAGTTGCCTCTTATCATTTGAATATATTTTATCACTTGAAAGTGATTTTAACCGTAATGCATAACAAGTACAAGTTCTAGAATCAACATAATCACCGGCACACTCATAACGAAATATATAGCATAAGAAATGCTTCATACACAAAGGCTCAAATCCTCACAATTTAAGAAAGGTTATAACATGTACTAGTAAATGTTATCGATTCCAAAATGAAATTGCTCTCATAACTTGATTAAATTCCAAAATATTTCAAATAACCTCATTTTTACCATTGAATCAATCTAGTTCTTTAAACTATATGAATTATGTGAGAAAAAAACTAGAAAATCAAGGGCGAACGAATTCTAGTTACTTAAATCCAAAGTTCTACTAAACCTAAAAAAATTTAAAATTAAACCATTTTTCCTATTTTCTTCCCTCCCCCATACTTAAGTTTTGCATTGTCCTCAATGTAATAAAAATGAACTTCAAAGTAATGGAAATGGGAAAAAAATTTAGTTAAAAAGGTACTACCAGGGTAAATACGCATACGCATATTTGATCATAAATAAGTAAATGAGTTCTCCAACTCCAAATATTGATCAACAATAAGCTTCCGGTAATTCACCCCTGCAAAAACTACAAAAATATACGAAACAAAACAAACAAACAAACAAAATACTAAAACAAACAAAGTAATTAAATTAAAAACAAACCATCCGTTATTAATCCAAAAAGAAAAATTAAAGAAAGTAGAGATAGAAATTATTCGACACTCATAATTGTTTTTAAAACACAAACCATAACATCAAGATGATCACTCATCATCGTCATCCATACTTTCTAGAGTATAGATTCTCTCATCATCACTTTCCTCGTCCTTCTCCTCATCAACTTCTGAATCAACCCTGCGCTTCTTCTTTCCAACTCCAGATGATGATCCACCAACATCGAAACTCGAGCCTCCAACCTCGAGAACTCTACCATAAACTGGCACTGGCTCGGGAAAAGGTGCATACCCAGGATATGGGTAAGGATACGGACCAGGATAGGGATCATACAAAAATGGGTATGGTGGAACATTAGGTGGGTTGTAGTGTCGTACCACATAATTGGCTTCACGTGCCAAGTGTTGGAGCATCGGCATGGAATAATCATAATTATAGTTATCCCTCATCATCATTGAATCTCTCCAAACATCCCTACGCTCAATATCATTTAGCTCACGGTTCCAATCTCCCCATCCCGAATCAAAACTACTCGGTGCATGTCCATAAACATTTCCCATTGGTGGTGGTGGTTGACGTGCGGCAATTGCCAGCTCAGTCCAAACTCCCAATGTCTTGTTCTTCCTATCCAACACTTTTCCAAAACTCTTATCATCCCAAGTCTCACTCTCAATCAGACTCGAACACTTACCCAACTCTTCATCCTCAAAATATCCTAAATTCCTTGCCAACGCGGTTACATAATGACCTCCACAAATATCACTCTTGTCCTTAATCCCCGGTGCTCTCCTAGAAAGATATTCGGCTATGATCCAAGCCGCATTACCATTCTTATCCTCCTCTAGCAATTTCATCACCCACAAGTCGGGTTGATTACACTTATCTCTACTACCCGTCCTATGCAAAACTCCCCAAGCTATCAACTTTTGCAAAATCTTCATCAAAGAATTCCTTAACTTGGATGAATTTCTCCTAGAACACCCTTGATCACCAACTCGATTCCAATAAGCCGGAATACCATCATAGTCATTATGATACCTCACTAAGCTCACAAAATGAGCTTCAAACAACCTATGTTCAACCCCATGTTGCTCATACAAACCAAGAGCCACAGCAAAACCCTACAAAGTATACGCATGCTCATTCCCGCATAACATAAACCAAACACAAGTCTCCCTCATAAGATCAACCACTTTCCTTTAAAAATAGAAAGTTGAAAAGAATTCCAAACACCATTCTCGATACACATCTTCATAGATACTAAAAGCTCTTTCCCATGAGAAATCTTCAAACGTATCCCCATCACCAGGATACACATAAGTCATTTTCATCATCTCCCTCAACTGATTTTCACATTCATACTCCGTAAACAAATCCCAATTAATTAAACGTGGTTCGGCAATAGTCCTAACCTGTAACTTAGAAAGGCGCTCACGATAGGCATGCTTTTCTTCCTTCTTCAACTTACTGAACTTAAGATTCTCATTGCTTTCCGATTGAACATTATAGGTAACCTTGCTCCTTGCATTTCTTTGAACATACTTAGTCACAATCGGGTTAACTCGGACACGCGATGAACTTGAAGAACCTACAACATTACTCTGTAGAAAACACAAATATATGTTATTATAAGAGTATAAGAACCAACGCTACACGATTTAGAAGTCCAAATAGCTCATTTGAAAATTTTGCAATAAATATTAACGAGCCCTCCATCCGATCGGATGGAGTAAAAGTCCACACCCAACCGATCAGTCGCAACCCGCAACCGATTCGGTTGGGTTTTGCTGTAAAAGGCAAAAACTTTTATTGCGACTTCAATCGATTCCTATCAATTCCAACTCTCTCCTAACCTGCATTTGAACACTTATGATGGTTTCTACATCTCCAATTTGTCCCTATATCGATCCATAGCATCTCCAAATGATTTCTTAATCAATTCTAGAACACCCAAGAACACTAGCAAATCAAACTCTTCAATTAGTGTTCTAATCAACAATGCACTATCCTAACATCTCTAACTAACAAGCATATAACATCTGGGAATCATCAATTGCAACACAACTCGATTCAAAGTTTTGACCCAATTCAATCCAAAAATTCTATTAACCAATTCTTCCTCAAAACTTAATCAATCAATCTGATTCTTTTTGCAATGTATTCCTTTATCAATTACCCATCTATTCCTAAAATATTACATCTTAATTCGAAGTCTATCAAAAATACCCAAATCTTGACCTAATTCAATAAATCCGAATTAAAACCTAATTAAACCAAATTGATGATGTTACTTACTTGTTCTGGAGCCATGGATGATCACTAAACACTCCTGCAACTTCTAATTAACTTCTTAGGGTCAAAATTTTTAGACCCAAATTTGGTGGACTGTATGTGTGTGGGTTTCTTGTGATTTTTAAAATTATGGGCTCATATATTCAACTCCATCCGATCAGCTTCATGATCCAACCGATTCAGATTAAGTTTTTGTATAAATTCACTTTTCCTTTCTAAATACACTTTGGTATACTTGTAAAAGTAAACTCAAATGTATTTTTCCTTCAAAAATCCCTTTTTGTATGTAAATGTTCCACCGTACTTGGTCTACCAAAATTTGTCCAAGTCTATGACTACTAACTCTAAACAAAACTAACACTAAAAATCTCAACTAAAAACATAAACTCCATAATCATAAAAACTTAATAAAAAGAAGTCTTAACATAAACGTTAAAACTTAAAACTTAAAATAACTTAAATGCAAATATTAAAATATTAAAATGCATAAAAATTAAAAGAAACAAACAACTAGCATAAGTTTTGTGCTTTATTCTTCAACTTGTTGCACTTGATCTCCTTCATCCTTGAAAGTATTCATGCCTTAGGATGTCTTCACTTTGAAATTTTCTGGACAACTTTCGGTTTGTCTTTTGTGTCTTAAACCTTCTTGCAAAATTCCTTCCACTTGGGCAAACAATATCAAATTTCACATACCATTCTCCATCTCCATCTTCTTTCTTGTAAACACTCGGACCGTCGGGTCCCCATTCCAAATTTTTTAGTTGGACCGATAATGATCCAAGAAAATCTGTAAGTTTATTAAACACAAAAATATTTTAAAATGGGTTAAAGAAAGCCTCCATTGCTAGAGGCCTCTCCATTTCATCTTCGATATCAAAGAAACTAGGAGTAACCGGCCCATATTTAGGCCTACCATCCTTGTCTCTTCCTATTTCAAAACATCCCTAGTATTCTTCCTCATTATCTTTCTCATGCACTTCCTTTACCATTTTCCCACTAGGTTTTGGGTAGTAAGTGTGTTTCAAAATCCCATCATCAATAGTCATCGTACCACGGCCCATGTCTATTATAACCCCACATGTTCTCAAAAATGGCCTACCTAACAAAAGTGGTAATTCTTTATCTACCGGTATGTTAAGTACTAAAAAGTCGGCTAAAAAGGCTTGGTACCCTATTTGAACTCTAACATTTTTCACTTCACCCATTGCTTTTGCTTGAGAATTGTCAGCCATGGTGAGATTGGATTGATTAGGTTGGGGGTTACTAAGTCCTAACCTTTTGTACAAAGGATATGGCATAAGACTCACACTTGACCCGGTATCGGCCAATGCATACATAGGAGTTTTTCCATTTACCTTGATTGGTAAAACAAAATTCCCCGGATCACTTATCTTCTTAGGTAATCCGTTCTCCACAATTCTTTCTCTTTCTACCTCATCAAAAGTTTTGTCTCCTAGCCTAGATCTAGCCATCATGACCGCATCCAATTTCTTACGGTAGGTCATATAGTTATTCAACACTTCTATCACGGGCTTCTTTTCCATAAGTTCATGAAATTTCATCTCCAAATTCTCCAAGATAGCCTCCTTTTGTTCTTGAGTCAAAGGCTTAACGGTTTGTGGTGAGTTTGGTGGTGAATTAGATGATGACGATGATGAATTATCATTCTTTGGGGTAGAGGGTTGGGTTAATTTGTTAAGAGGTGCTTTCTTCCTACTAGCCTTTCTCATTTTAATAACTTCTTCCTTCCCTTCCTTGACTTCTTCCATTCCTTCACATAATTCCGCAAGCATCACATCTACTTCCTTCTCTTCTTCTAAATCGGTGATATCAATTCTCATTTCACCAAGTGAAAAATCAACTTTACACTTAGTGGTAACAAGAAAATCCCTTCCAAATACTACCTCCGGCTCATCGGTGTTTCCATAGTCTAGAACAACAAAATCAACCTTAAAAATATGACCGTGAATATTGACTTTCACATCTTTCACTTTCTTTCTCCCGTAATCTTCATAATCAAGGTGAACAAACCCAAGTTTATCTAGCACATCCTCGGTTATATAATTATCTCCATACTCCATATTCAATTGTGCATCCCAAGCTTTGACTCCTTCCACACCACAAGGTGTAGCAAACCTCATGTGTGGTGCATCGAACTCCTTAGGGGGAGCTCTTGTGAACACAACAACCTTTTTCTTCTTAGGCAAACAAACTTTATTTTCTCCTACTTCTTCTACCTTTTCAAGATCCATCTTATCTTCTTCCAACATGTTCTCCAAACGTTCCAAAGAATCTCCATAATCCTTGAACATTTCCTCTAAATTCCTCAAATTACTCCGAAATTCGCTCAAAATCTCTATCTCTAAAGAACATTATAAATTTAATATAATCCAAACCACAAACACAAAAATCCAAATCATTAGCATTAAGGTTAGTCATAATTGAAACATACTCAAAATGAAATCATATCAAGTAAACCAACAAGTTCAAACACACAAAACACTAAAACAACTAAAAATTGAAAAATTTTGAAAATTTTACCAACGCATCCATCCGATCGGTGTCCATATCCATCTGATCGGATGGTTAATTCGTAAAAACCCAAAATTGCCCAGCCGAATCGGATGCGGGCAACATCCGATCGGTTGGATTATTAAAAAAAAACACTGTTTTTTTATATTATATTAAAACACAACTATAATTTTAATTATTCTTAAATGAAACTTATTCTAATTACTACTAGAATATTAAAAGATTAAACTTATTAATTCAAACTTAATAAATAAATACAATTAAAACTATTAAGAACTAATAATAAATAAAGACACTTTATTGGACAACTCTTAAACTACTATAACTACTAAATAAAACATATAATTAAAACTACTTACTAATATTAACTAATTTAATAAAACATTAAAACATTAAATATTAATCCTATGATTATCATTAACTTCTAATTAAACATGTAATTAATATTACCTATTACTGAATTTAAACAATCATTAATCTAACATTTAAGACTAAAAAAAATATATTAATTAAAAATATAAAAATAACAAAACATAAAACTTTTCCAAGAGCTCCAACCAATCGGATGCTAATCCATCCGATTCGGTTGGACTTAAAACCAAACTTCTTCTTATTTTACATTTTAACACGAATTTTCTAAATCAAAACTTATAAAATTACAAACAAATCATTTCAAATAAAACCAAATTCAATCAAATCCCGGGCAGCGGCGCCAAAAACTTGATGTGCTCTACCGTGTACAAGTTTTAAAATTTATAAACACGATTTATCCGGTTCTCTATTTAACACATACGAGCAAGTATACTCATCCGTGATAGTAAAGGTGGGTAAGTCGAGATCATCCTAAGGGATTTGGTATTTGTATTAAATTATAACTAGCTTTGTAAAAAGGGTTGTCAATCCAATTTTTTTTTGCGAAAATTCAAAAACGTAAATAGAATCCAATCAAACAAAACATATACTTGTGTGTAATTCCTTAACCAATTGCATTGAGTATTCTACAAAGTTTGGTGTAACTTGTAATGATGCACAATTTTATATGCATGATTAACAATCAATAGTTTATATCATGAAGAATCATTACTAAGAATTCAATCTCCTAGTTAACTCCTTTCTGCCTTATTAACTATTATGACAATTCTATTAAACGCTAGTTGTTTGAAAAGCAATTCTTATCTCAAAAATTCCTACGAATCCTTTCGGCCTTTTATTGTGATGAAATCATTTCAAATCCATTTTAATGAGTAAATATGATGCTTGTTACCCACCATATCCCATACTAATTCGTGCACTAACATTTTGGAATAAAAACATAAAGAAAATCCTTTCGGCCTTTTTATTCTTTAAAATGTTTTTACCAACAAATTAAGCAAGATTAGATATTATTCCAACAAACTCATAAAATAAGAAATGTTTTCATGCATCACTTTTTAAGATAAGAATACTCCACAATTAGTTACATCATACATACAAGTATACCAAAAATTACTCCATAACAATCATAATCAAACACAAGTAACAAATGAAACTTTCATTAAACTCAAAGTAAAAATAGTTCATTGTAAGTGTTGGGTTTAAAAGATACTGCTGCTACTTTGAAGATTCTACTGCTAGGTATTTTATTCTGCTGCTCATGGTTCTAATGGAAATATACTAAGTATGATTCTGCTGCTAGGCATAATCATCATGCTGCTAGTATATTGATTCTGCTGCTGATGATATCTGAAGAATGATGAAATAAGCTAAGTGTCAAACTGCTGCTAGCCTAAGATGATTCTGCTGCTAGAGTTTTGATTCTGCTGCTTATTAGATATGTATAGTTTGTTTATGGTAAAGATACGATTAGATATTATTCTTGTATAGAAAGTTTTTGTAACCGACTAGGACTCCTTATGTGTATAAAAGGAGGATCTAGGGTTAGGGTTAGAAGTCGATTGTTTTAGCATACATATTGTCTTGTATTCACTTCAAGGTTCATTGTAACCCTGTTACTTTTGAGTAACCGTATATTAATATATTGAGGTGAAGGTTGAGAGAATTATTGTGTGTTATTGTTAATTCTTCTTAAGATTAATTACTAGTTTCCGCATAGTAATTAATAGATCATTCATAAGCAGTTTCTATACCTATTGCTTTAGGTTTATATCTAAAGTAATTAACAAGATCGATAAGCTCATCTGGGATCAACAAGTGGTATCAGAGCTTGTGATCTAGAAACTGATACCGAGAAGAATTTTGAAAAGCTCAGATCTGTTCATCATCAAAAGCAATGTAGTCTGAATCTCATCATATGGTTACTGCATCCATGGTTCCAATGCTCAAGGTTGGAGAATATGAACTCTGGAAGATGAGAATGGAATAGTACATGAAGATGTGTGATTACACAATGTGGGAAATCATACAAACTGGTGATACTCTGCCTAAGACTGGTGCTGATGGGCAAATCTTGCCCATCAAAACCAATGAAGAAAAGGCTCAAAGGACACTGGAGATTAGAACTCACACTATTCTCTTAATGGGGATACCTAATGAGTACCAATTGACCTTCAAAAACACCAAGTCTGCCAAGGAGTTGTTGGCAGCAATTGAACTCAGGTTTGGTGGGAATGCAGCCACCAAAAAGTCAAGGAAGAATTTGCTAAAGCACGAATTTGAAACTTTCACTGCATCAAGCAATGAAAGTATTGATGGTACTTATGACAGACTGCAAAAGTTAGTGAGTCAGTTGGCGCTTCTAAATGTCAATATTGCAAAGGAAGATATTAATCTGAAGTTTCTAAGGAGTCTTGCACCAGAATGGAATACTCACACAGTTGTCTGGAGGAACAAGGCTGATTTTGAAGCCATGAATTTAGATGATTTGTATAACAACTTGAAGGTCTATGAAACTGAGGTAAAGGGTTCAACCAGTTCTTCAAGTTCAAAAAACCTTGCTTTTATGTCTTCTAATAATAAGACTTCTGGGAATATTCAAGAAACTCATTCTGCTGTTGGTCATACTGGTTCTGCTGCTAGTTCACAAGGTTCTGCTGCTAGTTCTACAAATAGTGACACCATTAGTGAAGCTGCTATTTGTGCCTATTTAGCTGAACTCACTACAAGTACTCCAGTAATGAGTCAGGATCTAGATAAAGTTGATCCTGATGATTTAGAAGAGATGGATTTGCATTGGAAATTTGCAATGTTGACTATGAGGGCAATAAGATTCTTGAAGAGAACTGGAAGAGAGCTCAAGTTTAGAAGGCAGAACAATGTGGGGTTTGACAAATCAAAGTTTGAATGTTATAACTGCCACAGAAAAGGGCACTTTGCAAGGGAGTGCAGAGCACCAAAGCAGATCAAGGAAAATCCGAGGCAGATTCCCATTGAAGATGCTAAACCTACTACTGCTATGGTCTCATGTGATGGCCTGGGAGATTTTGACTGGAGTGACCAAGCTGAGGATGGTCCCAACTATGCACTGGTAGCTGATGAAGAACCCAAAGAACAACACTTTGCTCTTATGGGTTACTCCTCCTCTGGATCAGACTCTGAGGTATCAAATCAATCTTCATGTTCATTTAAATCTTGTTCAGATACTATAGAGGAACTGAAATCTAGGTATGATGCTTTAAGAGTTGAATTTGATAAACTCAAACTTGATAACTTAGGATATCAACATGGTTTAAAATCTTTAGAAAACAAGGTTGAGTTTCTTAATCAAATTGAGGGAGAATATGCTGATAAAATTCATACTCTTGAAACTGAGCTAATTAAGAAAGAATGTGAAATTAATGTGCTTAATAAAAGAGTGGAAGAAGCTGAATTAGCTAGAGACTCAGCTTTAAGTGAAAAAGAAAAAAATGTTGTTAGGATAGATAAACAACAATATGCTTCTGTTCTAGCAAATAAAGCAGATGAATCTCAGATAATTAAAAGAGGATGTGGCCTAGGATACAATCAAGTGGCCCCCCTCTTAAAAGTGCTTATGCACCAGCTAGGAAAGAATTGTCCTTTATATCTGAGTTAGCTGCAGAATCCGTAGGTGAAACAAGTCAAGTAAACAATGAAACATCTGATAAGACTAGTGCATCTAAGATTGATGAAAAATTGTCTGATGCACCAATCATTGAAGATTGGGAATCAGATAGTGATGATGAGCAGGTAGAAACAACATCAAAGGCTAAACGGTTAGAGAGTGTTAAACAAATTGAACCTAAAGTCAAGCATACTGAGTTTCTTAAACCTGTGCTAGGAAGTAGAATCTCTAGGAAAGTGGCTGAGTATGATGATAAACCTAGAGATTATCCTAGGAAGACTTGTGACTTGCCCAGAGGAAATCAGAAAAACTTGCATCAGGTGATCTCACACAAGTTAGGTAGTGACTTTGAACTGGTTAAGAAGGCATGTCACAGCTGTGGTAGTTTTGAGCCCTTGCAAGAAGATTGTTATTATTCAATCCCTAAGAAAACTAGTGCTCCAAAACCTGTATGGAACCATAATAATAGGGTGAACCATAGGAACTTTGCAAGAAAGACTCACCCATATTCCAAAAGAAACATGGTTCCTAAGGAGATTTTGTTGAGAAATGGTATTTCTAGGACTATTTCTCCTGTTGCACCAACAAGTCCCATTCCAAAGAAAACAGAGTTTTCTACTGCTAAAGCTAGCAGCAGTATTTCTCATTCTACTGCTAAGCCAAAAGTGGTTACTGATACTGTTATGGGCACTCATTTCTATGTTGTTAAGGCCTCAGCTTGCTGGGTCTGGAAACCTAAAACCAGACACAGCAGTGCATCAATGGACTTCAAGAAATATGATTACTTTGATGCACAAGGCAGATCCAAGTTAGTAATGGCTTGGGTCCCAAAAAGAAACTAACTCTCTCACTTTTTGTGCAGGGCAATCTACAATTGGAGCTAAAGGATAAATGCATTTTTGATAGTGGATGCTCTGGACATATGACTGGAGACAAGAGCAACTTGGAAGATTTTAAGGCTTTTGATGGTGGTTATGTTGCTTTTGGCAATGATCCAAAAGGTGGCAAGATTGTTGGTAAAGGTACTATTAGAACAGGAAAATTGGATTTTGAAAAGGTGTATTTTGTAGAGGGACTTAAGTTCAATCTTTTTAGTGTCTCACAAATGTGTGACAAAAAGAATTTTGTTCTTTTTACAGACACTTACTGTCTTGTTTTGTCTCCCGACTTTAAGTTGCCTCATGATTCAGAAGTACTACTTAAAGTCCCTAGAATAAACAATATATACAGTGTGGACATTAAGAACATCATTCCTAAAAGAGATTTAACTTGTCTTTTTGCAAAGGCCACCATTGATGAATCCAAGATTTGGCATAGAAGATTGGGTCACTTAAATTTCAAAACAATAAACAAATTGGTAAAAGGCAACCTTGTCAGAGGGTTACCTTCAAAGATTTTTGAAAATTCTGAAACCTGTGTTGCTTGTCAGATGGGAAAGCAACACAGAGCTTCTTGTAAGTCCAAAGTGGTGAACTCTATTTCTGAACCCTTGTATATGTTGCATATGGATCTTTTTGGACCAAATTTTGTGAAGAGCTTGAATAAGAAGATGTATTGCTTAGTTGTCACTGATGATTTTAGTAGGTTTACTTGGGTGTTTTTCTTAGCAACTAAGGATGAGACCTCTGGAATTCTTAAGGCCTTCATTACAAGAATAGAAAACCTAGTAAATCATAAGGTTAAAGTAATCAGATGTGACAATGGAACTGAATTTAAGAATCATATAATGAATCAGTTCTATGTGAAAAAAGGTATTTTAAGGCAGTTTAGTGTGGCTAGAACTCCTCAGTAAAATGGTGTTGCTAAAAGGAGGAATAGGACATTAATTGAGGCTGCTAGGACTATGTTGTCTGAGTCAAAGTTACCCACTACTTTTTGGGCTAAAGCAGTTAACACTGCTTGCTATGTGCAAAATAGGAGTAAGGTAGTGAAGCCTCATAACAAGACCCCTTATGAATTATTGCATGGTAGGAAACCTATGATAGATTTCTTAAAACCATTTGGGTGTCCTGTTACTATCTTAAATACCATTGATTCACTAGGCAAGTTTGATGAGAAAGCAGACAAAGGTTTCTTTATTGGATACTCAACTAATAGCAAAGCTTTTAGGGTATTTAACCAAAGAACAATGCATGTGGAAGAAAATCTACACGTTAGGTTTAGTGAAACCACACCTAGTGTTGCTGGAAAAGGACCTGAATGGTTGTTTGATATTGATTCCCTAACCAAGAGTATGAATTATCAACCAGTGATTGCAGGTACAACTAACATGTCTACAGGTACACAAACTAACCCCAATGCAGGTACACAAGCAAAGAAGAATGTATCTGCAGAGGAGTTTGTTTTGATTGAGAAGTGGAAGTTTAATCAGTTCTTCACTCCAACAGATAAAGAGGGAAAGAGTTCTGATGATGATGCTGTTCATAAGGAAGTACCAAAGGATGATGCAGAAGGTGATGATGAACCTTCTAATGATGGCAAGAATGTTGAAAAGTCAGCAAAGCATGGAAGTTCAAGAAATGAAGCTAGCAGCAGTATCTCTCATTCCGCTGCTAAGCCAAATAATTATGCTGCTACGCCTTGCAGTAGTATCTCTCATTCTGCTGCTAAGCCTAGTAGTTCTACTGCTGTCCCAAAGAATTTTGCTGCTGACTTTAATGAAAATGTTAATGATGATGTTGACTTTCCTCATATGCCTGAATTGGAGGAAATCTACTATGACACAGATGATGATGTTGTGGATGTTTTTGGAGCAGATGCTGATTTGACAAATATGGAGCCTACTATTCAAGTCAGTCCTACTCCAACTACAAGGATACATAAGAACCATCCCAAGGAGCAGATAATTGGTGATGTACAATCTGCTGTACATACCAGAAGTAAAACAAAAGGGCTGAGTGATCTACTCCATCAAGGTTTATTTGCTCAATCATTGCATCAAAGAAATAGCCTCAAGGACCTACAAAATTGCAAATTTGCCTGTTTCTTATCACAAAAGGAACCCAAAAATATTCACAAAGCTATGCAAGATTCAAGTTGGGTTGAAGCCATGCAAGAGGAGCTGTTGCAGTTCAAGCTTCAAGAGGTCTGGACACTAGTTGATTTGCCTAATGGGAAGAGGGCAATTGATACAAAATGGGTGTTCAGATGCAAAAGAGATGAAAGAGGAATTGTGGTGAGAAACAAAGCAAGACTAGTGGCTCAAGGGTACACTCAGGAAGAAGGAATAGATTATGATGAGGTATTTGCTCCTGTAGCAAAGATAGAGGCTATTAGACTGTTCTTGGCTTATGCCTCATTCAAGAACTTTCAAGTGTACCAAATGGATGTGAAAAGTGCTTTCTTGTATGGAAAGATTGATGAAGAAGTTTATGTGATGCAACCTCCTGGTTTTGAAGATCCTGGCTTTCCAGATAGAGTATATAAAGTGGAAAAAGCACTGTATGGTTTACATCAAGCTCCTAGAGCTTGGTATGACACCTTGTCCAAGTATTTGTTATCTAATGGATTCACAAGGGGTACCATTGATAAAACTTTGTTCATCAAGAAAGACAAAAAGGATATCCTACTAGTTCAGGTTTATGTAGATGATATCATTTTTGGGTCTACAAACAAGGTGTTCTGTGAAGAATTTGAGAAGCTCATGCATAACATATTTCAAATGAGTTCTATGGGAGAACTCACATTCTTTCTAGGGCTTCAGGTCAAGCAGACAGCTGAGGGGATCTTCATCAGTCAAGACAAGTATGTGGCTGATATGTTAAAGAAATTTGGTTTCAATGATGTGAAGGCAACTAAGACACCAATGGATAACAACAAACATTTGCTCAAGGATGAAGATGGGGAAGAGGTTGATGTACATCTTTATAGATCAATGATTGGTTCATTGATGTATCTGACTGCTTCAAGGCCAGATATCATCTTTTCTGTGTGTGCTTGTGCCAGATTTCAAGTGTCCCCAAAAGTCTCACACTTGAATACTGTCAAAAGAATTTTTAGGTATCTAAAGGGTCACCAAAATTGGGCATTTGGTATCCTAATAGTTCATCATTTGACTTGATAGCATACTCAGATAGTGATTATGCTGGAGCTTGTTTGGATAGAAAGTCAACCACTGGAGGATGTCAATACCTTGGACATAGGTTAATCTCATGGCAATGCAAGAAACAGACTGTGGTGGCTAATTCAATAACTGAGGCAGAGTATGTGGTTGCTTCTAGTTTTTGTGGACAAGTACTCTGGATTCAGAATCAACTCTTGGATTATAGGTACAATTTTATGAACACCAAAATTTATATTGATAATAACAGCACAATGTGTATAATAAAGAATCCTGTTTTTCACTCTAAAACAAATCATATAGAGATAAGACATCATTTTATTAGAGATTGTTATGAGAAAAAGTTAATTCAAGTTGTTAAAATACATACTGACAATAATGTTGCTGATCTACTTACAAAAAGTTTTGATGTGAGTAGGTTTCAATTTTTAGTTGCTAGTATAGGTATGATCAATCTTTAAAATCTTATCTCTGTATGATTTGTAAAAAGTTTTCGAGGATTTGTGCTGTTATTAATCAAATAAGTTGTTTCTAGTCTTTGCTATGTATGTTGTCTACTACTAAGTTGGTTATTTTGTTGTGAGATACTCTTGTTTGTGTTTTTGTGGTTTTGGACTAACCTTTTGCAGGTTAAGTCATATGAGAATGGTTGATTGCTTAGACAAAGTTGATTATGAAGTTCAGAGGAGGATAAGAGTAAATAAACACAAAGATCATAAACGTTTATTCATTATGTGGAGCATTCATTACATAAGCTGAAATTACTTTATCCTGGACTTACTGGGAACATAATCAACACAAAACAAAACCAAACACAAACCTAACACAACACAACTACTTCAGTTTCCCTTTTCCTTTTCCTTGGACATCTGGCATGGTTTTGCGGACTCCTCTGCCACCCATGGAGTCAGACACCTTCTTGCAAGGGAGTACCAGCACTACTATTCTTGGTTTTTGATCTAGCTTCTTCTCAGGAACAGGGATCCTCTTCATTGATGATGCAGCTTTTTCAAACTCTTTTGTTAAAAAGCCTGATAGCTCTTGAAGATCGTCATCATCAGATGAGTCAGAAGAGGAGGATGAATCATCCACATAAGGTGGAAGTTCATCTGTTGAAGGTTCTTCAGACGAGGTTATTTCAACCTTTTTCTTTGAAAGGTTGTTTCTTGAGGTTGAAGAATAGTTTGGTGGAAAATAGTTTCTCCATCCTCTAGAAGATGAGTCAGAAGAAGAATCGGACGAAATCTCTATAATGTTTGATGGGGAAGAATTCATTGTCTTGGAAAGTTTTTCTGTGGTATGTGATGGAGTTGGTATTGATGATTTGAGTCTTTTTATAGAGTTAATGAAGGTTTAATTAAATGCGGGGTTGATATGAGGAATTAACTCTTGGGTTGGTATAAGGAATTAATTCCTTGATGGAATTAAATTAATTATGGTAATTTTGGTGGTGTTGACCAAAAGGATGGGTATTTATTTTGGGTAATCAGAATCCATTCTGCTGCTAAAGGATATGCTGCTGAAGGTTAAACTATTGGATTCTACTGCTAAATTTGAAAGTGAAGGGACTATTTTGCAATTTGGCGCGAATAAGCCCTAATTGGGTCTAAACGGGATAAAAACCCAATTCGATCTCATTAATATCTTTGTGCGCCCAAAATTGAATCTAATTCAAACCCTAACACTTATTTTCACCATTCGATCAAAAACCCCCAAAATCAAAACCCTTGTTCGCAATGTCAAGACGCACTTACTCTGCTGAGCACAATCAGATAGCTTTTCTTCAGAAGGTCCCTGAGGCAGATGGATTTGCTGAAGTCATTGACTTTCTTAATGCTACTTCAATTAGGTATGCATTAACAGTTAATCCAACTATATATAAGTACCACATGAGACAGTTTTGGTCGACTGTTACGGCTGAAACTCATAATGGGGAAGAAATGTTAATTGCCATAGTAGATGAAGAAAGAATTGTTTTTACTGAAACATCTATAAGACGAATTATTCGTCTTGCAGATGATGAAGCAACAACTTGTCTTCCCACTTCTACTATTTTTGAGGAACTTGAAAAACTTGGGTATGAGAGACCAAACACTAGATTAAAATTTTACAAACGTCTCCTCTACCCACAATGGAAATTTCTTGTTCACACCATTCTACACTGTCTTAGTCCTAAAGCAAGTGGGTGGAATGAGTTAAGTTCAAGTCAAGCTTCCACTTTGATTTGTCTAGCCACAGGCCAACCATACAATTTTTCGGCTATGATTTTTGAAGGGTTGAAAAAGAATATTTCTAGAAATTCTTATCTTTATCCAAGGTTTTTGCAATTAATCATTGTTAATCAGTTACAAGAACCTTTTTCACATGAAAAACCTTACAAAACTCCTGTGCTTGTAACTAAAATGTTTAAAAACTTAAGGAAAAATGGGACTGGTTTTTCTGGGAGAATCACTCCTTTGTCCCAACACATTTTAAACATTGCTGCTGCTGTTGCTCAGGGTGAAGAAACTGAAAACCCCACAGCTTTCCATCACATACCCACTCCTAAAAATTCAAGCGAATCATCTCATAATGAACCCCAAAAGATCCAAACACCTAGGCATTCACAAGAAAAGAGCACAGAGTTACCTCAGACTAGTGCTAGTATAGAAGCAGATGAGGCTGCCATAGGTGATGGAGATGGCATGAAGGAAGGGGCTGACACTACTATTTTCAACTTAGAAGTTGAACATGCCAGTGTTAACATAAATAAGACCCCAACCTTGGCAACATCTACTGCTGAGGGTTCTCATGAACCTGATGCACATGATGGTAACCCCAGCCAAATGGCTAAAAAGGGGGGCTCAGCTGCTCAATCTAGGATTGAGACTGAGTTCAGTCCAAAGATTCACCTCTCAGGGAAGTTAACACATCCCGAAGTGATGAGGACAGATATGAAACAAATGAGGAATTGATGGATGAAACTATACAAAATGTCAATGCCAATGATGTACCTCTCTGACCAGGTAACACAGGTCGAAGTACTGAGGCTAGAATTAAACTTGAAACAGAGGATCCACCTCTCGGGTCAGGTAACACAGACCGAAGTGGTGAGGATAGTGTGAAACAAATCAATGCATTGACAGAAAGATGTACCAAGTTGGAAGCTCAAGTTCTTGATCTTACCAAAACAGTCAAAAGTTTGAAGTTCAGGGTCAACTTTTTGGAAAGAAAGCATAGATCAAGAGCTACACTTAATAGAAGGGTCAAGAAAGTGAATTCCAAACCAAGTTTGGGAGAGGATGCTCCCAAACAGGGGAGGAATGAAGAGGAGGTAAACAAGGGTCAAGGGGAGGATGACATGAATATGGATGTGAATGTTGGTGGTATTGCAGTGAATGAAGTTGAAAAAGAGGTTAGAAGTGATGTTGTTACTGATGTTGATGAGAAGAAGACAGAGGATGATTCTGCTGCTGGTGCAGGACATTCTGCTGCTGGGTAAGAGGATTCTGCTGCTGGTTCAGAAAAGGGTTCTGCTGCTGCATCAGATGGTGACAATACTCCTATAGCCCAATTCATGCTAAATCTTAAACAAAAACCTTCACAAAAACCTAAATATGCTGCTTCAAAACTTAAAGCTAAAGGAGTTGTCATTCGAGAACCTGTATCCATTCCAAAACCTGTACAACCAACCATTTTGTCAACAGGCAAAGGCAAGGGCATCTTGGTTGAAGAACCAAAGAAGAAGTTCAAGTTTATGGACGCTGCTGCCAAAGAACTACAAAATGAAACTAATGAAGAAGCTGCAAGGAGAATGGAAGCACAATGGCATGCAGAAGTTGATATGGAAAGAAAGAGACAATTAAAGGAGGATTGGGAAGTTGCAATGCAAACTCAAAGAGAGGAAAGAGAGAAGTACACCCTTGAGGAACGACAAAATGCTATAGCTGATATGCTTGGAGCATTTAGAAAGAAGCAAAATGAAAAGAGGGGTGAGTACAAGAAGAAGAAACATTCCAAAACTGATGAATATAATTACATGAAAATGTATCTAAGGAATCAAGCTTATTGGAAGCCTAGTGCATTCAGAGGAATGAGTAGAGCTGCTGTTGCAAAGGCTTATTATGAAACTCATGCAAGAATTAACAGACCAATTGAGCCTATGACTGATGCTGAGATTAAGAAACTTACAAGAAGAGTGGATCCAAAGGCTTATCTTAATCCTGAGTCAAGTGTTCAAAAGCCTAAAGAAGTAAGTGAAATTGTGAAAGAAAAGATTGTGAAAGAGAAAGAAGTTGTAGGTGATGCTGAGAAGGAAAAAGAAGTTGTTGAAGAGACAAAACCTGAATCAACTATTGGTGTGAAAAGAACAGGAAAAAGGTTAAAGTCTTTTAGAAGGAAAAATAAAAGAGCTAAATCTGTTGTAATGAGTGATTCAGAAAGTAATTCTAAGGGTGAGAAGGAGTCAAAGGATGATGAGTATGGACCTGAAGAAGTAACTGCAGATGATATGAAAAGGATTATGGATTTTACAGTTCATAAACCTCAAGAAGAACCAGAGATAATAAATGCAGTTCCATTGGAAACTAAACATCCAATCATCTCTTATACACATGATATTCAAGATGGTAGTGAAGCATGGTGGGAGATTAAGAGATCAAATGGTGCATGTTAGAAGTTTGTTAGATTCTCACAAATGCTGCATTACATGGATAGGGATGATATTGTACAGCTCTGGAGATTATATAAGGAGAATTATGGGGATAGAAGACCAGATGTGATTTCTGAAAGGCTACACTACTACTACTTGAAGAACATGTTTGAGCTTGATCCAAGAGATATGGAATGGATAGATTTGTTAAGGTCAACCAAGGTTCATAAATGGTATCTATTTCAATCATGTGGAGTACATGAGTTGATTGGTAAAGGTGTAGGTGTATATATACTGGTGGAGAAAGACTATCCCTTGAACAACAATATTGTTGTTATCACCCAGATGTTACAACATGGAAAGTTGAGGTTACAAAGACCATTTTTGTCAGATCATCAAGCGTATGAGTTGGTAGAAAAGTATAGAAAGATTCTGAAATCACAGACTTTATAGTAGTAAGTGTTTGGAAGCATCCTCTTTGTGTATGTTTGTGCTTTGGAAGAAACTTGTATATTTTGGGAGAAAATATCAAGTTTAGGGGAGGATTGTTGGGTTTAAAAGATACTGCTGCTACTTTGAAGATTCTGCTGCTAGGTATTTTATTCTGCTGCTCATGGTTCTAATGGAAATATATTAAGTATGATTATGCTGCTAGTATATTGGTTCTGCTGCTGATGATATCTGAAGAATGATGAAATAAGCTAAGTGTCAAACTGCTGCTAGCCTAAGATGATTCTGCTGCTAGAGTTTTGATTTTGCTGCTTATTAGATATGTATAGTTTGTTTATGGTAAAGATACGATTAGATATTATTCTTGTATAGAAAGTTTTTGTAACCGACTAGGACTTCTTATCTGTATAAAAGGAGGATCTAGGGTTAGGGTTAGAAGTCGATTGTTTTAGCATACGTATTATCTTGTATTCACTTCAAGGTTCATTGTAACCCTGTTACTTTTGAGTAACCGTATATTAATATATTGAGGTGAAGGTTGAGAGAATTATTGTGTGTTATTGTTAATTCTTCTTAAGATTAATTACTAGTTTCCGCATAGTAATTAATAGATCATTCATAAGCAGTTTCTATACCTATTGCTTTAGGTTTATATCTAAAGTAATTAACAAGATTGATAAGCTCATCTGGGATCAACAGTAAGTAAACCAGATATACCTAGCTTTAGAATTACAAGAACTAGAATCATGGAACTATAGCAACCACACTCCTCCAATCGACTGCTATGACAAGTAAACAACTCCAAACTCAAACGAAACTATTGAGACTCAAACTCAATATCTCTTGGACGTTTCTACAGCAATACTAGACTTTTGGGCAATAATAATAAGATAGTAAGTAATTTGGTGTAAGCCTTTTACTAATTTGGGGTGTCACACTAAGCATACATGCATAGGGTCCAATATATAGTATAAGAACACTTATTCTTCAAGCCAAAACGTCCCTCCAGAGTTAATATCAAGAAATGATCGGACTTCAATGATTAATGGGAAGTAAAACCTTCATTTAATGCGAAATCGATAACTGCAGCTCTTCCCATCCGATCGGTTGCTCACTTTGGCACATCCCAACCGAATCGGTTGCGGGTTGCATGCGATCGGTTGGACCCGTCCTGTACTCACATTTTTTACTTTTCCTTGACTTTTTTTGTCGCATGCTTTATCCTTCATTTAGGTGCTGATTTCTTCCATGGAACTTGATATTTCCTTGATATATGAACATGGAAATCCTAACACTAACAAATCCTTGAGTCCTTGTGTGGTTTCTCTCTTGTCTCCATCTCGAGAATCTTCCAAATGTGCATAATCACTCCAATTCTTCGTCTTTTCATCATCTTTTCCTGTACTTGGCTACATTTACTTGCATATACACTTTTTCATGATTAAGTAACAAATACATACAAATATAACCAAATATGATGCACAAAACTAATGATAATGCAACTAAAAATATGCTCATTCTGAGCGTTATCAGGGGTGTGTGTTTACATGTACAGGGAATGCACACAACAATGCAAAATATGCAAATTTCTCTTATCTTATTCCAATTTTTTGCTGGGCCTGGAGTACTAGTGGGCCGAATTATCTTCATTTGTAAATTCTTTATTCGGACTAAATGGACCAAGCCTTTATTAACCACTATGAATGGATGGAATTCGTTAATGGGCTTGGCTGGCACTATTTCTTTCGACTTTTCTTCGGACTTTTATCGGACTTCAATAATCTTTAATAAATGCTTAAAATCACGTCCTTTTGCTTAGTTTTCAAACCCTTGTACCTGCAAGACATAATAACACAAACCAAACATATTTGCAATATAATTTCACATATGTCATGGTTATTAGTCCGTTTTAGCATGTTTTTCGGTATAAAAATGATGTGTGTTTAAGCACACATCAGTTATATTTTCTCGTTTCCATTTGTTATATGACTTTAAACACCCGAGAGATGTGATAATCCAAACACTTTATGAGAGGTGCTAGTATATAGTTTTCGTGCTTATTTCGACTAACATGGAACGATTGTATGTTGTAATTACTTTTATATTAGTGTAAAATGACCCATAACTTGTAAATTGATTAGGATAAAAGCATATTTGCTTGAGGACAAGCAAATCCCAAGTGTAGGGATATTTGATAAGGATTTATTTGGTACCTTTTTAAGGGGTCATTTAAGCCCAAAATCGTATTAATATGATCAAATATTGCCTCAAATCGTTTCTTTTCTCATTTTAGGTACTTGGGACGGAAAATCTAGAAATCGACAAAGTCGCGAAATTCTGTCTGATATGGAGATCTGACGACGTCACACGCTACAACGTGACGCCGTCACTTGTTGCTAAAAATGGATTTTTGGCTCAAGATTAACAAGCGACGCCTCAAATGAATCTAAAGACTTTATAACCTGATGGCGTCAGGTGTTATTTGAAGATGAGAATCAGACATAACCGTGTTAAGCTAACAAGCGACGCCTCAAATGAATCTGAAAACATTTACTAAAGGACGGCATCAGACATAACCTTACGGCGTCAGAACATACAAGGTGACGCCGTCATAATAGCAACTTGCACAAGACGAAACCCTAATCACGGCGAGCTGACGGCTTCACAACGTATAAGGTGACGCCGTCAAAGTTGTAAATCTATATATGTTTTCGTATGTTTTTCATAATTCGTGTAACATATTGGAGTAGGGTTTTTGAACAATTTTAGCAGCTATTGTGAGGCTTTTACAGCCCATGAACTTCATGTTTCAATAAAGATAAGTTATTCCTTCAATCATTCCATATGTCTATGTACTGTTTGATTATGTGTTTATCGTTTCTTTGCTTTAACATGCTAGCTTAAATTAATTAGTGTTTGCTTAGATCTAATGAAACCAAGTTGTTGATAATTGGTTTGTCATCTCTTGTTTAATTGATTGCCTCGCGTTAAGCTAAGAAAACTGGCTAGTTTCTTATATGTGTTAGCTTGAACGTCTTAGAAAATGCAACCGTGGAGTGCACTATTGGTTTTTCTCATTGTATTTATTGCGTGAATTGCAGCTTGTATATCCTAGAAAACTTAATAGACTTTAATGGTTTTAGGGGAGACTAATATTGATAGAGTTGGGGACTTCGGCACCTCCCCACGACCAATATTAAGGAATACAACGCTTTAATTAAAAAAAGGACGTGACAATTAGACAAATCAGTAGGAGATAACTAGGGACTAATTAAATCTAAGTGAACACGCTTTTCCCTACCATAAGAAGTCACCAATTTACTTTTTCTTGTTATTAGTTTAAATTAGTTTAATTGTAGTTTTGGGTTAGTTAACTAGTAACTAATTCCGCCCACTCTTTCAATGTTAGTACCTAGGTTGTATATCAATGACTCAAATGCGCAAATGAATCTCTACTACTTGTTACTTCAAGCCGAGTGCTCTCTTTCCTTAAAGTGATTTCGCCCCCACTATTAGAGAGAATAACGTGCAACGGGTTTGTTATGACTAGAAACTAACCTTTATCACACAAACTAAACACTATATTAAACCTATATAACGTGACACTCAACAATACAATAGAAGATAGATGAGAAGAGATAAGTAGGTGGATCGTATGTATTAATATTTGGCCAAATGTTATTAGCTTCAAAGGAAAGAAACAATCTCAAACCATAAGAGACTACACACACTACACACTCTCACCTTTACTCTATAATGAGGCACACTTGATTTGAGGTGAGAGTGTGATATATATAGCAAAGGGGGTGACGCCCTAATGCTTCTATGCGCTTTCGGTTGGGCCTTTTTCACATGGATTGGACATGTGCTATTTCTAGTATTACATGGACCTATTACACACTTAGTTGCATAATAAAGTCCAACCGAGCCCTTGACATTTTATACTTAACGACACTAGTACAAAGTTGTTATGTTGGAAATGACCATCACTTTTTAAATTAATCCTAATAATCTCCCCCTAAGGGATGGTCATTTCAATGATGCTCCCAGTGATTTGGTCTTTCGTCTTCGTCGTCTTTAACTTTGTGTGTCATTGTAAAATAGTCTTCGTTCTTCGTTCCTTCATGCTATGTGATCTTCAAAGTAATCGTCTTTTTGGTTCTTCTTGCCTTGATCAACATCTTCATGTGTTTATGCGTCGTGTCCTCCAACATACTCATACATCTTGTATTTCATACTTATGTGCTCCTCACTTGATACATGAACTTGTTCTTGACATCTTGATTAGCTTCCTAACTTAGTCGTAACATATTGACTTTAACTTGATCCTTTTGTCTTGAACTTTTACTCGAGCTTTGTTGAGGATGGTCTTCATAAGTATGAGTATGTGGAGGTGAAGATGCTAGATATATCTGATGATGGTAAATGGACTTTCGTCAGTACCTGCATAAAACAGTTAGCAATAAATTGTCCAGCGCTTACAGGTTCAGATTTCGAGATAGTTAACAGCATATTGTGAAAACTTTCTCTAATCTTAACCAAGGCCGTTCTGAATGGGATACCCTCGAAAGGGCTTACACAGACACACCGAAGTGCATCCATGATTCAGTGAGTCGCTGGAGATCACCCCACTGTAGACCGTTTGAAGCTAGTAACCATCATGAGATAAATGGCAAGATCCGAAGATCTCATTAAGACTCTTGTACACCTTGTGTCCTTTTTGGTGAACACAGGGGTATTCTTATGGAAAGTGTTCCTAAGAGATTTTTTATGAATCTAATGGCTCTAGACTCGATAATGTGCATTTTAGTTTTAGTAGACGGAGGCATGGAGCAGAGTGCCACCTTTTCAATATCAGCACATCTCGGAGTAAGAGGCCGATAGATTATGCAGTGTTCTCCATGAGAAATGAAAAAAATATCTTTTAAGAGATATCTGAGTGGCTAGGAGGGGTAGTGCAGCGCGTCACTGGGTCCATGACGTCTTGTCTTCAATATCAGTATCACCTTAGTGAATAACGATAGCAGATGTATTGACCCGGTTTCTGCCCTAAGTTTTCATGGAGGGCTATTTCTTTTCACCCTTTCATAAACTTTTCTTTTTAATTCTTCAACCCCTTCTTTCCCTTTCTCATTTACTCTATTTTTTCAATCTTACCTAAGGACTTCTAATTTTAATCTATTGGAATTATCCTTGGGTAGATCCCTCCGGCTCTGGTGGATCATTGGACATAAACCTAACCATAATCACCTTATTACTCCATGATTATCCTAGATTTACTGATCACTTGCCATAAAACCTTTTGTGAAAATCTCTCAAAGTGTTTATGTATAGAACACATTTTGATAACACTTCGAGAGTTTTGCATTTTCTGAAATACTCCCCCTTCACATGTGCTCATGCATTTTTAAAGTAAATTAGCACATGATGGGTAGAGTTCGCACATTTTGAATTGATCAATTTTCAGTTAATATGACCATTGCGAGACACGTTTACATTACTAGTTAGACTAGCTTGAAATTATTACCCGTCCCGTTCATATCAAAAGAAGAATCTCTCGAATTGGTACATTCTACTCAGATAAGTCCTTTGCGAGACACGTTTACATCACTGGATAACCAGCTTGAAATTATTGCCCGTCCCGGACAAGTCTTTTCTATTACGGATATTTAATTTTTGTCAATTCAAGGGTTCATATCCGAGTCGAGCTCTTTTGGGATTCAATCCATGATCTTTAAACTTTTCTTGATCACAATTTAATCACGTCTTCTCCCCCTCAAAAATATCATGTAGTGATATTTTTTATATCAACTGATTAATTGAAAGTTTTTTGGAGAGATAGACGGATCATGTTAGCATGATTTTGGAACCTTTTTTTTTTCTATTTATACTCCCCCTTAAATAAAGCATATTTTTTAAACATTTGAGTTTAAAATCAATTTAAGGGTATAGAGGGAGTTTTCTTGAGCACATAATTTGAGAAAGATTTTGGAAAATCTTGATCATGTGCTCAAGGTTTGTTTAATTTTGCCATTAACATTGCGAGTCCTGATCTGAAATAATTAGAAGTCATCAATGTAGCTCGGGTTTCGTACTGAAGTATACGAAAATCGTCATTTAAGTGCGGGTTTCGTACTGAAATATACAAAAGCCATTTTGAAGAAATTTTAAGAAACGACATGTTTTAGAAAAAATTTAAATGAACTCTCGCTCAAGCATCTGTACATGTCTCTATCATTGTTGAATGACATTTCTAGATACGTACAGAATATCGATTATACGAGAGACATGTTGTGAGAAGAATATTTTTGTTTTTTGTTTTTTTTTTATATTGTTTTTGTATTTTTGAAAATTTTTTATTTTTAAATTATTTTTTTTTGTTGGTTTTTCAAATTTTGTATTTTCTTTTTTCAAAAATATTTACAGCGAAGCTTTTTGAGATAAAATTCAAGAAGTTTCGAGAAGACTTTCTAACTCTTCGGGAGTTAGGCTTCGCATGCCAATTCGTCAAATTAAGTTATCAAACCTCTCTTTTGGAAGGGCTTTAGTAAATAGATCGGCTAGTTGGTATTCAGTCTTTACGAAAAATAATTCAACAGTACCCTCTTCTACGTGTTCCTTGATGAAGTGATAGCGGACTCTAATATGCTTGGTCTTCGAGTGTTGTACTGGATTGCACGAGATGGCTATGGCACTTTTCGAGTCACAATATGTAGGTCCACACGAGTTATGGATCTAAGTAGCCTGTGTTACTTAATAAACAACTTGAATAAATCCAAATTGATCTAAGTGAGAAACTCTAAACTGGTTGTTGATTGTTAATGCGGAATCTTAACAATAACAATGAAGAACACAGTTAACTAACTTCGTAAATCTACTAATCTTTCTAACTTCGTAATTCTTGTGTATGGTGCATACAAAACACAATGCCTTAGGGTTCCTTTTATACTCTAAGGAAAACCCTAGATACAAAACGTGTAAAAGGATAAACATATCATCTAATAAGATATCTAATTCATCCGTATCCTTTCCTAACTTATAGCTATCTAAATCTGCTATAAAACATAAATAGACTTAACTAAATACGTCTAAACAGACTTAACTATGTAACTATGCCTACCAGACTTAACATTGTACTGGCAGACTTAACTATGACATAACTAACACTAACAGACTTAACGAGTACATTAGCAGACTTAAGTCTGTTCTTCTAATAATTCCCAACAATCCTCCCCTAATTGATCTTCATGCTCCATGAACTTCAAGTTTCTTTCTTGATAAGCTTCCTGAAGATTGAACACTAATCTCTTGGAATTATTTTGAACTCCAGTTCTTCAAATCATCATATCTGATCTTGTGCAGCAACTTTTACTTCAACAATCTTTTCACCATCTGATCTTTTCAGCAACATTGACTATTTGTACATCAATTCTTAAAGTTTCAAACTATTCTCATCACTTCCAGGTGTGTTAACTCCTCTGAGAGGTGAATCATTGAAAATTATCGGATTTGATGTCTCTTTACCAGATAGCCATTAACTCTGGAGTAGCCAATGTTTGGTGTAAACACCATGGTACATTGATAACCATTTCAACTCTTTGTACATGAAACATGGTGAGTTGAAATACCATATGATTTTTAGCAAATAATCAGCTATCAACAGATTTGTTTTGTCTTTACCAAAAGCCGTTTGCTTTTGGATTAGCCAATTCTTTGGTGTATTACAACAATCACCTTGGTGAATTGATAACCAGTTATGGTTTTCCCACAGCCTTTACCACAAGCCATATTCTTGTGGGCTAGCCAACTCTTCACTATCACAGATATGGTGAGTTGATTACCATATAATTTTTGGCAAATTGTCAGCCATAAACGGATTTGAGGTATCTTTACCAGAGCCATTTGCTCATGGATTAGCCAGTCCTTATGTGGATTAGACATGGTGGACTAATAACCATTTGTTGTGTTAGTGCAAAGCACCTTCACCAAGTGAGAATTTCCAATAATCACACTTAACAACTTGGAAAATTCTTTCAAACACCCCAAATAGCTTCCTTTTGGGACTGCATCTCAATTAACTCCAACAATTTATTACATACCTCATCATCCTTATACCCTAACAGCTTCTTCTCAAGCATATCCTTACATATCCTTGGGTGTAGAGGATATTCAACTTCAGCTAGCATGTAAATGTGAGCACTCTGCAAAGTCAAACAATGAATCTGACAACTCTCAAAATACCTCCATCTTATAATTTCTTATTGATAAGGTAGCTTCCAAATGTTGTCAGTTCTTGATGGTGGATCAAACATTGTTTTCAAATCTCCCCAAAGAACTCTTTCAAACTCTTCTTCAGGTATGTTATCCCCATATTTGATCATCATCAACTTGTATAGCTCATTAAGATCATCTCTGCTCAAGTCATTCAATAAACTTGGAAAGTTCACATAAACAATCTCTGTATAATCTTCCCTAATTATTCTATAAGCACCTTTCTTACTAGATTTAATGATCTCCTAATTCACAATTTTGGCTGGCTGAGCTGAGCTTTCAGGAATTGACCCCATGGTAAATTCCTCAGAAAAGGGTTCTTCTTCCTCTTGTACATCCTTCTTAGAGCCTAGCTTTCCCTTCTTAGCTGCTCTCTTCCTTCTAGTCCACCTAATAATAGGCTTTTTGACTTCTTCCTTTTCTTTCACAACATCAGATACTTTCTCAGCCTCAGTTTCCTTTTCAATTTCACTCACCTTTTCTACCTCAGACACCTTTTGCCTCTTAAAACTTCTTCTGATAGAATCCTCATAATCAGTAGGCTTATACTTGTGGTCTCTTTCATATGCTCTGAGGTAAAACCTTTCAACTTCTTCATATGACATTCCTCTCATCTTTTCAACACTGGAATGCATCATATTCTTCAAATAAATTTTCATGTCTGACATCTTTTGCTGCTTTGTAAGCTTCTTGGTAGTGCTCTTCCTCTTTTGAGTCTTTTTTATTTTCTCCATTAAGCCTCCAAGAGTATCTGTCTCCATTCTTGCATTCATGAACTCAGCAAGTTTTGTTACCCTTTCATCAACTGTTAACCTTGTATCAGCTTTGAGTTCTTCCATCTTAGCCTTAAGCTCATCATCATCTTCAATCAATGACATATATGGATCATCATTGAATTCTTCTTGCAACTTCTTACCAAACTGTTCATCTCTTTTCTTTAACTCTTCAAGCTTGTCCCTTTCAGCTGCTTCCTCAGCTTGAATCCTTCCAATTTTAGCTAAGCTTGCTTCTTCCTCAGCATGTTGCTTCTTTGATTTCTTTGGTTGAGGAATCTCTTCAACTATCTGCTTTCCTTCCCTTTGAGTTGCAGCAGACTTAACTTGATCAGAGTCATCACCACCAGACTTAACAACATCACCAGACTTATCCTTTTCACTAACAGACTTAACATCAGACTTAACCTTCTCAGACTTATCATTACCAAAATTAACAACCTCAGCAGACTTAACAATATCTTCATCAGATGTAACCTCTTCATCAATTACCAACTTTCTCTTTATCCTTTTCTTCTTCCTTTGTTGAATTTTGCTAAGAGATTGTGCTAAGGTTTCTGCTACTTCCAATCCCTCTAGACTTATGTCTGTATCTCCAGTTGGTTTTGCTTGAGTTAGAGTCTTAAAAGTCTGTTCTTCATCAAAATTCCTCCCCTATTTGGAAGAATTTTCTGCTTCAGCACCCTCTATTTCACTGAAATCAACCCCTTTGTCCTTCATTATTCTTTCCATCTTCTTGACCTTTCTGACCAAGGTTACAATAGCTTTTCCCATGGTTGCATTTGATTTCTCCAAAATAGATATCCTTTCAACTAAGGTAGGAACCAGCTGTAAAAGAGCTTCCACAGTCATTGGAGCTGATTCCTCCTCCTGAGTTAGAGTTGGAACTTGGGTTTGCTGCTCAGGTGAAGGTGGTGAAGGTGTAGGTGATGATGGTTGTGGTGTAGGTGATCTCTGTGGTGGTGTAGGTGATCTCTGTGGTGGTGTTGGTGATCTCTGTTGTGGTGTTGGTGATCTAGGAACATCTTGGGTTTGCTCCTCTGTTTCATGATGTGCCTCAACTCCAGATGATGTTCCTACAATGTTAGTAGAAGCAGGCAACATAGCGAGCAATAATGGTTTGTGTGTCCCCTGAAATCCCCTTTTCATGTTGCTAAAAATTTTATCTTTAAAGGAGACACACACGTAAGGCACTTTTTGTTCAGTTTCAACATTTAAAACCATTTGAAGAAATCTTGGGTACATTAAAAACTTATGTTTACTGGTCACATTTGCCACCATGCCATCAAAAATGAGTTTTGAAAAATTAAAAGTCTTGCCAAGTGAAAGACAGACCAATGCAGAAGCAATATTGCTTCCAAATTGATCCCATCCACCACTCTTGGGACTTAGGCAGTGTAGCAAATGGTGAATCAAAAACTTCCATTGTGGTGAAAAATGACTTTTCCAAAAGGTAAAACCACCACCATTAATGGGGTATCCAATGTTACCCATACCCTCTAAGATCATATTATTTGATAACATAGTTTCTCCAGAAGCATCATCTAATTTAAGACTACTACTAATAGATGCTTCTGAGATAGAAAACTCATGATTATCAATGGTTGCCCTTAAATTTAGAGTCCCATCAGCAAGAGTTTCAGAGGTAGCAGTCCTCCAAAACTGTTTGACTAGGGAGTCATAGATAGATGGATTATGTGTTAAGGCATACCTGAGATGTGAGCCTTTCAAAAAATCAACTATCTGTTCAAAACCTTCACTCTTGTTTGGTTTCTTTAGGAAACCCACTTGATTATGCTTGTCGCATTACTTTAGTTGCGCCATGGATGATTGGTAAGTGCTGGTTGACTGTTGACTTAGGGTATATACTGGTGGTTAAAACAGAGTAATCTTGGCCGATAATAAAGATTTTAAACTTAGAAGTAAATAATGGATAAAGATGAAACAATAGTTAAATATCATCCATATATACTTCGTTTTCCCAAAAAAAATATCAACGGTATTATTTAAATAGGAAAAAATATTAAATGTACGACCAGACCTAACGGTAAAAAGATATTTACATTTTAACACTACCAGACTTAATATTGGTCAACCAGACATAACCAACAATCCACCAGATTTAACCAAAATATTCGACAAACTCAAACAGAATTCACTAGCAAGGCTTCCAATCACCATCAATCCAAGCTTTTCATGGGAAAATTAGTCTAAAACCAAGAAAATATACATATTGCAAGCAGAACTAACATATACTAACTACCAGAATTAACTCTAATACTCACTACCAGAATTAACTCTAAAGCTACCAGATTTAACTACTACCAGAATTAAATCTACTTAATACTTGTTCTATCAGAATTACAAACTATACATTTAACCTCCCCTTAAATGCAACCTCCCCTCAAATGTAGCTATGAGTTTACCATTCCAATATTAACCACTAAGTAATTGAACCTAGGTCCATCAAAAGCTTTGGTTAATAGGTCAGCTACATTAAAGTTTGTGTGTATCTTTTCCACCCTAATTAACTTCTTTTCAAAGCAATCCCTTATAAAGTGATGCCTTATTTCTATGTGTTTAGTCTTAGAGTGATACACTGGGTTCTTAACTATACAGATAGTACTTTCATTATCAATGTGAATTATAGTATTCATGAAATTCAAACCATAATCCAGCATCTGATTCTGAATCCACAAGACTTGTCCACAGCAATTAGCAGCTGCTACATACTCTGCTTTAGTTGTAGATGTAGCCACAATGGTCTGCTTCTTGCATTGCCAAGAAATTGACAATCTCCAATTGTGGATTTCCTGTCAAGACTTGCTCCAGCATAGTCACTATCTGAATAGGCTTCCAGGTCAAATGATGACTCTCTAGGATACCAAAGGCCCAAATTGGGTTTGCCCTTTAGATACCTAAAGATCCTCTTCACAGCATGAAGATGTGAAGTCTTGGGAGTAACCTGAAAACGAGAACAAACACAGACTGCATACATAATATCAGGCCTAGAGGCAGTTAGATACATAAGAGAACCTATCATTGATCTGTATAGGTGCACATCCACATCATCAGCATTCTCATCTTTTGTTAATGGCACTTTGTTCTCCATTGGTGTGACTGCTGACTTCACACTTGCAAGATCAAACTTCTTCAGCATCTCAGCAACATACTTGTCTTGAGAAATGAAAAGTCCATCTTCCTTTTGTTGCACTTGCAGTCCAAGAAAGAATGTGAGCTCCCCCATTGAACTCATCTGAAATCTGCCCTTCATCAAGGCCTCAAACTTTTCACACCAAGACCTTTTTGTGGAGCCAAAAATGATATCATCTACATAGACTTGCACTAGAATGATATCCTTCTTATTCCTTTTAATAAACAAGGTCTTGTCAATCACACCCCTCTTGTATCCATGTTCTTCAAGAAAATTTGAAAGAGTAGCATACCAAGCTCTGGGAGCTTGATGTAATCCATACAAAGCTTTAATGACTTTGTACACCTTCTTGGGATGAGCAGGATCAACAAAACTAAGAGGTTGGTGAACATATACTTCTTCCTCTATAGTGCCTTTATACAGAAAAGCACTTTTGACATCCATTTGATAGACTATGAACCCCATTTAGGATGCAAAGGCCAAAAATAACGTGATAGCTTCAATTCTAGCTACAGGAGCAAAAACCTCATCATAATCTATCCCCTCCTCTTGTCTGTACCCTTGGGCCACCAATCTAGCCTTGTTTTTGACTACCAGCCCTCTTTCATCCTTCTTATTCCTGAAGACCCACTTTGTACCAATTACTTTTGCTCCACTTGGTAGATCTACAAGAACCCATACTTTTTGCAACTTAAACTGCAAGAGCTCTTCTTGCATTGCTTCCACCCAACTCTCATCTGCTAAAGCTTCAGAAACCTTGGTAGGTTCCTTTTAAGAAAGGAAGCATGCAAACAGACAATGTTGCTGATCTTTGTGATTGTTCCTTTGTTGCTGCTAGACAAAACTGAAAAGTGCATGAGCTTCTGATTGTTTTTGTACTTTGCTTCTAGTTTGAACAGTTGACTTAGGATCACCAAGTATTTGACTTTTAGGATGAATATTATGAATCCTAAGTGTAGGAGTTGGACTGACATTCACTTCTGTTGGTAAGTTGTTGAAATCAGTAATCACTCCTTCATCATCATAAAAAGCATCATCAAAGATCCCTTCACTTGGCTTATCAAAGATTTCAAGCTCAGGCATATCAGAATCATCAAAAACATCAACTTGAGTAGGATCAGACTCAGCAGAATTAACTGGATCACTACCAGAATTAACTAAGTTAGTACTGGTAGCCTTCTTGTCAACTGAACCACTACCAGAATTAACTAAGTTACTACTGGTAGCCTTCTTTCCAATATACTTATCAGCCAGTGCATTCAATTCATCTCTGAAAGATAGAACATCTTCTGAAACATTTTTAGGAGAAGCCTCTTTCCCTTGTTCTTGAGTTTTGGTAATAGACTCCTTCTTCTTTGAAAATACAGAAGATTTCTTTGTGCCATCTTGAGCTATATCAGACTTGATTGCTGTTGTGGGAATAACAATGAGTTCCTCAGTTTCCTCTTCTTGCTCAGAAGCTTTTGCATCAGAATCAACATGAGTACCTGCATTGTTAGTTACTTATTGGGAACCTGCATCAGGGTTAGCTTGATTCTCCTTAGAGACAGGAATTTAGTTCATAGAATCAGTCAAATAATCAATATCAAACATCCATCTATAACCTATTCCTTTCACATTAGGTTTCTCCTCAAGAAAGTCAACATGGAGAGTCTCTATCACCCTTTTTGTCACTAAGTTGTATACCCTAAAGTCCTTACTACTTAGTGAATATCCTACTAAAAATCCCTCATCAGATTTTCCTTCAAACTTGCCAAGCACACTAAGAGTATCTAGAATGGTAACATGGCACCCAAAAGGTCTTATGTAACTAATGATTGGTTTATGGCCAAACAAAAGCTCATAAGGAGTTTTGTTTTGAGGTTTAGTCACTCTTAACCTACTAAATATGTAGCAAGCAGTATTTACTGCTTTCAGCCCAAAAAGTGGTTGGTAAAAGTGAGTCTGCTAGCATAGTCCTAGCTGCCTCAATTAGGGTCATGTTCATTCTTTCAGCAACTCCATTTTTTTGTGGAGTTCTAGCACTACTATACTCTTGTTTTATTCCCTTGTTCCCACAAAATTCAAGCATACTCCTATTCTTAAACTCTGTGCCATTGTCTGATCTAATAATCTTAACCTTATGATTAAGCTGGTTTTCTATCTACCTAATGAAAGTTTGAAGCAAACTAGTGGTTTCATCCTTTGTAGACATAAAGAATACCAAACAAAACCTTGTACAATCATCAGTAATGACAAGGCAATAACTAGCATGATTAATACTCTGCACAGAAGTAGGGCCAAAAAGATCCATATGCAAGGTGTGTAAAGGCTTAGTGATGGTCCTTTCTAATTTAGCCTTACATGAAGCCCTATGTTGTTTACCCTTATGACATGCTAAACAAGTATGGTCATTTTTGAAAACCTTTGAAGGTAACCCTCTAACAAGATTATTTTTCACAAGTTTATTTAAATTCTTAAAATTTACATGACCAAGCCTTCTGTGCCACAATTTAGATTCATCAATAGTGGCTTTTGCAATCAAACAGGCAAAACCTTTTGCAGGATCAGGTGTCTTCATATCAAAGCTGTACATATTGTGTTGTCTTGGGACTTTTAGGAGTATCTGATTTTCATCAGGCATCTTAAAGTCAGAAGTCAACACAAAACATTCAGTTTAAGTAAAAAGAACCTTATGTTGCTTATCACAAATTTGTGATATTGAGAAAAGATTAAATTGCCCTAGTTCTTTTACAAAAGACACATTATCAAATTCTAAATTGCCCACTACTATTCTACCTTTACCAGTAATGTAGCCTTTGCTACCTCTAAAAGTAACAGAACCTCCTTTGAATTCTTCAAAATCCTTTAGGTGATCCTTGTTACCAGACATGTGCCCAGAGCACCCACTATCAAATATGCCTCTATCTCTCATGTTCTTGATTGGATCATCCTGCACATAAAGAAGAGAAATTAGTTTCTTTTGAGGACCCAGGCCTAAGCAGGCTTGGGTCTGCCTTGTGGATCAGCATACTTATAAGTCCTATATGAACATGATCCACTGTTGCTTTGGGATTTATAGGTAAGTTCATTCTGAAATGGATCCCATGACCAACATGCTGAGGCCTTAACAGCAGACCCCCCCCCCATTTCCCTTTACAGCATTAGAATTTTACATTTTTGTTGCATTCTGAACAATGGGTCTCCTCACAGGTGAGTGTGATTTAGCAAAATTATTTCTCTGATTGAATTTGCTCACCTGTGGTCTATTAACAACTGGTTGTCTAGGTCTAACAGCATTAACATACCCAGAATTAACTTTGGGCTTAACAGAATTAACATTTTGCCCAACAGAATTAACATTTGGCCTACCAGTATTAATATTTGGCCTACCAGAATTAACATATGCCCTTCCAGAATTAACATTTGATCTACCAGAATTAAATTGTACTGGTCTAGTAACAAATTGGTTTGCATGGTTAACTCTGGTCACATTATTCCACACTGGTTTAGCCATCACATTTTCATAATTAACACTTCTTTGTCTCTTAATCTCAGCCTCTCTAGCCATCCTCTTTTCATGAAAGTCACAATCTTTAATTAAATGGCTAAGGCTTCCACAAACAAAACATCTTTTAGGGGCATAAGAGTGACTTTTTCGTAATTCTCTTTTCTTTCTATCAAACTTAGGTGACTCTCTACTTTCAACATGTTGCCTAGAAGTTTTTATGTGTGAAACACAACTAGGCTCAACTGTTTTTGGTTCAGTCACAACTGGTTTATTTATCTTAACTGGTTCAGAAATAGACACCTCTTTTAATTCCTTTTCTGGTTCTGACTCAGACTGCTCAGAGACATCTCCAATGGACCCTTCACTGTCATTGGATTGACAGTTAGAGTATTCACTTGATTTGTCATCTGAGTTGGTTTCAAGCATTTGGGGTCCCTTTTTACCATACACAAACAAAGACTCATCAAGCTCTTCCTTTTGTTGAGGAGTGTAATCTCCATTTAATGGAGGTGGAACCCCTTTAAAGTCATTAGTTTTTATGAATCTATTGTATGTAGGTTTACCAGCTAAGTTACTTTCTATACTAACAAACACAGTTCTCTCCATTTCTTCCTTATAGCTTAGAATCTCACTATCAGATTTTATCTCATATCCTAAGCCAATTTTACACGTTGAACTCATACCAGAATCTACTAATCTAAACAGATTTTTAGATGAAGCTTTCCATGAGTCTAGTGTTTTCTGCAATGCATCCCTATCTTTTACAGCTTTCATGCCTATTTTCCTATACCTTTTCAACTTTTCATCTTTTTCATATATTTCATTAGCTTGAAAAGTAAGTTTTTCATTTAAGGCCGATTGCTGTTTTTGATAGGTGACTATTTGTGCTTCTAGGGTCTTAACAGCATTGGTATAGGCAAGTATTTGAGCTTCTTGGTTACCTATTTGTTTCAATTGTTCATCAAACAATAATTTAAGACTATTATATGATTTTATGCAAGTTTTGGAACACAATGATACCTCAGAACTAGAACCAATGGCCATAAATGCATGATTCGGTTCTTCTTCTTCCTCTGTGTGTTCACCCTAGTTGATAGCACCAGCTTCTAAAGTCAGCATCCCCATCTCACTCTTCTCTTCCTTATCTGCTTCAGAATCTTTCTTCCTCTTTCCATCAGTAGTCACTTTAGCTGTGCACTCCCTAGCAAAGTGACCATTTTGTGACACCGATAGCACTCAACATTCTTCTTATTAAAGCCAACACCAGTCTTTCCATCAAATCTGATGTTCCTTCCAGTTTGCTTGTAAAACTTCTTCACTCTGAGAGCTATCATTGCTATCTGCCACTTTATATCCATCTCCTCAATATCCACATCATTTATTTGTTCCAGATCTTCACTAATGAGGTCCTTCTCTTCTGACCTTTTAGCAAAGAGTGAGTAGACAACTTCATCAGCAAAACCAATAGATACTTCTCTCTCTCTTGTTTTGCTAGTAAAAGTACCAGAACTAAAACCACCAGAAGTAAAGCCACCAGAATTAACCTTATTAGTACTGCTCTTGCTTTGGGAGACAAAAGTAACATTAGCAGCACTAGAAGATGCCTTTGAGACCCCTTTGATCTCATGTTCAAACACCCAAAGATTGTTGTACAAGTCATCAATTGACAAAGTGTCAACATCATCTTTCATTCTCATGGTCATTGCCACACTTGACCACTCGTTTGGCAATGATCTGAGAAATTTATGATTAGCATCTTCATTGGATACAGCAGCACCATGGGCTTCCAATTGAGAGAGGAGGTGTTGAAATCTATCATAGCCTTTCTCCAAACCTTCAGAACTAGTCACTGTGAAAGCTTCAAACTCTTGTTTAAGGACAGCTTTCTGCATCTTCTTGGAGTTAGCATTCCCTCCAAACATTGTTCTGATAGCCTCCCAGATCTCCTTAGCATCGTCCATACCATGGAATCTTCTTAAGTGCTCCTTGGGAAGAGCCACCAATAAGATGGTTTTGGCCTTCCTCTCTTTCTCCACAGCCTGAATCTCTGCAGCAGAGACTGGTGGAAGCACCCTAACAACACCATCTTTGCCCACAGAGATCCTTTTCTTTGAATTTCCATTCTGGATTACCTTCCATACTTCATTATCAATATACTCCAGATAATGTTCCATCTCCATTGCCCAGATGTCATACTCCTCCTTTTTCAAAAATGGGAGTTTGATATTGGAGATAGTGGTTGTAGCAGGGATACTTTGCTGTTTTTGTTTAGTTGTATTGGTTTCTGATGCAGCATCTTCATGATTTGAAGTTTCATCATCACTGATGTGGTTTGAGTATTCATCACCATTCTTTACAGACATTATGCAAGATTGAGAGTGAATGAGTGTTTAAGGTTTTTGTGTTTCTTTGTACTCAGAGTCCCTCTATAGGCTCTGATACCACTTGTAGGTCCACACGAGTTATGGATCTAAGTAGCCTGTGTTACTTAATAGACAACTTGAATAAATCCAAATTGATCTAAGTGAGAAACTCTAAACTGGTTGTTGATTGTTAATGCGGAATCTTAACAATAACAATGAAGAACACAATGAACTAACTTCGTAAATCTATTAATCTTTCTAACTTCGTAATTCTTGTGTATGGTGCATACAAAACACAATGCCTTAGGGTTCCTTTTATACTCTAAGGAAAACCCTAGATACAAAACGTATGAAAGGATAAACATATCTTCTAATAAGATATCTAATTCATCCGTATCGTTTCCTAACTTATAGCTATCTAAATCTGCTATAAAACATAAACAGGCTTAACTAAATACGTCTAAACAGACTTAACTATGTAACTTTGCCTACCAGACTTAACATTGTACTGGCAGACTTAACTATGACATAACTAACACTAACAGACTTAACGAGTACATTAGCAGACTTAAGTCTGTTCTTCTAATAATTCCCAACACAATACAAAGGTATGCGGTCGAAAGAGAAGCCATAATCTGTGAGTTGTGTCCTCATCCATAGAACTTGGGCACAACACGTAGATAGAGACACATACTCGGCTTCTGCGGTTGATAGTGCAATACAATCTTGTTTCCTTGATGACCAGCCTACTAGCTTTTCTCCCAAAAATTGTGCTCTACCTGATGTACTCTTTGCTGTAACTTGACAACCGGCATGGTCCACATCTGAAAAGGCTGTTAGTATAAACTTCAAATCCTTCAGATACCAAAGTCCCATGTTAATGGTTCTTCGTAGGTACCGAAAGATCCGTTTAACCTCTTGGAGGTGAAGTTCGGTAGGCCTTTCCTGAAACCTTGCTAATAAACAGACAACAAAATGAATATTGGGTCGACTAGCTGTTAGATACATGAGAGAACCAATCATGCTCTGATATTTCTTCAGATCCATGGGTTTCCCATATAAATCAGCGCCTATTTTTGGTGAAGTGACCATTAGAGTACCAACAGAGTCACAATTTTCCATTCCATGATTTTTCAAAATCTCGATAGTATATTTAGCTTGATTTAGAAAAATACCACGTGGGGATTGATGAATTTGTAAACCAAGAAAGAATTTTAATTCCCCCATCATGGATATTTCAAATTTGCTTTTCATGAGATTTGAAAAATGCTTTGAATGTTTCGGATTAGTGGACCCAAAGTTTATGTCATCCTCGTAAATCTGAACAATCAAAATGTCATCTTTGAATTTTTTGGTAAACAAGGTCGGGTCTATTGTTCCTTTGGTGAAATTATTTTGAAGCAGGAAGGATGATAATTCGTCATACCACGCCCTTGGGGCTTGTTTCAAACCATAGATAGCTTTCTTTAGCTTGTAGACGTAGTCTGGATGATCTTTGTAAACGAATCCATCTGGCTGACTCACGTACACTTCTTCTTTCAGAGTTCCATTCATGAAAGCCGTCTTGATGTCCATATGATAGACTGTGATGTTCTTGTGAGCTGCGTTGGCTAATAAAATCCTGACTGCCTCAAGTCTTGCGACTGGCGCGAATGACTCTTCAAAATCTATCCCCTCTTCCTGTCTAAATCCCTTGGCAACGAGACGAGCTTTGTTGCGAATGAAAGTCATTTCTTCATCCTTTTTGTTCTTCCATAACTACTTAAGATCAATGACACGTTTGTCAATTGGTCTTGGAACTAAATCCCAAGTGTCATGTAACTGGTATTGAAGAAGTTCTTCCTGCATTGCTTCAATCCATGCGTTATCTGCCATCGCTTCCCGAATGTTCTTTGGCTCTTTTAGACTGGCTGAGCAGACGTAGATACACATGTCGCAATTGATGGTGAGTTGTCTTCTCGTCTGAACTGGCCGTGAAGGTTCACCAATAACGTGATCTATTGGATGGTCTTTAGTCCGCTGTAACGTTGAAGGGTGCCTTGGATTTGACGACTGCGTGTTAGTTGGTTCATGTAACCTAGAAGAAGATTTAGCAGAATCCGTTGCAAATGGGTTTTCGAATGGTTCTTCCTCTAACACAGCATCGTTTTGTTGTTCTTCTTCTTGAATTAGGGTATTGGGGTTTTGCTCATCAACTCTTGGTAAAACAATTTCAATTACTGGAGTTGCTAGAGTAGATGTTGATGACGTTGAGGGAGTTGGTGCGTCAGCTTTGAATGTTGTTGATGCATCTTGTGGTGGTGTTTGGTGGTTGATGATTTTGAGCGGGTGCAGCGGAACGTTGTTGTGATGCATTAGTCGAAGCTCCACCATAGTACTCATCATACATAAACTCGAAGAAAGTGTACAGTTCTTAATTTGTTGGTTTGTCAATGTTAGTTGACTGAGCTCCTTGGGGTACGAGCCCTGAACTAATATGTTCAGAAGTTTGACTGTTTGGTGCGGGTCCTAATCTGGTATGATTAGAATCCATCGGGTTAAGCGCGGGTTCTAGAGCGAGTCTCTCAGAAGCCATCTGTGAAATCTCGTCAAATTTCACATTCATCGTCTCCATTATCCTCTTAGTTCTTCTATTATACACCCTGAATGCCCTCGAGTTTTCTGAATAACCAATGAAGATTCCAATATCACCCTTAGCTTTCAGCTTCCCCAGATCTTCTCTGTCGTTTGTAGGATAGTACAAAGCGCCAAATACATGAAGGTAAGAGATGTCGGGTTTTCTGTTGTTCACTAGCTCATATGGTGTTTTGTTGAATCTTGGATGGATTAGGGATCAGTTCTGAGTGAAACAAGCAATGGCAACAGCATCAGCCCACAAGAATAACGGTGCACTAGAATAGATTAGCATCGTGCGAGCAGCTTCTACAAGAGTTCTGTTTCTTCTTTCAGTTACCCCGTTCTGCTGTGGAGTTCTAACAATTGATGTCTGGTGAGTGATTCCAGTATCTTCAAAATATGTTCTTAACTCCTGGTTAGTGAATTCCGTGCCATTGTCTGTTCTTACAATCCTTACTAGAGCTTGAAGTAGGACTTGGATTCGCTTCAGAAAGGTGATAATGATGCCAGGTGCTTCGTCTTTTGATCTCAGAAACTTTACCCATGTATATCTTGAATAGCCATCGACGATAACAAGAATATACTTCTTCCCATTGATACTTTCAACCCTCATTTAGCCACATAAGTCCATATGCAACAGATGTAACTTGTCAACCGAACTGGGTATGGTTTTGGGTTTATAAGTTGCCCTTTTGCTTTTGCCTTGCTCACAGGATGGACATAAGTGATCTTTGGTGTATTTGAACTTAGGGAGACCGTTGACGATGTTGTCTTTGGCTAACTTGGTTAAGGTGTCGAAGTTGAGATGCGATAATCGTCTATGCCACAACCAGGACTTTGTTTCACAAGCTCTTGTCATGAGACAAATTGGTGATGAAAAGGCCATTTGGTTTATGTCGATAGCATAGAGATTTGTGCCACGATTTTCAGTTAAGAGATCATCTCCAATCAAATTCCTAACGAAGCAAGTGTTTCTCCTGAAAGCAACCTCTAAATCTGCATCACAAAACTGTCCGACTGAAAACAGATTGTGTCCCAACCCTTCGACATAGTAAACCCGAGTGATTAAGAAGTTTCCAAACTGAAGATCTCCATAACCTAGAATAGCTGCTACATGATCATTTCCAAACCGAATAGTTCCCATGAACTTCCATACAAAGTTGATCAGCAGCTTCAGATTCCCGGTCATGTGCTTGGAGCAACCCGAGTCGACGATCCAAAGATATATTTCGATAACCTGCCAATAACAGAAGATTGTGCATTTGGAAACCGTTTATCATGTAGTTCCATGAGGTTAGGGGTAACAGACGAATCACATTCATAGAAGGTTTTTATTGGTTCTTTTGGAGCCTTTAATATTTACTAGAGTGAATTCTCTACCCGTTGGAATCCATACTCACAACTTAAGATAGTTCCTAGGCAATATTCTACTAGTGGTTGTTCTAGATTTTGCAGTAAGTCTTTGAATTATCTAGTCTTAGCACTAGTTCCTGAAGGAACATCTTTCTGTTCAGGCATGACATTCACATTCACATTCACATTATTAGAAACAATATCATCACAAGCATTTTCAGATAACGATTTCTTGCACATTAAACAAACAGAGTCATTACATGCACTAGAAACAGTACTCTTAACATTACATCTAGATGACATATGTTTCTTATTCGAAAGCGATAAATTCCTAGGGTGTTCTTCTACTTCATCCGTTTTATTCTTGCATTCACTCTCAGAGATAGGTGAGACTCTATTATTCCTTGTATTGCTCCTAGGCTTTAGTCTACTGCTCCTAGAGGTACTTTCTACTCATGTAGAAGGTAAGGCACACACATTAGGATTTATCTTGTTGTCATTTGAATTTGTTTTAGCATTCCTAGTCTCATTAGGATTATCTTTCACATTTTTGTTTATTGCCCTATATGTTTGAGATGTAGAGGCAGACGCAGTAGTGGGACTAATCCTATAAAGGCCAGGTGCTATCACATTTGATGTTTTGACAATAGCTTTCCCTTTTCCTTTCTCATTTTCCTTTGGCAAGGGTGTTGGAACACATTGAGAAATTGACATTTTTGGTTTTGCAACCTTAATTTTCTCACCCTTCCCTTTTTTACTCTCCAGCTGAGACTTCAATTGATCATTTTGCTCTTTCATGTTTTTGTAAGCACGTTCATACGACAATTTGTCATACTTGCATTCTTCTTTTTTCCGATCAAGTTGTTTAAAATATGTTATATTTTCCTTTTCAAGCTTAGCAAGCGAATTTTCATATTTTAACACAATTTTAGAAGTCTCAGCTCGAAGTCTTTCATCGTCTTCTACATAATATGTTTGATAAATAATGGACATAATTATCGGTCAACAGAGCTACTTCGAAGAGAGTGTCATTGTGTTTTTCCAAAACTTTGATGTGTTCAATGTTTTCATTAGCTTCCTTCACTAGGGATTTGTGATCCTTGACAAAGTCGGCTGTTTCTTTTAAAATTGCATTTTCAACATGGATTACTCTTGAATGAATTGCAGTTAATGTAGGAGTAATTTCTGTTTCAAACATCTTTTTCTGTTCTGTATGAAAACTTGAATACCAGTCATTGAATTTAATATTTGTTTTGGATGCCACAATCATTTGAAGCGTTTCAACTCTCTTTTTAAGATCATCCAAATATCGTCTAGCGTCACTTGTGTTAAAAAGATGTTTTGAAACAACTTTTCATTTTGAAACAACAACTGGTTTTTTGAAAAACATTGGTGACTCTTTTTGAACAAGATGTACTCCAGAAATTGTGTTAAGCTTGTTATAATCAATTGGTTTAATTTCTGGGTTCATTTGTCTCATTTTGTTTCTACTCTCTTCGGCAAGCTCAATCGTTTCATAAGAATCCCGAACCTCGGGAGGATCATGTTTATCATTTAGCACACTACCATTATATAACACATTCTGTTCTTTCTGAGCTTTCTTGAGATGATAAGGGTTTTCACAACCGATAGCCATTTTCTTCATTGTATGTAAAAGCGGGTTTGGATCTTTAATTAGCATATTAATTGTTTGACTAGAATGACCCATTTTTACAAGCAGATTTTCCAACTTTTTAATGGTTTCTTGTTTCTCAATGATTTCTTCAAGAAGATCATTTTCCCGTTTTGAAAACCTAGTATTCAACTCTTTCTTTTCTTTTTCAAGATCAGAACAAGTTGATTTTTTTTTAGAAAGTTGGTTGGTTAATTCTGAAATTTCCGTGTTTAAGGATTTTATTTTCATGTTCAAATTAACATCAAGTGTGTCAAATTTGATTTGCAAATGTTTTTCTCTTAAAATAGAATCTCTATAACCAATTTCTAGTTCTGACTGTCGTTTGTTATTAAATTCAAAAGCTTGTTCATTCACCTTATATCTCTCAAGCTCAGCGGTCAATTTTTCATTCGCGGCCTTAACATCGCGATTGATCTTTTTGACCTTTTCAATTTCAATACTACAGTTGTTCAATAATGATTCAAATAACGCACGTGTTTCTTCATCATTCTCAGTATGCTGTGACTCGAGGCCTCCATTAGGATCCATATCTGGAGTTGCCAGATTAATATTGCTACAACTTGGCGTGTCCATATATGTATCGTAAGTGAGTATAGGAGTCGCAGGATGCTGTTCATTCTGATGTGTTATATCAAATATTTCATTATTGTGACATGTAGCATATGGTGATACCTCAGATATTCCATTGACATCATAAGCAGGAGGTACTTCAGAATCCGTTTCATACTTAGCCTCCTGAAGATTTGCCATGAAAATGTAGTTGGCATCAATGTCCTCAAGGTCTTCCATATCATCCATAAGAGCCATGAAGTCATGTTCTTCTGCATTCAACTATAACCCTGCCTTTTCCTTTTGAGCTAACAGAACTGCCTTCTGCAGATACTCTAGATCCTTCTTCTTTGGCTTGGTGGGACAGTTCCTTTCCATGTGACCAAATCCTTAACAGTTGAAACACTTTAGCAGATTCCTTTGATTCACATTTCCAACATTCCCAGCAACAGGAGTAACATTCCCAAATTGATTACCACCATTCTGATTCCCAACATTCTGACCCCTTTGATTTCCAACAACTTGACCCATCTGATTCCCTGCATACTGACCCATCTGATTTCATGCATACTGCCCTTGATTACCCATTTGAAACCTTGTAGCATATTCTTGCTGATTCCCATAAACTCCAACCATTTATCCTTGATGAACCATGTTGAAACTCGGCTGTGCAATCTGCCTGTTGCGAGTGTTCGATGAAATTCTTTGGTTGTTGTTAGTTGGTTTGGAATAGCGTCCTTGGAATACCTTTGATAGAAGAGTAAATGCTTGAGTCAAAGCAACACTATCATCGTTGTCAGTGAAATCTGGTTCTTGGTATTGTGGGTATTGTTGTTGTGGGATGACTTGTTGTTGTTGTGGGTAGAATTTTTGTTGTGGCATGACAGCAGTTTGTGGAGAATATTGTTGTTGCATGTAGTTCTGAGTGGGAGATGATGATGATGGTTGTGTATTTACTGTTATAGGTGTTGGTGATTGAACAAGTAATGCAAGAGGATCATGTTGCATTGCTAACGTCTCTTTCCTGACATCATCTGCCTCTTTCTGGTTTTGCTTTAGGAAATCATAGAGCTGATCATAGTTCACCTCATGAAGGTTCTTTGTTTGGTTAACAATTGTGACATACCGTCCCCATTCTTCTGGTAGATTGTTGATGAACTTGATGTTTTGAACAATTGGTTTTGGTGTCAACTTGTTTCTGATGAGCTCATTCATTAAAGTGCAAAACCTGGTGTAGTAAGATTCAATTGGTTCAGCTGGAGTGGATGTGAACTTCTCCCATTCAGTTAGAAGCTTGTTTTCAACATCTTGTTGTCTAATTTATGTGCCATGACAAAGCCTTCTAACTCGTTCCCACATATCGTAAGCAGTTTCACAACTGTCAACAGCAGCAAATAGTTCTCGTGGTAAACCAAGTTGAATTAAGTGCATTGCTAAGTCATCAGCTTCAATTTGCTTCCAATCCTCTGCTGTATATTCCTCTTCTTTTTTATCACGAAAGGACGGTGGAATGGGAGGTGTTGCATTTGGATCACCATCTACTTGAATCTGACGAGGCTTGAATGGTCCTTTCTGGATGGAGTTGAGCAGGATTCTACCTTGACCCTGAGGTTTGGTTTTGATATATCGAATCATACGACTTGTCCATGGAAGATAACCACCTTTTTCAAGCATTGGAGGACGGTTTTCTGCACCGGCTGCATGGATGTCTTGTTGAGTTGCCATTGATGATGTTGTATGATAAAGTTGATTCAGGATCGTTGCAACAAAATAGGAGTTGTGGTTTATGAAGGTTAAACTTAGTTGTTGTGAAGTCTTGGTCCTTTGCTGAAGATCGATTGAAGTTACTTATAATTTAGATAAACTATGACAATTTAGATAAACGTAGCAATTTAAATAAAGTTACTAAATTTGACAAGACTATAATTTAGACAAGATCAAAAGTTCACAAATTCGAAAAAGTTATGTAAGTTACAATTTAGATAAAACCACAATTTCTATAGAAAATTTAATTTAGGAAAAATTTCAATTTATATAGAAATATGCAATTTATATAAATTTGCAATTTATATAAAAGATCTAACTAATTTATACAAATTAGTAGATATAATCCTTGTCGAAGTATTCGTCACACTTATACAAGTGATAGAATACCAAGTTCACTTTCGATGTTGTAGAAATTAAGTTCAAATCGAATTTATAAAAGTTAATTAAGTTGCTAGTGTTTTTCTATAATTGCGATAAAATGTCCAAATGATAATTGCGAAAGAAAGTTCAAAGTGACAATTGCGATAGAATCCTTAACCCAGAATTGCGATAAGACTACTCAGTGAGAATTGCGATAGAATCACTTGGGACAATTGCGATAAAAACCTTTGACCAACAATTGCGAAAGGTTTGACCTTGTGGAACAATTGCGATAGAAAGCTCCCCAAAGCAGAATTACGATAAAAAAACAAGGATCAGATTTGCGATAAGAGTCACAATTTCTATAAGTTCCACAATTCCTATAGAAATTATACAATTTCTATAGAATTCACAATTCCTATAAACCCTCTTTTATAGAAATTCTTATACACAAGAATTCCTATAAAACCCTTTTTATCAAAATTCTTGTACAAGAAAATAGATATTTTTCAAGTCGATGGTGCTCACTTTTTATCAAACTTCTTATACAAGAAATTGATAAAAATCCAATTCAATGAAGATTCGAACCGCAACTTTTGTAGCCTCTTTTTTTTCTCGATTAAAAACACTTCAAACATCTCAAATAACTTATAAAGCTAACACCTTTTGTCGCCAATATGTTATAGAACCACTTTTTCGACACAAAGCTTGAGACTTTTAATCCAAAACACTCTAAACTTCACGTAAAAACTAAAAAGCTTCAACCTTTAACCTTACAAGCCGTGTAAAAATCAAAAAGCTACAACCTTTTTTTACTCAAACTTGCTAAACTTCACGTAAAACACAAAAAGCTATAACCTTTTTCTTTTAAACGCGCTTAAAATCAAAAAGAACACAAAAAGTACACGTTTTATGAAGAGAAAACGCAACTTTATGGTAACTTTTATCCACAACCGAAGCAACTAAACTCCTAACTCGTTGTTTGGCTCATTGATACCACTTTTTATGACTAGAAACTAACCTTTATCACACAAACTAAACACTATATTAAACCTATATAACGTGACACTCAACAATACAATAGAAGATAGATGAGAAGAGATAAGTATGTGGATCGTATGTATTAATATTTGGCCGAATGTTATTAGCTTCAAAGGAAAGAAACAAACTCAAACCATAAGAGACTACACATACTACACACTCTCACCTTTACTCTATAATGAGGCACACTTGATTTGAGGTGAGAGTGTGATATATATAGCAAAGGGGGTGACGCCCTAATGCTTCTATGGGCTTTCGGTTGGGCCTTTTTCACATGGATTGGACATGTGCTATTTCTAGTATTACATGGACCTATTACACACTTAGTTACATAATAAGGTCCAACCGAGCCCTTGACATTTTATACTTAACGACACTAGTACAAAGTGGTTATGTTGGAAATGACCATCACTTTTTAAATTAATCCTAATAGGGTTATTGGTGAATCACCTCCCAAGATACAATGAAGCAACGTATGTAGAACTTTATCAACACTACACGAGATGGTGATAAACCTGATGAACTACTGAGTTTTCAAGGATTTCTGACACTAAATATTGTGTTTCTTAAGCAACACAATAATTCAGCAATCTAGTATATAGGAGAAGTATTTTTGGTGAATTAAAAGAATGAAATTCGTGTATGTTAAAGGCATATGTCTAATGGGTATTTATAGGGCCTATCGTGACTCTTCAAAGCATGCCCCTTCAATAACCTTTACCGATGCCATTTTTGAGTCACAGAAGGAGCCAAATAGCACAACCCTTTAAACAGTCGCGACACTTTAATAGTCGCAGATCTGTCGCTAATTGTTATAACTGTCATACAAACAGTTGCTTTATGAAATGTTACATTGGTTCCCATTCAATGGGTTGATCCATCATATAATAGCGAGCCTTTTTGCAAGTATAACATACAAAAACAGAGTTCAAGGCCCACTATATCATGTTAATTATTACATAAACAGAGATATAAACTTAACTTCGTTTCATTCAAAACTAAAATCCACCAAATACAATTCTCTGATTCCTAAGACACAACCCAAATGACAAAGTTTATCTTCTCTATTTTGAAAATTCCCCTACAATCCCCCACCATTTTTAAAATAGACTAAGTTTTTAAAAAGATTGATACAACAAGACCTAACCAGACTCTGAAATCCTTGGGGGTGTTATGCATAAGTAAAGGTGGAATATTACACCTTGAACCTTTACGTAGTGAAAGCGCTCAAGTCTAGCTAAGGTAAGAATGGTTGAGCCAAAGTCATTGAACCATCTTCCTTTATATGCTAGACGGATACGCCTCACGCATCTCCTTCCTCTCATTCAATCAATCCATTGTATGTCGACCCTTTAACCTGCTTTGGGTCTTATCTTGGTTTCTCAAAATGTTTTAGAGCCAAGCCCTTGAGCTCATAGAAAGCGGCCTCACTTTCACATTTAGATAGGTGGACTTTATCAAGAATGTTCTCGTAACTAGAAACACACCAACACAAGTTGTGTTATAAATCCATTAAGAATTATTTTCATCCTCCAACTACATTACCATTCCAAGTTCCACTAACCCTGGGATGGTATTTTGTAAATTTTGTAGAACTTCAGTCACGTTCGGATGATGTACTTTTACTTGATCTCGAAACTTAGTGAAATACCAGGCGTCAAGGCAAGGTTCCATCATGGGTGACTATATCATGTGGGCTTGCTCCCATACTTCAACTAGTCTTGGCATAACAAGTTCTTAAGTGTAAGACACTAATGGTGATCACCTTTTTTCCAATTGACTGATTGAATTTTAACGTCCACAAGTCCTATTGTAAAGACTTACCAAAGTATATATAAGTTTACATTCTTGCTAGAATACTTGCACCATCACTAAATTAGTTTCATTGGCTATTACTGGCCACAATTACAACATGAGGTGATGCCATATTTGAATATGTAATATACCTTATTTCCTTTGATCCTAAGACAAGGCATCCCCCCACCATGTGTGATAATTCAGTCACATTTGGTTGCCATGTCTTTTGATCAATAGCACAAACATAACCTTAGACATATACCAAAGATAACACAGTTGTGGTTATCTTTCTGTTATGTATTAGGCCCATGCATAAAATATGATTAATACGTTTAATGACGATTCATAATTGCAAATGATAATATATTTTCAAATATAATATGCTACTTTGCCATGCGTTATAATAATATATCATGCACAAAATCCAAAACAAGCCAAGTACTAAATTTCATTAATTTGAACTTTAAAAAATGCTAGTGATATAACTTTATATTACTAAATTAGAACTCCAAACATATTTGCCCATTTATGTGTTTGTTAAGAAAAGAGAAAGATATGGCCTAAATGGCACCGACCAACTATCGCTTAGTTACAGCAAATATATTTCCCAGTTCTTTTATCTATTAAAGATATAAACCGTATATTGATTGTGCTTGAATATAGATTACATGTGAACATATATAATGAATACAATGGGCCAATACTATAATGCAAATACATAACCAGGCTAGGCCCATATAAACTATCGCTAACAGCCCCCCGCAGTTTGAGCGGGAGAGTAACGAACACTCAAGCTAGAGCAAAACTCATCGAACAGAGCAGTAGGCAACCCCTTGGTGAAGATATCCGCATACTGATAGCGGGATGGGACATGAAGAACATGTACATGACCAGTAGCGACCAGATCACGAACAAAATGAATGTCAATCTCAATATACTTCGTGCGTTGATGTTGCACGGGATTAGATGAGAGATAGACAGCACTGACATTATCACAATAAAAAATGGTAGCAGTCGAAAGTGGTGTATAAAGCTCACGCAATAAATTACGTGTCCAGCAAGTCTCAGCTACAGCATTGGCAACACCCTGATATTCAGCTTTAGCACTGGATCGAGAAATAGTGGCTTGACGCTTAGATGACCAAGATAAAAGATTATTGCCAAGAAATACATAATACCCTGAGGTAGACCGACTTGTGACCGAACAACCAGCCTAATATGCATCTGAGTATGCAACTAAGGAGGAGGTCGATGACGAATAAAGCTGTAAACCATAGGCTAATGTACCGCGAACATAATATAGAACTCGCTTGATGTAACACCCCCAACTCGAAATATGGCAGCAGAACAGAGCTTGGAGTGCTACGTGAGGAGTAAGACAGTCACATCCATAGAATACGATCTCATAACGATACGTTTTAGCAAAAACATATCATTCGAATTTATAAATAACCATTTAGAGTTCAAAAGACTCTCAAACATAAGTTGCAGCGGAAATAAAACATAGTTTGCAGCGGAAATAAAAGACATAGTTCAAAAGGTTTTTCGAATGATAAGATAGTAAAAGATAGTAAAGATAGATAGTAAAAGCCAAAGATAGCCATCAAAAGTCTTCATCCACTCCCAGTGCCCACAAGTATGCATCAATTACTTGAGATAAAACATGCTAAAAAGTCAACACAAAGGTTGAGTGTAATCCATAGGTTTAATAAATAAAGTAGCTGAGCACAAGATTTTAAGTTTGGAAGATATAAGTAACAAATACATATATCTGATAAGCGTCAAATAATTTTGCTAAGCTCATGACACACAAAGCGTTAACCGGCACCAATAACCTTGGCGTAAGTCGACAGTAACCGCGAAATTTCATAATATAATAGTTGCCCCCAAATCTATGTACTTTTCCAGATACCTAGTGAAATCGAATATAGTACAACACATGCAGACCGACCTTAGTCCAACATGGCGGGAGGGTCAATTCCTATAGGCCTATAAACTATAATCGCACTCACTCGCAAGTGATTAATGGTTTATGATCGTGGGACTTGCTTTTGGCAAGGACGATACTTAGCATTATCATTTCAGTCAGAAATAGCATACCAATAAAAAAAAATTGCTCATAAAAATAAGTAAAAAGCATTGTTAGGAATATAAATATTCACATGAAAGACTCGGTCACCCCGAGTATCTATTTAGCATTTAAGTAGCTCATAGGCTTATTAGTTTTAGTTTAGTTATCGTACCATCATGGAGTCGGGTTGGGTCTTTACCCACTGTAAGCCAGTTCCATAGCCCGTGTAGGGGCGGTTTAGAGTTTGTATATATACCCCTTTCCCACCAAGGTAAGGGATTGGACCTTTTATTACTTTCAATCTAATACTAATCATTCTCTCTCTCTAAAAGGCTCCCACTTTATCTCTCTAGAATTTAACCTTAAACATCAAAGTTCTTTTGTGTTATGATTATGATAACTCTACAACTGGTATCAAGAGCCATGGTTGATTAGTGGTTGAATTCGAGTATGATTGTTTCTTTGGTTTTCTTTTCATTCGATCCTTCTTGTTTTTTTTCTTTGGTTCGAACTCAAAACACTAAACAACCCACGAGTTGTGAAGTGTTTGTGGTGTTTGTTGGCATAATCTTGTACTTTTGTGTTCACTACGATCTCTTACATCATTTCCTAGTATCCTACGTTTGATTTGGTGACTTTAGTTTGTGTTTTGAAGATTATTCTTAGTTGCGATTTGAGTCTCGGTAATATTTTCATAGTTGCGATTTGAGTTGGGCTAGAAATTCTGAGTTGCGATTTAGTGTTCTTCTTGTCCTGCGATTTGGCATTTAACTAAAAAGGGAAAGAAGACAAATCGCAAGAAAGGGACATTTTTGTCTAGTTGCGGTTTGCAATTTGATGCTTGCGACTTGAGGTTTGCTGTTTGAAGCCTGCGATTTGAAGTCTTTGCAGTTTGAAGCCTGCGATTTGAAACTCTTGCGATTTGCTCTTGTATTGCGGTTTGAAAAGTGTTGCGATTTGAGGGTTGCGATTTGAGCATTGAGATTTGACTAGTTGCTTCATTGCGATTTGCCCCAAATTTCCATTGAGATTTGCCTCTGATTCTTCACTGCGATTTGCTCTTATTTCTTCATTGTGATTTGCTCAAGTCTCTACATTGCAATTTGACTCTTGACTTTGACTTGTTCATATCACCATGTAAACTCAATACAACCAAACCCAATCACAACTTAACAACAATTCACCTAATCTAACAAACAATCATTCATCTTAACATACAATCATTAATCATTATCGATCCAAACTCTCATCATAACACATTCAAGTAATCATATCACGGTTTATTCTTGATTTTTGTAAAATCCCGCGAAAGATTCTATTTCTCGGTTTAAATCATAGAATTGTAAAATCCCTTGCTTATTAACTTCATGGCAAGCATTTCTTCTGATGACATTCAAGCTACCGGGTCCGATACCCGCCCTCCTATGCTTGATAGGACGGATTATGAATCATGGGCACAAAGAATACGACTTTATTTCTTGGGAAAGAGAATGGTGTTAACATTCTTAAATCTATTGATGAGGGACCTTTTCAAATGGGCACCACTAGAGATGTTGTCACTACCGCTGAGGATGGAACTGTCACTCTTGGAATCGACAGGCCACGTAATTACAATGATCTTAGTGAGGAGGAGAAGAAGCGTTATGATGCAGACATTAGAGCTTCTAACATTGTGATTCAAGGACTTCCCAAAGATGTTTACAAGCTTATCAACTTCAACACTGAAGCCAAAGTTGTTTGGGACAATGTTAAAGTGCTTCTGGCTGGATCTGAACTGACCAAAGAAGATCGTGAATCTCAGTTGTATAATGAGTTTGAGCACTTCAAGATGAATCCTGGTGAAAACATCACTGACTATTATGTGAGATTTCACAAGCTTGTGAATGACATGAGGATCATCAGGATGACAATGCCAAATATCCAGCTCAATTCTAAGTTTGTGAACAACATGTCACCCGAGTGGGATAGATTTGTCACAGCCGTAAAGCTCAACAAAGGATTGAGAGAGACAAATTATGAACAGTTGTATGCTTACTTACAACAACATGAAAAGCATGTTGTCTATGATCGTCAATTAAGGGAAAGAATCAATCCAACGACAACTAATGATCCACTTGCACTTGTCTCAAATGTTCAGTCGTTCAATCAATCCTCACTTGATCAAGTTTATCACCATCCTTCTTCATCACAGAATCAGACATCATTTGTCCAATCATCTTTGCACCCACCATCTGCTGTGAACACCCAACTGGACTCAGGATACTCTCATACTGACAAGATGATTGATAATCTCTCCAACCAAGTTTCTTTACTTGTCCAACAGTTCAGAGCAACACTCCCTCAAACCAACAACCAAATTCAAACTTCATCAAATCCACGTAATCAAGCAATAGTGGAAGATGGAAGGGTTGTGGTTCAGAATGTTCAGGGAAGGAAGAATGTGAATCAAAGGAACATTGGTCAGGGTAACATACAGAACAGGCTTGGGAATGCTAATCAGGGACAGGGAAGGCAAATCAAATGTTACAACTGTGGTGGACTAAGACACATAGCAAGGAACTGCACTCAACCAAAGCGTCCACAGAACTCTGACTACTTCAAAGATAAGATGCTGTTGATGCAAGCTCAAGAGAATGGAGCAGCTTTGGACAAAGAAGAGTTATTGTTTCTTACTGGTGATGAGGGGAACACGTTTGATGCTGATGTGGATGATCAACCAGTTCAGGACTTGGCACTAAATAATCCCAACATCTTCCAAGCTGATGACTGTGATGCTTTTGACTCAGACGTTGATGATGAACCCACTGCTCAAACCATCTTCATGGCTAATATGTCTTCTGCAGTCTCATCACCACAACAATCTGGTCCTTCCAATGCATCTTTCATATCTGAGGTACTAAAGCTGTATGACATGTATAACATGGTCGATGAACAGAAGATTCCCAACAAAGTACAATAGACAGATGTTGTTGAATCAGATGCTGTTGATATGGGAAATAGTGATATTAACCCATATGAACAAAAGATTCCTAACGAAGTACAACCAACAAATGCTGTTGAATCAGATACTGCTGATATGGGAAATAGTAATGTTATCCCATATGAACAATATGTGAATCACAACGACGTGTCTGTTGTACCAAGTAGTGCATCTTTTGTTGTTAATAATACTTGTGAGTTGCATGAGAACACCGTGTTTATCCCTGATGACAATTTGACCACTAGACTTAACATCTATAAAGATTAGGTGGCCATGTATGAACAACGTGCAAAATTTGAGCTAACTGAACGTGAGCAGAAAATGGTTAGTCGAATGCGTACATTCATAACAGAACGTAATTTAAGGGAAGAAGCATTGAAAAATGAGTTATATTCTTTACGAAAACAACTTGATCAAACTGTTAAACAAAAACAGGTGATCCAAGAAAGTGTAATTACACTAAAACATGATTTCAAAGAAAAAGAAAAAAAACTCTTAAATGATTTTTCCAGACTTAAAACATTAAAGAATAAGATTGAAAACAAGTTTTACACACACGACCTGACCAGACAAACTGCTCAAATGATTCAAAAGCATAAAAAGTTGTGTGATGAAAATAGTGTAAAGGATGTAGGTGAACCTAAATCAGTTTTTCTTAGGAGTGTTAAAGTTGCTCAACCTGCATTATATGATGCAAATGTAATGCTTAAGTTTGGTCATACCCCTCCTGATGTGTCATCATTTGAAGAGAGTGATGAGATAGAAGTAATAAATAGAGAAAGATTGGCTGAAAAAATGAAGGATCCCAAATGTATAGCAAATCGAGTCATAATCAAACCCCATGATTACTCTGAGGAGAACCGATTGGCTATTTTTGTACCTCAAACTAAGTTGACTCCAGAACAAATATTTTGGTCCTTAGATTTAGAAAAAATGAATGCCGAAGAACTTCAAGCCAAAACTCCACCCTTTAGAAAGATAGTTGCAGCAACGGTGTACCCACCCAATACACCCATGCACTTAGTTCCTTTAACTCTTCCCACAGAATGTAAAACTCTAATTAGCATATATGTTCTTTGTCAACTATTTGCTGATTTCGATAAAACATGTAAGAAGAGAATTACGCCAACGGGAATTACTAAAGGGGAAAGGGGCTTTGAACAGACAAAACGGTGCTACTTAACTGAGGTTATTCCATTTTTTAAACTTCTCAAAGAACATTTCGAGGGCATGCAAAAAACCCTCGAAACTGAATTAAAAGAAATGAAAGAAGTGTTTAAAGATATGGAAAATGTGGGAAAACAAAATGCTATTGATCTTAAATGTTGTGAGATTGAAAGAAAGAACATTCTCATCACCAATGAGAATATGATTGCTAGATGTATTGTGTACAGGATGTATTTTATACTGCTACTGATTCTGCCTTAACTACTTGTCAATTTCATGAGTTGGCCATTGCATTGAATGTTACCCAGAATCATGTTGTTGAGCTTGAGGGGGAGAATTTAAAATTGCATGAGAAAATCCAAAACGATGACCATGATAACATGGTCAGGCATTTTTCAAAACTAGAGGTTGATAATCTTAATTTGCAATTAAAATATCAACATTTAGAAGAAAGAATTAAAATCTCAAATGCCAAGACATCTTTGGATGCTCTTGAATTTGACGCATATTTTGAATTAAGTAAACGAGATGAAAAAATTCAAGCTCACACTAACACGATTCGAAAATTGAGGGCCCAAATTTCCCAATCAAAATTGAATAAGAGTGATATGACTGGCACCCATAAACCATCGTCTATAGATTCTCAGAATTTTCACTATCAAGACACCATCAATAAATTACAACATGAAAATGATTGGTTTCAAGCTGAAAAGTCTAATGTTAAACAGCGTTACAAAGAGTTATATGATTCGATTAAAATCACACGTGATAAAACCAATGAAAAAATAACTTCTTTGCTTAATGAGATTGAGAATCTAAAGGCTCAGGTGAAAGGGAAAATGCCAGTCATCACCAATGATAATATTGTTCCGAAGGTTTCTGCTGGTAGAAAATATGCAATTGATGTTGTAACCATTTCGCTTCCTCTTAGGAACAATAGGTCAGCTCATCATGTTTATCTCACATATCTTAAGGATAGTCTTGACATTCTTTGTGAGACCGTAGAAGAGGATAGGATAGATAAACCACTTGATAGTGCAGTTGTAGATGCCTGCTTCCTCACTAAACGATCTCAGGAACTCTTAGAATACGTCATTGGCACATGTCCTAAGATTGATAACAAGCGAGATAGGTTTATTGCATCATCCTCAATGACTAAGAACAAGCATGTTACCTTTGATGTACCATTAACGACATCTGAACCCAGCACATCAAAACCAGAAAAACAAATGGCAGTGAAACAAACTAATGTTCCCATCATTGCTTCAACAAGAGTAAACAGTGACATTAAAGCTAGCAGGTCAAATCCTAGTCGCATTACAAAGAAAGATAGGATTGCGCTAGCTAAGAGTGCTCATCAGGAGAAAGTAGAAGACCATCTTAGGAACAATAAACTTGATTTGATCAAAAAGAATCGTGTTGATTCTAGTATTAGCTATAAGCGTACGGTAATTAATTCGAAATCTAATGCTATTTGTAAGACATGTAATGAATGCTTAATTTCTGGTAATCATGTTGAATGTGTTGTGTCATTCTTGATGTCTTCTCAACGATCCCTAGTTAAGAATGTTAGAAAACCTAAACTGAGTAAGCAAATTTGGAAAACAATAGGAAAAATGGTTGCTAATGTTGGTTATCAATGGAGACCCACCGAAAGAAAATTCACTTTAGGAGATCAGTGCCCCTTAACTAAAATGACTAATCATAAAGTAGTGACTGTTAAGGAATGGAAGTCAACTGGTCAAATTTTCCCTTTAGAGACATAATGCCCTGCAACTAGGTCAATTACTGCTACTAGTGAAGTTTCCACTGTGAATACCATGGCACCTATGAATCCTGTAGTTTCAGAGATTATTTGTGCTAACCATACGGACCCCAGTTGCACATGGGGATCGACTTTTTTTAGTTATCCATCGTTGTCTATTTTCAAATGCAGGTCGTACAAATCGTCCTTTGGTATTTGGACTCAGGCTGCTCAAAACATATGACTGGGGATCTCTCACGGCTCAAGAATTTCGTGAATAAATTTATCAGGACAGTTAGATTTGGGCACGACCATTTTTGGGCAATTATGGGTTATGGAGATTATGTTTTTGGTGACAGTGTAATTTCCAGGGTATACTATATGGAAGGACTTGGGCACAATTTGTTCTCTGTTGGTCAATTTTGTGATTCCGATCTTGAAGTTTCTTTCAGAAAACACACATGTTTCGTCAGAGAATTGGATGGTATTGATCTCCTTAAAGGCAGTCGTGGCACTAATCTATACACCATCTCTATTGAAGACATGATGCGGTCCTCTCCTATTTGCTTGCTGTCAAAGGCCTCAAAGAACAAATCATGGCTTTGGCACCGTCGTTTAAATCACTTAAACTTCGGCACCATAAATGAACTTACTCGCAAGGATCTTGTTCGAGGTATGCCCAGATTGAAGTTTGAAAAAGATAATATTTGTTCTGCTTGTCAACTGGGCAAAAGCAAGAAGCATACTCACAAACCCAAGTCTGTCAACACCATTATGGAAGCTCTTCACACCCTTCACATGGATCTATACGGACCAATGAGAGTGCAGAGTATAAATGGGAAGAAATATATTCTTGTGGTGGTCGACGACTACTCTCGGTTTACATGGGTGAAGTTTTTGAGAACCAAGGACGAGACTCCAGAGGTTATCATCAAACTTGTCAAACAGCTACAAGTAAGACTCAACAAAACCGTTAGAATCATCCGCATAGACAATGGAACTAAGTTTGTTAACAAACAACTCATTCAATTTTATGAAAGTATTGGCATAACTCACCAGAAAAGTGTTCCACGCACTCTTCAGCAAAACGGGGTTGTTAAAAGACGAAATCGTACTCTTGTGGAAGCTGTACGAACCATGCTGATATTTTCCAAGGCACCGATGCTTCTTTGGGCGGAAGCAATTGCTACAGCTTGTTACACCCAAAACCGATCCTTGATACATATTCTTCACAACAAAACTCTATTTGAGCTGATACATGGCAAGAAACCTGATCTTTCTTTTCTGCAAGTGTTCGGTGCTCTATGCTACCCTACAAATGACAGTCAGGTTCTGGGAAAACTAAAGGCTAAAGCAGACATTGGATTCTTCGTTGGGTATGCATCAGATCGCAAGGGATACTTAATCTACAACAAACGAACCTGACAAATTATGGAAACCATTCACGTGACATTCGATGAGCTAACTGAGAAAACGGCTCCTGGACTCACAAGTTCTGGACCCTCACCTAATCTTTTGTCTCCTGGACCAATTAGTTCAGGTCTTGTACAGTGTCCCACTCCTGTAGTTCCTTATATAACCCCTACGAGTGATGAGTTGAAGAATTTGTTTGATCCGATGTTTGATGAATACTTTGAGCCATCAACTATTGATACTACATCTGAAGCTCTACCTTTACCTCCAGTTGCTGATGCTCTAATTCCACACAACTTAGATGGTTCATATGTATATGTTTCAATTAGTCAAGATGCACCATCTGCCAGTCACTCACCATCATCATCGAATATTCAATCTCCTTCGGTACAACAAAGCTCTGCAGTTGATAATTCTTTAGATGTGAATCCTATTGCTCCTGCTGATGATGCTCCGTTCATGAACATATTTGCTTCTGAATCATCTACTGATGCATCTCCTTCAGGGGATCCTAACATGGCTACATCAATTCCCTGTCCTCAACCACATGAACATCTCAGAAAATGGACAAATGATCATCCGATTAACAACATTATTGGGAATCCTTCTCGTCCGGTATCCACACGATAACAACTTGCCACTGATGCCTTGTGGTGCTTTTATAATTCGGTATTATCAAAATTCGAACCTAAAGACTTCAAGACTGCAATCTCGAAAGATTGTTGGTGATGAGTGTCCAAATACTCATCATTTCTGTCACATTTAGACTGCAAAAACATTTAAAAACATGCAAATATGCTTCAAAATGCAGAAAATATCATTTGATTGTGTTTTTATGTATTTCAAATACAAAATGATTAAAAACAAGTAAAAATGAACAAATTTTGCATAAATGACAAGTCTAGTCCCTCGAATTTCAAAAGTTGTCAAAAGTAGTCCCTGGGGTGTTGAAAAATGACATTTATGGTCCCCGGGTGTTTTAAAATGGAAAATACTGTTTTATAAACCCTTTTGATATCTTTGGTAAAGTTTCAGTTTCAGCCCCCTCAAAATCCAAATGTTACAATATTAGTCCCTAAACTTTAACCCATTTACCTTAGCCTAACCAAAACAAATAACCTAAAACTAAACTAACCCAACCCATTTCCTATCCTAACTAAACCCGGCCAAAAACCAAAAGCCCAACACCAAAAATGAAATACCAAGCCCAATCAACCCACCCTTTTACCCCGTATGATATTTTTTAGTTAAACCCCGGTCAAACTTTGGTCAAACCCACAATACCACCATCAACCTCACTATCCCGCCATTCCAAAACAGCAATACCACTCCTGACACCACAACCAACTCTCACCCGTGACTTTCCTCTTACACACGCCAACCTCCCCCCTCCTCTAGTCCTTAGCTACTACCCACCTCCCCACGTGAGCAGAAAATGACAAGAAACCCACTTGGTCAATTTTTCCCGCCAAAACACAAATGAACGAATGAGATTGATTTTTACCAATCCAATGATGGGGATATGTTCAAGAGGTCAGAGTGAAGCTTATGGATGGGTATTTAAAGAAAGAAGACAGAAGAATAAAGGTGTCACTCGTTTTTAGACCAAATTTCTTAGTATAACTTTTAAAGTTTTAATGTCATTTAAATTTCAGTTTCATTGTATCTTTTAATATCAGTCAATGTAATTTCAATTTCAGTTAAGTTCTTAAAGGATTGTACTTTTTATGTTGTAATTCAACTTCAAGGTTAATTCAGTATTTAAAGTTTGTTGTTGTTTAAAGTTTCAAAAGCTCTTTTTCTGGTTTCAACTAGCTTATTTAAGCTAGTTCTTAGCTTGTTGTAAGTTCCTTGGCTTAATTCTGTGTTAATTTCCAAAGAGTCAAACTTAGTCAACATAAGTCAACGATTAGTCAAAGAAGCAGTTTGGAGAATAAGCTATCTTGGAAGGCTTATTGGGTATTTTCTGGCTTATTTAATAAGCCTGGGTGTATTTAGTTCTTTGGTTCATTCTTGATCAGCATATCAGTTGTGAGTACCAAGTTCTATTTTTTTTTTTAGCTTATTTCCTGCTTTTGTGTGTTCAGCTTATTTTTCTGCTTATTTTCCTGTATTTTTCTGACTCCTAGATTGTAAGTGACTTAGATAATCACATTGTAGAATTAATCATTGCTTAATGCTGTGTGTTATAGTGTAAATTGCAAAATCAGTTAGTGTATAGGGGTGTTTGGTAAAAAGGAGTTATATGGACTCCTGTGTGTTTCAGTGAGAATAATTGGTGCAAACTTGTTTCATTAGGCTCATTTAGGTCAAGCAAAGCTTAAAAACCAGAGCTTGTTCTTGATAAAGTCAAAATTTCTTTTGAACCTCAATTTATGTTCACTGTTGGAGTTTCAGTTTGTATAATCACCTAGATGCTTGTAATAGTTGTTAAAGTTACTTAATTTAGTCTAGTAATAGCTTATTACAACTTATTCAGTTAATTAGAACCATCCAAAGTTCACCAAAGTCAATCTTTTTGGTTTTCACAAAAAGTCAAAGCTGCAGCAGCCCTGCAGGCTCATAAGCTGCTGATCTTGGCTCAAACTGGACCTCAATTGAGATGTTTGTGATGGGGCTTTTGTTGTTTTTGTGTAGCCAGTAGTATAGGGTAACTTTTGCCCCCATAATACTCAGAATTTACTGCTTATTGGTCTGCTGAAATTGCCCTGCAAGTTGGCCCCATTTCCTGATTTTTCTGCTTTGAATTTGCATCAGTCAAGTGCTTAACTTGCTTAATCTCTTGTGCTTATTTGTGTTTTTCAGTTGTTTTGAGTTTATTTTAGTATATTAATCTGTTCCTGAACTTTTGGCAACTTTTATTGCTTTTTAGCTTATTTTGTGCTTATAAGCAAACTGCTTATTAGCCCAAATCAGCCTATTAGCCTTAGATAAGTTCCACTTTTAATTTTCCTAGCCTTTTAATAATATTTTAGACTTAACTTAAATTTTTCAGATTTTTCCTAAGTTATTTAATATTTTTAATCTTTTTTTATTAGTTTAAAATAGTATTTAAATCATAATAAATAGAAAAATAATCAGAAAAATGTAAATTAAATTTTCATAATTTTCTTTTGTCATTTGTAATCTAGGAAAAATATAATTACATTTTTAGTCCTTAAGAAAATCAAAAATAGAAATATAGTGATAGCTTCTATTTAATAGAATTTATCTTTTTAAATTTTAATTAAGTAATTTTCAATTTTATAATTTTCTTAGTTTCTATTTACTTAATAATATTTTTATAAAAATTTTTAGATTTTTCTTAGCTCATTTAGTATTTTTTATAATTTAAATTAGTTTAATTAGTTATTAAATAATTAATAATTAGAAATAATTAAATAAAAAGTGTAAAAAATTTAGAATTTAAGTTTTTAAATAAGTTTTTAGTAATTTTACATTTTTAGGTTTTAAATTTCATAAATTTTACTTTTTAGTCCTTTTTAGATTTTTCGTTGCACGTTTTTAAGTTAAGTAATTCGCGTTTAATTTTGTTGTGCATATCTGATTTAAATTTGTTATTTAGAATTGTTAAACAAAGAAAAATCAAAAGCAATCTAAATCATCAATCACTCTAATCCAAAGCTTTCCACAATGGCCCATTCACATCTCGTTGGGACACGACCCGGGTGATCACTTGCCCGGTATCACACACATCACATTCGGGTTTTGCAAGTTTGACTTTTCCTAAGGTTTGACTTGTCATTTCCCAAAGTATCACGTGTGCACGATACTATATTTATTTATATATACTCACACACGGATCAAATTTTGGCGCCGCTGCCGGGGAGGTGTGCTGCGACTATTGTGTTAAGTTCAAGCGATTAGTGATTCGAGATCCTTCTTTCAAGAAGTTCCTATTTCCCAAAAACAATATAAAAAAACAAAAATATTTTTTCTTTTCTTTTCTATATATATTATCATATAAAAAATTAAAAAAAAAAAACCAAAAACATTTTCCGTTTTCTTTGTTAATAATAAATAACAATAAAAAAATTACCATCGAGAACCAAGACAGAGTACTACCTAACTGGGGGTACGACCATAATAAGTTCCCAAACCAAAGATTAAAACTTGCCTTTGTGTCGCTTGCGAATTCGGCTCACCTTTGATTGATAAACAAACTATAACGGAGGTTTAAGGATAGTTTGACATTAAATTGTCGAACTGAAAGAAGTGGGTTTTTAAGGAGCATTAATTGCCCACCTTTGCTTCTCCGCCACTCTGTGCGTTTCTCAGTCAGAGAGCTATCGTACGCTGGTTGATTTAAGGTTTAAGTTCCTTGTGTTGTGCTTTGATCTTGTTGTAATTGAAAAAAACCAAAAACCCAAAAATATTCATCTTTTCCTCTTACCTTTTTGATTCTTTATCCCTTTACCCTCTATTTGTTTAATTCTATCTTCTTAACCCTCATTAATGTTTAATTCTCATGTCGTCACTGGGCTATACTTGTTTTGATTGTAAAAGCCCGTTGATTGACAGTCTTCGTTGTTCAAAGTGTGCTTGTGAGCGGTGTGGAAAGCATGCACCAAAAGAATCATGTTATTGGTGTGAAGTAGCCCTCAAAGAGCTTAATTCCACCAATGATTCTCAAAGTCCTTCCCACTACCCTCCACAGCCCGAGATACGTGCTATTAATGACAAACCATCAAGAATCGATCCTGACCTTTCAGGATTTACGATTAAAAGATTGTCAAGCAAACGTACAGAACTTAGAACAGTGATTAAAAAGAACGACTTGCCCAATCTTCACGTTATTCAAAAACAAAAACCAGAGACCATAACGGAAGTGGTGGAAATTCCTAGCTCTCAGAGCACACCACTTGTCCCACCTCTGGATTTTATTCCTTGTGTCGGTTGTGGTGAGCCGCTTTTTGGTTTGCCATGTCGTTGGTGTACATGTGAACAATGTGGTAATGATATTCGAAACGGAAGTTGTTTGTTTTGTGGTTCGAGGAATTCATTTGCTTATGATCCTAATACGAACTCATTCAACGACTCTTCCAACTACCCATCACATTCATACGAGCAAGAATCATATAATCCAAATTTCAATGATGCTTCGTATCAAAATACACCAAGTTTTTGTTGTGAATTTTGTGGAGGTCCTCATCAAGGATTTGAGTGTCAAACCGGGAACACGTTTGTCTATGAACAGTTTTCTGGTAACACTCAGGACTTTGGAAATGACCAAATTCCACATTATTCACTAAATCAGTCACAACAATAATTTTGTTGTGAGTACTGTGGAGGTCCACACTTCAGTTACGATTGTCAAACAAGGATTCCATTTCCTTGTAACAATTATGACATTCCTGACCAACCTCCACAGTACCAAATGAATGAGGATGTCTATGAGTGTGTTCCTAATGACACTTCTAACAAAGATATTCCTCAAAACATTCTCCTTGGTCTTCTGGAAATATTAAAAAATCTAAAGGAAGATAAACGTGCCCAAGAAAATCCTCATGCTGATAATCAATGTCAACCATTCGGTTTTCACACATCAGCTGAACTAAGAGCAGCTAGAGCACGTGCCAGTTTCCGCAATGCTGTTCTTATCAATGACGATGATGACAGTGATGATGAAGATATCATTGATATTCTTCAAAAAGATTCATCAACTTCATCAGTTGAGATTCCTTTCGTGGAAATACAGGGAGAAAAATCTATGGAGGAACTGCTAGCAAAAGAACAAATGGAACTTGTAGAATCCATGACTGCTAGTACTTCTCAACTCCTTCAGTCTGTTATCACACCCGAGGTTCCCACTCACTCTCTAAACATGGGGGACGAGCATCTTAGCACTGTTCCTGAAAAGGAATCGGACGAATTCATAAAGTCTAGTGTTGAGAACCTTGTCCCAATCCCAAGAGAGTCACAGGGAATTCTTGAGCATATGTGTGATCTTCCTTCCCCTCCCGAGTGTTCAAAAGATCAATTTGAGACTTTCTCCGATTCTAGCGATGATTGCGCATCGTATAGAGACGTTGAATATGTTGAGGCATCACTCCCACAGATTGATGCTGATCATCTTCTTGAGGAGTTCGCCGATGAACTCACTCACATCAATCCACTTCCAACGGGAAGTGACGATGATCTCATTGACTTTGAAGCCGATCTAGGAGAGATTGAAAGTCTCCTTTATCATGATCCGTCACTCAATTCTTATCCCAGCAGTCCAATAGAGAATGATAATCACTTTGTTCCCGAAGCATTCAAAACAACTCTCACCAATCCTCTGTTTGAATTCGAATCTGAATTCACTTTGATTTCTGATAACCCAATCTTTGGTGCTCAGATCGAGGATAGTGATGAGTCTACTTCGGAACATGAGTTCACGGATTTACATCTTGTGATCGATTCTCTTCACGAGGAGTTCTCCGGTGAACTCACTCATATCATATCTCCACCGGAGTATGATAACTTCCACTTTGATCCAGACACACCCGGGATATGTCTTGATCACATGAGCTTAAATAATGAGATTCATAATGCTGAAATTATGGATTCTCCTATGGGTGAGGAAGAGTTAATCATGATTTTCATCATGGTTTTCTTCCTTTTCTTCACCTATTCCGTGACGTCCTCTCTTCTTCACTCATTCGGGAGTGAAGACACTATTTTTGATCCCGGCATTTTCATTTATCATTTGTGAGCCGGATCTGTGTATCCCATCGGGTTGGAACTTTCATATACTTCAGTGTTTATCCAAACATCTTGAACGAAAGTCCGATGGAGATTTTTTGTTCCACGTGCTTCCCCAAGAACCAATGAATGCGGGGTCGAGTCAAGCTAATGACTCGGTGAACAAAAACATTAGCATAACATAGGTTTTCACCCGTGTCTCTGTTTTCTTTCTCTGTTCTACCACCTAGTGTGGGGGAGATGCCCCACATGTTGTATATATGTAAATTTTCAAAAAAAAAAAAAAAAAAAAAGTGAATATAAAATAAATGGCTATTAATATTTTCTTTTTACGTTCTAAGTGTTGGTTTAACAACCGGTACTTTGAATATTGAGGGCAATATTCAGTTCTAAGTGTGGGGGGGAATTCTAGCGAATTTAATCAAACGTACCATCTAGTACCCCCATTTTAGCCAAAATTTTAAAATTTTTTCTCACTTAGAACGCAATAAAATGGTTATCAGTCCACCATGTCTAACCCACATAAGGATTGGCTAATCCGAGAGCAAACGGCTCTTGGTAAAGATAACTCAAATCCGTTTATGGCTTGCAATTTGCCAAAAATTGTATGGTATTCGACTCGCCATATCCTTAAAAGTGAAGAGTTGGCTAGCCCGCAAGGTTATGGCTTGTGGTAAAGGCAGTGGAAAAACCATAATTGGTATTCAGCTCACCAAAGATAATATTGATAATTTATCTAAGAGTTGGCTAGTCCAGAAGCAAATGGCTTCTGGTAAAGACAAATCAAAACCGTTGACAGCTGATGGTTTGCTCAAAATCATTTGGTTATCATTGTACCAAAGTTCTTACTTGAACTAAAACATTGGCTACTCCAGAAGTAATGGCTTTTGGTAAAGAGAAAAATCCATTAAATCTTCATAAAAGATTGCTAGGGACTAGCAATAGTTTAGTGCGGGGGATTGATGAGTGTCCAAATACTCATCATTTCTGTCACATTTAGACTGCAAAAACATTTAAAAACATGCAAATATGCTTCAAAATGCAGAAAATATCATTTGATTGTGTTTTTATTTATTTCAAATGCAAAATGATTAAAAACAAGTAAAAATGAACAAATTTTGCATAAATGACAAGTCTAGTCCCTCGAATTTCAAAAGTTGTCAAAAGTAGTCCCTGGGGTTTTGAAAAATGACATTTATGGTCCCCGGGTGTTTTAAAATGGAAAATATTGTTTTATAAACCCTTTTGATATCTTTGGTAAAGTTTCAGTTTCAGCCCCCTCAAAATCCAAATGTTACAATATTAGTCCCTAAACTTTAACCCATTTACCTTAGCCTAACCAAAACAAATAACCTAAAACTAAACTAACCCAACCCATTTCCTATCCTAACTAAACCCGGCCACAAACCAAAAGCCCAACACCAAAAATGAAATACCAAGCCCAATCAACCCACCCTTTTACCCCGTATGATTTTTTTTAGTTAAACCCCGGTCAAACTTTGGTCAAACCCACAATACCACCATCAACCTCACTATCCCGCCATTCCAAAACAGCAATACCACTCCTGACACCACAACCAACTCTCACCCGTGACTTTCCTCTTACACACGCCAACCTCCCCCCTCCTCTAGTCCTTAGCTACTACCCACCTCCCCACGTGAGCAGAAAATGACAAGAAACCCACTTGGTCAATTTTTCCCGCCAAAACACAAATGAACGAATGAGATTGATTTTTACCAATCCAATGATGGGGATATGTTCAAGAGGTCAGAGTGAAGCTTATGGATGGGTATTTAAAGAAAGAAGACAGAAGAATAAAGGTGTCACTCGTTTTTAGACCAAATTTCTTAGTATAACTTTTAAAGTTTTAATGTCATTTAAATTTCAGTTTCATTGTATCTTTTAATATCAGTCAATGTAATTTCAATTTCAGTTAAGTTCTTAAAGGATTGTACTTTTTATGTTGTAATTCAACTTCAAGGTTAATTCAGTATTTAAAGTTTGTTGTTGTTTAAAGTTTCAAAAGCTCTTTTTCTGGTTTCAACTAGCTTATTTAAGCTAGTTCTTAGCTTGTTGTAAGTTCCTTGGCTTAATTCTGTGTTAATTTCCAAAGAGTCAAACTTAGTCAACATAAGTCAACGATTAGTCAAAGAAGCAGTTTGGAGAATAAGCTATCTTGGAAGGCTTATTGGGTATTTTCTGGCTTATTTAATAAGCCTGGGTGTATTTAGTTCTTTGGTTCATTCTTGATCAGCATATCAGTTGTGAGTACCAAGTTCTATTTTTTTTTTAGCTTATTTCCTGCTTTTGTGTGTTCAGCTTATTTTTCTGCTTATTTTCCTGTATTTTTCTGACTCCTAGATTGTAAGTGACTTAGATAATCACATTGTAGAATTAATCATTGCTTAATGCTGTGTGTTATAGTGTAAATTGCAAAATCAGTTAGTGTATAGGGGTGTTTGGTAAAAAGGAGTTATATGGACTCCTGTGTGTTTCAGTGAGAATAATTGGTGCAAACTTGTTTCATTAGGCTCATTTAGGTCAAGCAAAGCTTAAAAACCAGAGCTTGTTCTTGATAAAGTCAAAATTTCTTTTGAACCTCAATTTATGTTCACTGTTGGAGTTTCAGTTTGTATAATCACCTAGATGCTTGTAATAGTTGTTAAAGTTACTTAATTTAGTCTAGTAATAGCTTATTACAACTTATTCAGTTAATTAGAACCATCCAAAGTTCACCAAAGTCAATCTTTTTGGTTTTCACAAAAAGTCAAAGCTGCAGCAGCCCTGCAGGCTCATAAGCTGCTGATCTTGGCTCAAATTGGACCTCAATTGAGATGTTTGTGATGGGGCTTTTGTTGTTTTTGTGTAGCCAGTAGTATAGGGTAACTTTTGCCCCCATAATACTCAGAATTTATTGCTTATTGGTCTGCTGAAATTGCCCTACAAGTTGGCCCCATTTCCTGATTTTTCTGCTTTGAATTTGCATCAGTCAAGTGCTTAACTTGCTTAATCTCTTGTGCTTATTTGTGTTTTTCAGTTGTTTTGAGTTTATTTTAGTATATTAATCTGTTCCTGAACTTTTGGCAACTTTTATTGCTTTTTAGCTTATTTTGTGCTTATAAGCAAACTGCTTATTAGCCCAAATCAGCCTATTAGCCTTAGATAAGTTCCACTTTTAATTTTCCTAGCCTTTTAATAATATTTTAGACTTAACTTAAATTTTTCAGATTTTTCCTAAGTTATTTAATATTTTTAATCTTTTTTTATTAGTTTAAAATAGTATTTAAATCATAATAAATAGAAAAATAATCAGAAAAATGTAAATTCAATTTTCATAATTTTCTTTTGTCATTTTTAATCTAGGAAAAATATAATTACATTTTTAGTCCTTAAGAAAATCAAAAATAGAAATATAGTGATAGCTTCTATTTAATAGAATTTATCTTTTTAAATTTTAATTAAGTAATTTTCAATTTTATAATTTTCTTAGTTTCTATTTACTTAATAATATTTTTAGAAAAAGTTTTAGATTTTTCTTAGCTCATTTAGTATTTTTTATAATTTAAATTAGTTTAATTAGTTATTAAATAATTAATAATTAGAAATAATTAAATAAAAAGTGTAAAAAATTTAGAATTTAAGTTTTTAAATAAGTTTTTAGTAATTTTACATTTTTAGGTTTTAAATTTCATAAATTTTACTTTTTAGTCCTTTTTAGATTTTTCGTTGCACGTTTTTAAGTTAAGTAATTCGCGTTTAATTTTGTTGTGCATATCTGATTTAAATTTGTTATTTAGAATTGTTAAACAAAGCAAAATCAAAAGCAATCTAAATCATCAATCACTCTAATCCAAAGCTTTCCACAATGGCCCATTCACATCTCGTTGGGACACGACCCGGGTGATCACTTGCCCGGTATCACACACATCACATTCGGGTTTTGCAAGTTTGACTTTTCCTAAGGTTTGACTTGTCATTTCCCAAAGTATCACGTGTGCACGATACTATATTTATTTATATATACTCACACATGGATCAGTTGGTTCAACACTATGAAAGAAAAAATTCACGAGTTTTATCGATTGGAAGTATGGGAATTAGTACCACTTCCAGACTGTGCTATGATTACAGCTCTTAAGTGGATCTTCAAAGTGAAACTTGATGAGCATGGTGACGTTCTGAAAAACAAGGCACGGCTAGTTGCAAAGGGATATCGTCAAGAAGAGGGCATAGACTTTGAGGAATCATTCACACCTGTTGCTCGAATTGAAGCTATCAGAATCTTCCTCGCTAATGCTGCTAGCAAGAACATGATAGTATACCAAATGGATGTGAAGACTGCATTCTTATATGGCAAGCTGAATGAAGTTGTCTATGTCAGTCAACCAGAAGGTTTTGTGGACCCTCATCCTAACTATGTCTACCGTCTGAAAAAGGCTCTCTATGGCCTTAAGCAGGCGCCTAGGGCATGGTACGATACACTGTCAAAGTTCCTTCTGGCAAACAAATTCTCCAAAGGCATTGTTGATCCCACATTGTTCACTCGAAAAACAGGCAAACACTTACTTCATGTTCAAATTTATGTTGATGATATTATTTTTGTCTCGACCGACCCATTGGAATGTGTTCGCTTTTCAAAAGAGATGAGCTCGAAATTTCAAATGTCAATGATAGGAAAAATGTCTTTCTTCTTAGGTTTACAAATTTCTCAAAGTCCCGGAGGCATTTTCATAAATCAATCTAAATATGCTAATGAAATATTAAAGAAATTTGGATTTGATTTATGTGACCCTGTTGACACTCCCATGGTGGAGAGAACAAAACTGGATGAGGATCTCTCTGGGATCCTGGTTGATCAAACTAAATACCGTAGTATGATTGGATCCTTGATGTATCTCACTGCCAGTAGGCCAGATCTTCTATTCCCTGTATGCATGTGTGCTCGGTATCAGGCTAAGCCTACCAAAAAGCACCTTGAAGCGGTAAAGCGGGTCTTTCAGTATCTCCAAGGAACAATTACAAAGCTAGTAGTTTCTGCTGCTAAGCATGTAATTCATTCTGCTGCTAGGGAAAACAGGGCAAATGCTGTTAAGGCCTCAGCATGTTGGGTTTGGAATTCAACCAAATCCAATGTTGCATCAACTGTTCTTAAAAAATTAAATTACATTGATGCAAGAGGCAGATCCAAGTCAGTAATGGCTTGGGTCCCCAAAAGAAACTAATACTTCTCTTTTATGTGCAGGAACATTCAATTGATCAACAAGAGGATCAAGGATACTCAGATAGTGGATGTTCAAGGCACATGACAGGCAACAAGTCTTATCTCTCAAATTTTCAATCAATAGATGGAGGCTATGTTAACTTTGGAGGAGGTGTTGGTGGTAAAATTTCCGGTAAAGGTACTGATGAACTCAAATAAGTATATTTTATTACCATCATTTATCCTATTTATTTGACTTGTCTTATTATATTATCTGTGAGAATTGATATGTTAATGTTTACTTTTGTAATTCTCAGGTAAAAACAAGTACTATGTGAAACTTGGCGATTTTGGACTAATTATGGAGCAAAACAAGCAAGAAGTTAAGAGTCTACTGAAATGTACAAGATCAAGATCATTCTGCTCTAGATATGCTGCATCCTACTTCTTACATATGGCGCATCACTATCAAGATTTTACAAGTTATAATCCAAGACGGCAAAGGACATGCGCCGCATAGAGAAATGAAGTTACGCCGCATCTTCTGGCGGTGTACGAATATTCCTGAATATATTAATCTTGGACCCCACGCGAAGTTAAGTCAATGCGCCGCATCTACTTATTCAATGCGCCGCATCTAACCCTCAGACAGAAACTATAAATACCCCAAGGTCTGACGAATTTCGGGGTGCAGTGCAATATACGGAGTACGAGACTTAGAAAAAGACAGAAACCCTAGGACGAAGTCAGACGAGTTAGCTGCACAAGACACACCTTGAACGAAGATACAAGAGCTGTAAGAAGGTCCTGCATGTATTCAATTCATTAAGTAGTTTTGTTTTATTGTATTAGTACACTTTAATTCATCAGGATTGATGGGCCGATTCCATGTGACTACGGAAAACCATGGGCACCCCTTAAAATTGCTTTCCCATTAATTAAAGTTTATATGTTGATGTCTTTGGTGACTTTTATTAGTGCATTGATAACCTCTGTGTCTAGCTGAGCATTGATCGGGTCGCCATGCCTCTGTCCTCGCCTATTTATTCTATCGCCTATACATTCTATCGTCTGTAGAAAAGTAGGAAGAAAGGTAAATAGGATAGACATAAGTAATCATTAAGGGTTTACTCGCCGATAAGATTAGAGCCAACGAGAAAGGGTTAAATCTCGGTGCGTCGCATCGAACTATACACTTCATATAAAACTAGCAATAAAACAAGTGACAAGCTACTCAATTATCAGGACAGGCCTTCTTATTGTCTCAAGTATCTATCTGTGTATGTGTGTGCTAATCGCTGATTCGTGCCTATTAGTTTAGTTTATATTTAATCATGACCAAACCGTGCCAGTCTCTCAGGCTGAACCCTCCTGCGTTAGATTAGGATGTATAGCTAACTTAAGATATTAAAATACTGATTAGAATAACTAGATAATACGTTCCACTCTTAGTGATCGACACTCTACTTACCATTATATTCATACTGACCGGGTACACTGCTCGTTAAAGTGTGTGTTATTGATAAGTCAGCTAAATATAAATTTAAAACTTGAATACTGCTAAAACCACAACGACACACCGTGGATATAAAAATTATAGCATATAAACGCACGCACATCAAGTTTTTGGCGCCGTTGCCGGGGAGTGAATTGCTATTATCTGTTAATTTGATTAGTATTTTAATTAGGTTTTCTTTTTTTAATTTTTATTCTAACCGCTAACCCCGTTGTATATTAGTTAAATTGCATTCATTGTATTATTTGCATATTTTCTGTTTTGTGTATTTTTATTTTCTTTAATTTTTGTTTCTTTTTGTTTGATTTTATTTTTGTTTTTATTTTCCGTATTTTTCTTGCATTCTGCTATCGTTGTACTGAGCTAATTCAAACGATACGGCGCATCTATTTTCATAGATACGGCGTATTGCGTTTAATTTTTAAAAAAAATACAACGCGTTTAATAAATTCGATATGACGCATCTTTCCCCAAGATACGGCGTATTCTGTTTTTAATAAGAATTTTTTCTAAACCGTAACGCCATACGACGCATCTGTTTTAACAGATACGGCGTATTGTCTATTTAAATTAAAAAAACAGTTTTCGAATTACTAAACAGATACGACGCATCGATCTTTATCGATACGGCGCATCTTCTGAATCAAAAATCTTGTATTTTGAAACGTAACGAAAATACGGCGCATTAACTTTTGTTAATACGACGCATTTAATTTTAATAAATACGTTTATTTTTGATAATTAAACCTGATACGGCACATTTTAAAATCATAAGCGGCGTATCTGTTTTCTGAATAAAAGTCTGATTAAATTTTAAAGTAATAAGATACGGCGTATCCAGCTTTTAGGATACGGCGCATCGTCTACTGATATCAGCAACTTTTATTTTACTTTGATTGTTTCACTCTTCTTTTGCACGAGTAAGTTTTATTTCAGGGAGATGGACGATCCGGATATTACAATGGAAGAATACATTAGGTTTGAAGAGGAAAAAGCCTTGAGCAATAATCTGGTGTATAACTGGAAGAAAGTAAGATATGGTGCACAAGTCATTGAGACGAAAGAAATCACTATAGAAGAATACTTGATTTTAGGACTAGAAAAGTCAAGGAAAGAAAGAAACAAATTGCCATTTCGACAAACTTGGTGTATGTCAAATGATGATGAAGAAGATTCATATACCGTGAAACCAATTCCGGCAATTGTTCTTGATAGTACTTTTTCTCCGGAGATTGCACAAGATGATGTATATACGGAACCTTACGTTGAAGAATATTCTGCAATCGTATTACCACCATTAGACAATCCATCGGATGAAGATGAAAAATATTCTAATTTTGATTTCGAACCATTTGACGCAATAGTTTATGATGACATACCTCAACCAGATTTTGACCCAACGAGGGATTTTGAAGAAATCTGGGATTACTTATTTAAGGATGAAATTCGGGACGATTATGAAATTGCAAGACCACTAGTTGAAGATGGAGATTCAAAAGATGAATTGGAGTCACTTACAACACAAAGTGGTACAAATTTATTTAATATTATTAATCCCGTTACTAATAATCTTGCTAGTTTTCCTAAACAAGTTGCAAAACAAAAAAATGATGAGGTCAAATTTATTACACTACCTATTGAAGCACATGAAGCACCTGTGATCAACCCGTTTTTGGTAGAGCTCGAGGAAGAATTTGGTGATGAGCTCTTAAACATTGCTATGATTGATGAAGATGATGATTTCGACCCTATGAAGGATATAGAGGAACTCGAACTTTTACTTGCTAAAGACCCTTTCTCATCTTCTGCGGAAGTCGAGGGACGCCTTACTACCAAAGAGACTAACCAAGAAGAAAGGAGACTCATTTTTCCTCGAAATACTACTCTTTCAGATGAAGTGGTCAAGTCATCCAATTTATCAACCAAACCGGGTAAGAATAGGGAAGATGTACATATATTGCCAAGGTATGATCTTTCTGCATTTCTTCCATCTTTAATAGCAAATTTACACTCTTTTCGTGTTTATTGCTACTATCTCCCGCACTTGATCCCAAATGGGGGGAACAACACCCTATTACACGGTAAATAAGGGTGGAGTCAGGCTCGTGACTCGAACAAAAACAAGCGCTTCGTGGGAGGCAGCCCATGCTTATCTTTTATTTTATTTTCTGATTTTGTGTCGAGTCAGTCAGGCCCGCAGAAGATACGGCGCATCTCAATCCTAAGATGCGACGCATCTCCTGCACTGGTCATATCTTACTTTATTTTCTGCATTTTTATTTTTGACTTTAAAAACTTTCTGTCAGTATTTTAATGCGGCGCATCCCTGGTTAAGGATGCGACGCATCTTTTATTCTAATTCGTATTTTATTCCAGGCTCGATACGGCATATCTTCTTCCATAAGATACGGCGTATCGACTGACCTGATGATTTTCATTTTAATTTTTTAAGTTTTATTTTTACTAACTACTAATGTATTATGCAAGTTTGAACCTTCTTAACTCAGGTGTGTTTAAGTCTTGATGGTATTATAGATTCCTGCATTTCCTATGGATACATCAAATATGAAGCTTAAACGTTCTCATCCACAAGAAAGATGATTTTTGCTCTTATACAAATAATGGAGGATCATACCGAGCAAATCTCAGGGGAGTTTTTTCTGTTCTAATTCTTTTATTTTCCAGTTTTTAATTTTTGATACAAACAACGAGGACGTTGTTTAACTTAAGTGGGGGGATTGGAGAATTAGAACACTTACTTGTCCTTAACTTTTTCAAAATATGCTTAAAATGCGCTTAATATATCAAAATTTAAAATTTTTAGCATGTTTTTGTTTAAAGTCTAAATTACATAGCTGCACACATAACATTATTTTCAAAAATTGTGAACTTTTCAAAATTCACAAATCTATGAGTGTGCCGGTGACTTGTAAACTTTAGAACTTGGCTTGTATACTATTCGAGACCACCATAATAAGTATTATTTACATAATTGGAATGACTTGTCTAAATTGGTAAATTTCTAGGATTACACCCAAATAGCCTTTATATGTTATGTGATATTATCTAACTACACTGGTTAGTTAACCCCCGTATAAACCTTTTGTTACTCTCACTTTTAGAGTAAGATACCCCTAGAAAAACACTCAGAGCCATTCCTTTCGTTTCTTACACCTTTGTTATAATGTTTCGTTACACCCTTACACCTTAGCCTACCCTGTAGATTAAAATCCGTGGTTGGTTAATTGCTTTAGGAAAAGTGTGTTTCCTTACACTACCTGTGTTCGCGTGCGTAATTCATTATCTTTGGTTGAGTCAGGAAATTGCACAATGCAATTGGAGTGAAAGTAAATATTGTATATCTTTGAGTTTATTTTTCGTGTGTTTACTACTTTCGCTATTACAATTATTTCTGAAAGTATGAAGAGTATGGAAAAATTATCCGGAAAAATAGTGATGTGGTGAAATTTTACACATCTATGTTTATGTTAATTAAAAAAAAATCGAAAAAATGAGAAAAGAAAAAGAAAAAAAGAAGAGTTGGAAGTTTGTTTTAACCAACTTATGTAAAGTTTTGTATTAAGTGGTCGATATCACCACTATTTGTTGTATATTATATTTATGGATTGAATGGGAGTTGGCCGTTATGGGAACGCCAACTAAGGTTATTCTTTGATTGAGATCTTGTTGAGTATAATTCGTGTCTACCTAAAGCATGTGTTTCAAGTGTTAAAGCGTGAGTTATTCAATGATATGAGTCTTATTCATGGGATGGTTGGGAAAGCAATTTACCACACTTAGGATTTTAATTTATCTGTTTTGTTTATTTTTCATTTTACACCAATTTGTATCCCAAATGTTATCCATACCCTATATTATTCTTTATCCAAACCTTTGATTTATTGAGATTAGGGATTTGAGCAATCTTAAGTATCGTAGTCGTGGATTCGGCTATGTATTTATGATTTTGTCGCCCTTTTTGATATAATATTATTGGTAAAGATTACTTGGTCCTATCTTTAGCCTATTCGAGTTAAGGATTTGAGCAATTGCAAGTATCGTGTTCGTGGATTCGATCATGTATTTGTGATTTTGTCGCCTTTTCTGGAATTTGAGATCGATAGAGATTAAGAAGAATAATTAACCCTTAACCTACAAACCCTTTTTACCGCTTTAGACTTGTTATTCCTTGGCTTTAGTGGGGGAGATGCGTATACTTGCCAAGCTTATGATAGAATATTCGTCACGACTGGACAGTTAAACGATTAGATTTGTTTTTATCAAAATATTTTATTTTATTTCTAATTCGTTAAGTGTTTGGTTGTGTGATTATGACAAAACGAATACATGCTTAAATATAAAAATAAATCCTAATATCTTTTAGGATACATTTTCATAAGATTTATTCTAAGGTTTACTTGGGGACAAGTAAAGTTCAAGTGGGGGGATATTTGATGAACTCTAATAAGTATATTTTATTACCATCATTTATCCTATTTATTTGACTTGTTTTATTATATTATCTGTGAGAATTGATACGTTAATGTTTACTTTTGTAATTCTCAGGTAAAAACAAGTACTATGTGAAACTTGGCGATTTTGGACTAATTATGGAGCAAAACAAGCAAGAAGTTAAGAGTCTACTGAAATGTACAAGATCAAGATCATTCTGCTCCAAATACGCCGCATCCTACTTCTTACATACGGCGCATCACTATCAAGATTTCACAAGTTATAATCCAAGACGGCAAAGGACATGCGCCGCATAGAGAAATGAAGTTACGCCGCATCTTCTGGCGGTGTACGAATATTTCTGAATATATTAATCTTGGACCCCACGCGAAGTTAAGTCAATGTGCCGTGTCTACTTATTCAATTCGCCGCATCTAACCTTTAGACAGAAACTATAAATACCCCAAGGTCAGACGAATTTCGGGGTGCAGTGGAATATACGGAGTACGAGACTTAGCAAAAGATAGAAACCCTAGGACGAAGTCAGACGAGTTAGCTGCACAAGACACACCTTGAACGAAGATACAAGAGCTGTAAGAAGGTCCTGCATGTATTCAATTCATTAAGTAGTTTTGTTTTATTGTATTAGTACACTTTAATTCATCAGGATTGATGGGCCGATTCCATGTGACTACGGAAAACCATGGGCACCCCTTAAAATTGCTTTCCCATTAATTAAAGTTTATATGTTGATGTCTTTGGTGACTTTTATTAGTGCATTGATAACCTCTGTGTCTAGCTGAGCATTGATTGGGTCGCCATGCCTCTGTCCTCGCCTATTTATTCTATCGCCTATGCATTCTATCGTCTGTAGAAAAGTAGGAAGAAAGGTAAATAGGATAGACATAAGTAATCATTAAGGGTTTACTCGCTGATAAGATTAGAGCCAACGAGAAAGGGTTAAATCTCGGTGCGTCGCATCGAACTATACACTTCATATAAAACTAGCAATAAAACAAGTGACAAGCTACTCAATTATCAGGACAGGCCTTTTTATTGTCTCAAGTATCTATCTGTGTACGTGTGTGCTAATCGCTGATTCGTGCCTATTAGTTTAGTTTATATTTAATCATGACCAAACCGTGCCAGTCTCTCAGGCTGAACCCCCCTGCGTTAGATTAGGATGTATAGCTAACTTAAGATATTAAAATACTGATTAGAATAACTAGATAATATGTTCCACTCTTAGTGATCGACACTCTACTTACCATTATATTCATACTGACCGGGTACACTGCTCGTTAAAGTGTATGTTATTGATAAGTTGGCTAAATATAAATTTAAAACTTGAATACTGCTAAAACCACAACGACACACCGTGGATATAAAAATTAGAGCATATAAACGCACACACATCAGGTACAATCAAAACTGGAAATTTAGATTTTGAAGATGTGTACTATGTACAAGAGCTAAATTATAATCTTTTTAGTGTCTCACAAATGTGTGACAAAAAGAACAAGGTTCTTTTCTGTGACACTGAATGTCTTGTACTTTCTCCTGATTTTAAGATGCCTGATGAAAGTCAAGTGCTTCTTAAAATTCCTAGAAAGGGCAATATGTACAGTGTAGACATGAAGAACATTGTTCCTAAAAAGGATTTAACTTGTCTTGTTGCAAAGGCCACATTGGATGAATCAATGAAATGGCATAGGAGGCTTGGTCATATTAATTTCAAAACCATAAATCAGATTGTGAAGAATGGTTTGGTAAGAGGTTTACCTCAAAAACGATTTGAAAATGATCAAACATGCATTGCTTGTCTTAAAGGCAAACAATACAAAGCCACTTGTAAGCCCAAGATTTTTAACTCTATCAATCAATCACTGTTTATGCTTCATATGGACTTATTTGGACCTGTTTCAGTAAGTAGTATCATGCATAAGAGATATTGTCTTGTTATTACTGATGACTATAGTAGATTTACATGGGTTTTCTTTTTAGCTACTAAAGATGAGACACCTAGCATCCTTAAGACTTTCATTACTGAGATAGAAAACCTAGTAGATAAAAGAGTAAAAGTCATTAGATGTGATAATGGGACAGAGTTCAAAAATAGAGTTATGGATGATTTCTGCAAAGAAAAGGGTATTAGGAGAGAATTAAGTGTTGCTAGAACTCCACAACAGAATGGAGTTGCTGAAAGGAAAAATAGAACACTAATAGAAGCTGCTAGAACTATGTTAGCTGATTCTAAGCTACCTATAACTTTTTGGGCTGAAGCAGTCAACACTGCTTGCTATGTTCAGAATAGAGTTTTAGTTGTTAAGCCTCACAATAAGACTGACATCATATGAACTTTTTAGAGGTAGAACTTTTGCAATAGGATTTCTTAGACCTTTTGGATGTCATGTGACAATTCTCAATACCTTAGACCATTTAGGAAAATTCGATGGTAAAGCAGATGAAGGTTTCTTTGTTGGATATTCTCTTAATAGCAAAGCATTTAGAGTATACAACACAAGAACTAGGATTGTAGAGGAAAATCTACATGTGGAGTTTTTGGAAGATAAATCCAATGTAGAAGGTCAAGGACCAAAATGGCTATTTGATCTTGAATCTCTAACCAAATCAATGAATTATGTGCCTGTTGTTGCAGAAACTAATAATTTTTCAGGTTCACAAACAACAAATGAGGCAGGGTTAGACAAGGAGACAAATCAAGATCATATATAGATGCCAATAAGTACCAGTGTGGTTTCAACTTCAACAAATGATGAATCTTCTTCTGGTAAAGCTAAAGAAGATGTTGAAAGTGAACTCAAGGAAGATGGAACAAAGGAACAACAAAATGTTTCTGCTGATGATAGTGCTGCTGAGACAGAGCATTCTGCTGCTAGGCTTAATTGTTCTGCTTCTAGGCCAAATGATTCTACTGCTGGCCCTTCAGACTCAAATGAAGCAGATTTCTCAGATGCTGAGGTGGATTTGAGCAATATCACACCTACCTATCAAGTTCTGTCAACCCCACACACAAGGATTCACAAAGTACACTCTCTAGAAAATGTGATAGGGGATGTACAATCAGGGGTGAAGACAAGATAACAACTGATGTCTTCAGACCAACAAGGGCTTCTTGATGCCCTTTATGCTTCAAAGCAGCATGAGTTTTCAAACTCTTGCTTGTTTGTATGTTTTCTCTCACAAGATGAACCAAAGAACATTCTGAAAGCCTTAGATGATTCAAGTTGGGTAGAAGCTATGCAAGAGGAGCTTCTTCAGTTCAAGATTCAGAAGGTATGGGTGCTAGTTGATTTACCAAAGGATGCAAAGGTAATTGGCACTAGATGGGTTTTCAAGAATAAAAGGGATGAAAGAGGAATAGTGATTAGGAATAAGGCTAGATTAGTAGCCCAAGGGTACACACAACAAGAAGGTATAGACTATGATGAAGTTTTTGCTCCAGTAGCAAGACTTGAGGCAATTAGGCTTTTCTTAGCTTATGCTTCATTTTTAGGCTTCACAGTTTACCAAATGGATGTCAAGAGTGCATTTCTATATGGCACAATTGAAGAAGAGGTATATGTCTCACAACCTCCAGGGTTCATTGATCTTGACCATCCAGACAAAGTGTACAGAGTTGGAAAAGCTCTTTATGGCCTTCATCAGGCACCTAGAGCTTGGTATGAAACACTAGCTTCCTATTTAAAAGCAAATGGATTTCAAAGAGGAAAGATTGATCAGACACTTTTCATCAAACAGCACAAGAAGGATCTTCTGTTAGTGCAGGTGTATGTGGATGACATTATCTTTGGATCTACAAGGAAGGAGATGTGTTTGGAGTTCGAGAAGCTTATGCATGATAAGTTTTAGATGAGTTCCATGGGGGAACTTACATTCTTTTTGGGTTTGCAAGTTAAACAGTCAAATGAAGGCATATTTATTAGTCAAGATAAATATGTTGCTGAGATACTAAGGAAGTTCAACTTTGCTGATTCAAAAATGGCAAGCACACCAATGGACTCTGAGAAGCCTCTTCCAAAAGACTTAGATGGAGAAAATATGGATGTGCACACTTACAGATCTATGATAGGATGTTTGATGTATCTTACATCATCAAGACCTGACATCATGTTCTCTGTTTGTGTTTGTGCAAGATTTCAAGTAACTCCAAAGGTTTCTCATTTAACAGCAGTCAAGAGGATTTTTAGATATCTCAAGGGTCAACCTAGGTTGGGTCTATGGTATTCTAGCGAATCACCTTTTGACTTGGTAGCATTTTTGGATAGTGATTATGCTGGTGCTAGCTTGGACAGAAAGTCAACAACTGGAGGATGTCAATTCTTTGGGTGTAGACTTATTTCATGGCAGTGTAAGAAGCAAACAGCTGTGGCTACTTCAACAACTGAAGCTGAATATGTAGCTGCTGCAAGTTGCTGTGCTCAAGTCTTATGGCTTCAAAACCAACTTCTTGACTATGGGTACAATTTCATGAACACTGTTATTCATATTGATAATAGTAGTACTATTTGTATTATTAAAAATCCAGTACAACATTCTAAAACAAAACACATTGAAATTAGACATCACTTTATAAGAGACTGCAATGAGAAAAGATTAATTCAAGTTCTTAAAATTGCTTCAGAATTCAACTTTGCAGATCTGCTAACCAAAGCTTTTGATGTTCGAAGGTTTCAGTACTTGGTAGCAAGTATTGGAATGCTTAATCCTCAATGATTTTAAACTTTGTGTTTTTGTAAATAAATTTTTGTTTGTGCTGCTGACTTTAAAAGATACTACTGCTATTACAAAAGTTTGTGCTGCTAGTACAAATTTAAATTGTTTTATTCATACAGTTAGTCCTATGATTATTCTAATACAAGACAAGTACTTTGTACATTGTTCTTTTGGTTTTAGACTAACAATTTCAGGTATGATCATGTGAACACAAAGGATGTTTCAACTGAAATGGAAGCAGCAGAATGATAATATTAGTTGCTGACATAATAGGTTTATGATAGAAAAGGTTTAGGAATTCCTAACCTCCTTAAAACTTCTTTCTTGAAGCTTGATTATGATGTTTCACATTGAATTGATGACTTAGTTGATCAGATAGTAACTGATGCAACTCACTTTCTATCATTTTATACTTTTAAGTATAATGAGCAAGTCTAAGGACATCTGATAGAAAGAACAGCTAGTAAAAGTGAATCTAACACTTGTGTTAGAGGCAACAATTACTATGAGCTGGAAACCCTGTCAAGAAAGCCTTTTGAATAGGTTTATCTTTACACAGGCGGTTATTTATAACTGAAAACATTGGTTCTCACACAACCAGAGGTTACTTTAAACCAAAATTTTGATTAAGTGTCTGTTATACACTTAATCCCTTCAAAATGGTTGAAAGCAGTATGATTTTTCAATTCTAAAATCATGAACATACTGCTAAGTCAAATAATTTCTTAAACAAGGATTTTCAAAGGATTCAGAAAAACTATCCATTGATGGACCATGAATCAAATGCCCCATGAATTACCTCTCATAGGAGTTAACACACCTAGAAGTGATGAGGGCAGCAACTTAAACTCTTAAGAAATTGATGGCTACATGTACAACATTGTCTGATAACATGTTCTGATGGATAGCTCAGATGATGGAGAGAAATATTTTGGTACATAGTGAGAGATCTTCCAAACAGGGGAGGATAAAATGTTATTTGCATCTCAGGGGAGTTAATATCTCAGGAGAATAAATAAATCCCAAAGAAGGAAGATTAACCAATGAAAGGGAGGAAAAGACAAGAGCATACAAGATGATAACATGGAGGTTGAAAATGACAAGAATAGAGCTTATTCTGGAGTATTATATATATTCAGAAGGGATGAAGCATTCCAAAGGAGAAAGTTCTATCTAGGTCAAACGAAGAAAAGTTTCAATTTCAGTTCACTACGTTTGTTCATCACTTGCAAAGGCATGCTGATAGATGATTTCACTTGTTGAAACAAGCATCCAAGATACACAGCATCATTTCCTCTTATAATTCCTCCATCCAAGGAAATTGCACCATCTTTTAGGTCAAATGTTTGAAGCCTGAAGATGTGTATTGATATTGTTAAAGTCAAAGAACAAGAAAGCAGATGAGTTACTGAGAAAGATATTCAATCTTGAAGAACAAAAGTGTTTGAAAGATCTTCACAATCCATAATTTAATTCAGAAACATGTTGAAATGGACTCACATGTTTAGGGGAGGATTTTTGGGAATTAAATATTCAAGAAGTTTAATATCGGGTTCTACTCAAAGAAATACTCTAAGTATGATTCTGCTGCTAGAGAATTTTGTTTCTGCTGCTAGTGTTTGATTCTGCTGCTAGCGTTAAACATTCTGCTGCTGAAGGATTCTGCTGCTAGCGTTAACATTGCTGCTGGTGGTTTCTGCTGCTAGTGTTAACATTGCTGCTGGTAATTAACTTTCTGCTGCTGAGCGGATAAGTATGAAAAGATATTATGTTTATTAAAGTCAACAATATACGGTAGATAATATCTTACCCCATGTGATCAGTCATAATGTTATATTCACAGAACAAGTTGTAAACATAGATACAAGTTGTATCTTAATGACTGACACTCTCAAAGCAAGCGTTCGATAAGACTTAACAATATTGTAAAGATCTTTCTTGTGTTATAAAAGAAAGATCTTAGACTAGTGATATTAAGTGTCTAATAGAGTGTGTGAATTGTTAAGGGTTTTAGATAATAACTCTCAAGAACATAGAACAAATATCACAAGAAATAGAAACATAAGATTCAAGGTTGTAACCCTAGTGATAACTCAAGATCACTCGTATTATTATCTTAATAATATTGAATCGTTTGGTGATAAGCTTTCATTGTTCATTGTCATATAACAAACAAAACTGTTCCATTTCCATAACCATAATAACCTTCTAAGTGTGATTAAGTAGATTCCGCATACTTAATCATATTCATTCAATATATCATATACACGAAGTACAAAAGGTTTAACCACCTTATAGTGTATCGATCAACAACTCAAACATTAAGTAGTCATGAAATCGTAGAATATACGAAAACCATATCGGCACCAGAATCGAATAAAACTTTAACACGAAGATTGTTGAGTAGAAAAGTACCAGTGACTACATTCGGATCCTGCTGCTGCTCCCCATTGCCCATCACATATGCTCTACCACGAGCGCCTTCTGTTCTTCGACCAGTGTTCTTTGGATAATGACTCTTGTAGTGACCACGCTCTCCACATCCAAAACAAGTTACCACTGGCTGGGTGGCATTCCCATTAGTCACAGCTCTGTTCTTACAATTCTTAGCAATATACCCTGTCTTTTGACATTTTTTACACTTAGTTGTGCATGGTCCAACGTGATGCTGATTACACTTATCACAAAATGGATGCGGCCCAGCATACCCTCCAACTTGTGCTGGTGCAGCCACATAAGCCTGAACAGTCTCTTGTCTTCTGTTCTGCTGGTGGTGATGATCATTGTTTCGGTATTGGTTGTTGTTGCTATTGTGGTGATGGTTATGGTGAGGGTAACTGTTATTGTTACGGTTGTTGAAGTTGTTGTAGTTTTTGTTCCTCCTGTTGTCCTCCCACTTTCGTTTGTTGTCATAGTTGTTACCCTTCTGAACAGTGCCATGCTTAACCACTTGATCCATAAGTCGTTCAGATATGCGAATAGCATCATCCATAGTCTGAGAGTTGTAAGATGTCACGTGCCCTTCAATACTGGAAGGTAAACCACCAATGAACTTTTCCAATAATTTCTCATTATCTGGCACCATGTGAGCACAGAAAACCTTCAATTCTTGAAATCGACGCACATAACTAGCAAGATCAACACCCTTCACAGCCAAATTGTAGAGCTCAGTATCCAACTTCCTCATACCACTACGTGAACAATACTTCTTGACCATCTCCTTCTTAAACTCTTCCCATGAAGTATTATAAGCATTCTCTAACCCCATATCCTGAGCATAAGCGTTCCACCAAGACAATGCATGCTCCACCAAGGTACCTGTCGCATACTTCACCTTGCAATCCTCAGAACAATTACTCCTCAGAAACACCGACTCCATTTTCTCAAACCACTGAGTTAAGCCAACAGCTCCTTCAGTTCCCTTAAAGGTAGTAGGCTTACAATTCATAAAATCCTTATAAGTACAGAAACGGTTATCATTGACAGCTTGCACTCCTGCTTGTCCAACATTCGGGTTGCCAACATCCGCTTGCCTGGCAAGCGCCGCGGCAATGCCATCATCAATCAACTTCTGGATCGCAGCTGGAGTCATCTTCCTAGGTGGCATAATTCTATCAATCATTACAAATGTACAACACTGTAAGTATTTGATCAATGTGACAGAATCACATTATTAGGAATATAAATATTCATATGAAAGACTCGGTCACCTCGAGTATCTATTAGAATTAAGTTAGCTCGTAGACTTATTAGTATTAGTTTAGTTATCGTAATATTAGTTTAGTCATAGTAGTATTTGTGGTATTGGGTCGGGTCTTTACCCACTGTCAGCTCAATCCACAGCCCATGTGGGGCGTTTATTGTAAGAAGTATATATACCCTTTCCATGCCATGGGAAGGGTTGGTTGTTTCACAATACACACACACCAGAAGGTGTTTTTCTCTCACTAGAAACTTCCCACTCTACTATCTCTCACTATCTAACTCTAACTATGAAGAACATGTTCTTCCATAACCCAAGACCTCCTGAATCCCACATAATCAACATAAACACGATCCTACAATTGGCATCAGAGCCAGGTTGTTACTTTGTTGATTTATTTGTGGATTCGTGTGTTAAATCTGTCATTTTTATGTCCAAAAAGTCCAAAACTGTCCTGTTTTTTCTGGTCAAATAAAGTGGTCCGAATCTGTAGTTTGTCTTGGTTCGAATAGTTTATATGGTGGTTTTCTTTGGAAGATTGAAGTGTTTTTTTTTTTTTTTTTTTGCGGTTTGAGGTGCTTCTTCAGACCAGATCTGGGTTTGATTAGTTTTTTTGTTCTTCATTGCGTTTTGATGAAAGAGAAAACTCAGATCCCATTTTTAGGGAAAGTACGAAAGTGACAGCTTACTGCGTTTTGACTGGTCTAGCCATTGCGATTTGATAGCAAGAAGACATTTTTTATGATTTTCACGAAAAGAAATGCTGTCAAAATTTTGTGGTCAACTGCATTTTGCTTTGGTCAACTGCGTTTTGGTACTGCGATTTGACTCAAAGGTGTTGCGGTTTGGGAAAAGAAGAAGATGAAGACAGATTGACCCATTGACCAAGACCACAACCTTAATACCAAAACCAACTCTTAGACTTCAGTTTTCAACATCATAAGTCCTTTACACAAATCATTAATAAAATCAGTAAAAGATTCGACTGATGTGTAACTGTACACCACTGCCAACAAGCAACAACTATCAAAAACTCAGCCTTGTTTACACTCTTATTATTAATGTTTAACGAATTTCAAAGAGTTTAAACCTATTCATCATAGATCTTTGACCAAGAATCATATCAAAAAGCAATAACTCAAGATCTCACTGTATCTTGTTCGTATGGTATAACAACCCAAAGTCCTTAAAAGATCATATCACGAGCAAGAAAAATCATCACAGATCATTTGGATTAAAACCAAAAAATCGACCCCTACATCTTGACACAACCAATAAACCCTCATCGTTCACTCCCCAACACTCACATATCATCTACAACTCGTACTTTAATGAAAATTACAAGTAAAGATCTCAGTTCATATCTCTTTGTGATTAAAGATTCGTCCAAAGACAACATCGAAAGAGAGATAAACCATCATAGATCATGTAGAAGATATACTTCTATTCAATATCTGAAAAACTTCAAGAACGAAATATAACACTATTTTTATACCCGTTTCTTATTGTCGGTTTACAAAACGAAACAAAAAAACAAGATCCAATGAACTTACCCGTGACCTTGTATCAATATCTTGAAGCCGTATCCCTTACTATTACTCTTGTGAGTCTGTGTTAACTGAAGATTTATGGAAGGCCTATGGTTTGATATTGTTTCGTTTGTGGATTTGTTTATTGGGTTGATTATCTTGAATTGTTAGATCGGATTTTTGAGAGAAAAGGAGATGAGTGGGGGCAGATTATTTGAGTTGTGTGTGATTAGGGTTATAACTAATGACAGAAAATTAGGGTTGAGATTTATTTATAACTCTTTTGTCTTGGATTTGGGTTGACTGGACCATAGAATCAACCGTACTATATGTATTAGAAGACTAGATGGGCCGAGTTTTTTTAATATGTTACGTGGGCTGCAACTTTTATAACAAAATGTGGGCCGAAGGTTAACTATTAGGTCAGCATAATTTTACATAAGTTAAAATTTGGCTAAATTTTTGGTATAGTTATTGGTTGATGGTTACACTTGAAAAGTGTCAAATTCACGGGGATACATTCTTTGACAAGATCAGGAAAAACGATTATCAAAGATTCGCTTAAACCATCAAAAGGCTAATTTTTGGGTATTTAACCGCACAAGATGATCACGGAGTTGATTTGGTATTACTAATTTGAGATTGAAGTGGAATTTCACGAAGGCGCGTACTTAAGATTTAAGTTGAAGACTTGGTTTATCTAGTTTCCAGAAGTCGGGGTGGATGGTTGAAGACCTGGTTAACTATCACTTAAAGGAGTTACATTATAATACTCAGTGTCACACGCAGAAGACGATGTGGATAATCGCAAGAGGTGATGAAAGTCTCATACTTTGTCGGGATAGTATTGAGTACTTAGAGATTTGCATGGTGCACAAATTCTCTACACCGTTCTTCCAACAACAGTGCAAGCTTAAATAACAAATTTAGGGAATTCTACTTGGCTTTCTAGTTAGGTATATCTGGTTTACTTCACCAAGTGGTCACAGAAATAGCCGACAAAATAACGTAGTTGGTTAAAGAGTTGATTTTTCAAGATGTTTGCTTCAGACAAGATCTTCTCATGTATATGGTCGTACACGTCAATGATGCTTCCGAATGTTCGAAACCATCATGGGGGAGAAACGTGTACTTTGATGATATAAGGTCAACCTCCAGGGGGAAGTAGTTTATACTACTTTACTTAGTATGGTTTGTGAAGTATTCTACATATGTGAGAAGAATTGTTGCTGATCTCTTGCATGTTCCCCCAAACTGATATTCACCAAAACCAAATTTGTCATGATACATTCAAGTTATCATTGTCTCACGGTTTCTTCTTGGTTTTGTAAAATCCCGTGAAAGAATCTATTTCTCGGTTTAAATCATAGATTTGTAAAATCCCGTAATGATGGAACTATCCTAGAGAAAGAAAAGTGCATTTCCGGATCTTAATTAATTCTGGTGTTACGGTTTCAACCTCGAAGAAGGGATAAAGTATGTACTTCATGTATTGGATGATTTTTGAGATACTTCATGGCATTTTGGTTATAACAAAGTTTTATGGGGTTATGCGCTTTTGAAAATGATCGGGATAAAACCATTGTCAAAGTTCATTTAAAATATCAGAAAGGGCTAGATCTGGGCATTTAAACCACAAGATGTGACTACAGCGTTAATTCACTATTATTTATTTGAGGTTGAAGTGAAATTTCACGGGTGCGTGTACTTAGTATCTGAAGATATCGGGGTTGGTTGGATGCATGATTCTTCGAGATCCTTGTTCGAGCTTATAACCTTTAGAATGATTACGACTTGAGTTATCTAGTTATACCTGATGTAAGGAGTTACGTTGTTGTGCTCACAGAGTATAGCTATCACTTTAAAGGAGTTACGTTGTAGTGCTCAAGTGTCACAAAAAGTTGTGGATAATTCGAGAGAAGTTCATATACAATTAAGGATGGTTGGATGGGTATATGATTCTACCTTTATTGAAATTCTCAGTATTGGTTCTTAGTCAGACAATAGTGCAAGTTTAAGTCACAAGTTCGGGTTATTTTACTTCAGTCTCAAGTTCATCATATTGGGTTTTCTCCATCAGTAGTCACAACAAAGAGCCGACTGAATGATAATGGGGTTGGTAACTAGTTAGCTGAGAGAAGTAGAAAAGAGAGAGATGACATTTGAACACATCAGTTCAAGCCTCATTCTTCAGCGACAATGACATTTGAACACTACAGTTCAAGCCTCGGGCCTCAATGTCAACATAATGGCGTCTACAGATAACACTTCCGGCCCTGTTCCTCAAAGAAAAGAAAGGTGTAGGTTTCAGTGCACTTTATCTTCAGAAGAAGAGAAATCTTCTTGTTTATGACCATTATCATCAACATGTCTCATGCTTTTCCCATGCTCATTCTGTCGTCAAGTGAATCAACGTTCTGGAGTCATCGTTATTTACTTATTCAATCAAAAATGGCAACCTCACATGCAATTTTTGAGGGGGAGAAGTGTGAATAAACTAAATGTCAGTCATCAAGTGGATTTACTTACCGTTGATTGTATTCTTATTCACTCGTTCAATCAAAAATGGCAGTCATATGCAATTTTTGAGGGGGAGAAGGGTGAATAAACAAAATGTCAGTTTATCAAGTGGATCTACTTAACGTTGATGGTATTCTTATTCACTCGTTCAATCAAAAATGGCACTCACATGCAATTTTTGAGGGGGAGAAGGGTGAATATACTACATGTTGATTGTTATCTTTAAATGGTCATACGGCTCCTGCACAAATCAGTTCAGGACCCGCATTTAATTTGATGACTCCTGATGTTTATCGACATCTTCTCACGGGCTGATATGATTAGTGATAAAGTGCTTCCAGTTAATGCTTCATGTACACATAATTATGATGATTCCGATTAATCGTAACCATCAGGGGAGAGAAATGTGTACATCAAGGACGCACAACAAGTTCACGTGATCGGGATTAATGTCTTATGATACAAATTAAAGATGATCAGTGTTTCAACTTGTTACCTTGGTATTATCATTTCATGTGTACGTCACGGGCTGATTAATCGTAACCATTAGGGGAGAGAAATGTGTACACCGAGGACGCACAACAAGTTCACGTGATCGGGCTTAATGTCTCATGATACAAATTAAAGATGATCAGTGTTTCAACTTGTTACTTTTGTGTTATCATTTCATGTGTACGTTACGGGCTGATGGGTTATATGTAAAGATTACTGGAATGCATTTGGTGAGATGAAGATGTTGATATTATGTTCCCCAAATGGACAATCTTGAAGAAGGTCGTGTCTACAGTTTGTTCTACATTTTCCGATTTGTGTTAGAAGACTAAAGACGGCATACATTTGGTTATCAAAAGACTTCTTCATATTCTAGTCATTCATCAGAAAGGTTGTCAGTTTGGGGAAGAGCACTAATTAGGGGAGGTGAAAAGCCAGATTTAATCCCTAATTAGATCTTCTCACATTGTTCTTCTTCAAGTAAAGAGATGGCAGCTGAGAAGATTTAGGAAGCTAAAAGAAGTAATGTAGTTTGAAGACCACTCTCAGAGCTGCTGCATCAAGTTCATCAAGGTGTTGAAGAACAAATTCCTGATATTGATAATGAACCCCTCCACCATAATCTTACTCCAGACCCGAGTTCTGGAGAATCACCTTCACAAAGGGTCATTCGATCAAATTCTCATCAGCTCAATCAATCGTTTGATTATATCAGTAAGTGGTCAAAGGCTCACCCATCGAAGAATGTGATTGGAAATCATTCTCGACCTGTTTCATCAAGAAGTCAACTACAAACTCATGCCATATGGTGCTGCTTTGATGCACATGGACATCCGATACCATTCGGCGGAAAACGGTCTGATTGAACTCTTTTCTATCAAAGAAGAATTAAGGTGGTAATTCTTCATGTATCCTTTGTAAATACATAAAATCATAAAATCATAAAAACTCAAAAATATTTTTTCCAATTTTGTAAAACTTTTATAAAAACAAAATACAAAAATATAAAACCAATAAAAACCATAAAAATCAGAAAAATAGAAAATACCAAAAATAGTTTTTTTCAAGGCATGTCTTCTGGCATCGATAACATTTACGATCCTAGAAATGTCATTCAATAATGACACGGGTCTTTAAATGAAGTTCGAATAGAAGTTCAAAAAGTTTTTCAAAAGATGCCCATATGGCTTGCTATTATTTCAGATATGCAACCCGTTTTTCAAAATGAGGAAAGCACGTCGCCAAAAAGACAGCTGTTCCTAACAACGGGTGATTAAGTTCTCCCGGGCATGGATTACTTTACATCCGTGCACCCTCGATCTAGTGTACGCTTCAGTGCATTATTTCTTGATTCAGAAGAGAAGTCTTCTTTTACCAAAAAAAAATTTTCCCATCTATGATTCTTCAGGAAAATAATTTGTATCTAAAATGGTGGTTTAAAACAGTATTTGAAAATCAATCGAACCTAATTTTTTCCCATAAAATTTGCCACTCAATCTATAAAAAAAGGTTTAATTTTTCATAAAATTTTAAATTGATAACGGGTCATAGATTGAGGGGGAGAGTGATTTCAAATTTTATTTTAGATCATCAAATGGTATCTTTGTATGGTTCAAGTAATGAATAAACATGTGTTGTTATGTGTCAGAATATGAATCTTTTCATGAGTTTCTCGCTAAACTCCAAATCATTTATAAACTCATCATTTCTGACACTAACAATCTCCCTCATTGATTGAGGGGGAGCATAGTAATGTTTCATTATCAGTATATATTGAATCAGACCACATTTTCTCCCAAATTTTCTAAATTATTTAAATCAATTGGGATCACAAATCTCAAAAGGTTTGAAATTTTTGATCGGGGGAGAGAATGTGATTTAAATATGAAACCTGATAAAATGTGATCTTTTGGACTCAAGTGTAGACTCTCTCATATGTTCTAAAATCTTTCGTATATCGATGCACATATTGAGGGGGAGCGAATGATTTATGATGGTAATTGTGGAAGAATAGACAAGAACGACCTTGCATTTACTTTATTGGAGTTATAAGGATGATAAGGTTAGGTATTCGTTCCCACGATCCCGCCAGAGACGGAGGGATCTACCAAGGGACAATCCATTAGTTAGTGTAGAAGTCCTTAGGTATGATTAAAAAAGGAGCAATGTAAGAATAAGGGAAGAGTGCCGACTGAGATGGATCTGGTACTAAAACAAACCCAAAAAGATACTAGTGATGAAGTCTCGGTAAGCGCTGAAGGGGTTGAAGAATGAAAAAGAAATGTAAAGATAAAGGGTGAAAAGAAAGATGCCCTCCTTACACTTTTGGCAGAAATCGGGTCAATACATATGCTGTCAGAATCACTTAGTTGATTGCTGACATTGAAGAAAAGTATCATGGACCCAGTGATACGCTGCACAACCCTCCCTAGCTACTCAAGGTCCCTCAAAGGACTCTTGTTTCATTTGTCACGGAGATTAATACATTTCTATCATCTCTCTCACTCCGAGTTAGACGATATTGAAAAGGTGGCAGTCCTCTCCAGCCTCCGATCACTAAATAAAAATGCACTATTGAGTCTAGAGCCAAGAGATCATCCACTAATCTCATTAGGACACACTTTCAATATACTTGCTGTTTCATACACCGTGAAAAGCAAGGAAACATATATTAAGAGTGTTGGGAATTAAATATTCTGAAGATTAGTATTGGGAATTAAATGTTCACAAGGTCAGTACTGCTCAAGGAATACAATAAATGTTGATTCTACTGCTAGTGTATTTGATTCTACTGCTAGTGTTGAAGATACTACTGCTAGAGTAGAAGATACTACTGCTGAGTGGATAACTATTGCGTATTCTACTGCGGAGTAGATAAGTATGAAAAAGATATTTTTGTATAAAAGTTAAATATATACGATAGATAATATCTTTGATATGTGTTCAGTCAACAAGTTGTAAACACAGAACATGTTGTATCTTAGCTACTGACATACACAAGCTAGCAAGTAGTCGAATACTCAAGTGTGCATGTGCTTAGATATTACATATATAGAGAGTTAGTCATAAGTTAGAATGTGACTGAGTAGAGATAATATAATAGAAAATAGTTTTCTTTGTAATAGAGATTCAAGGTTTGTAACCCTACTGATAGTGAAGATCACTCGTATTATTCTCAATAATATTGAATCGTTTGATGTTATATTTTATGTGTTCATTATTCAAATAACAAGCATCACTGTTCCATTTCCAATAACAATATCCTTCTAAGTGTGGTTAAGTAGATTCCGCATACTTAATCATATTCACTCAAAGTATCATATACACACGTTACAAAGGACTAACATCCTCATAGTGTATTTAAAACAATCCTCACAAGTGATAAAGGGTTGTTTGATCCTCTCAAAGAGTCCTACGCATTATCCTTGTGGTATTGCCAGAACATCCGAGTGATACGTAAAGTATTCACAATGAAGATGGAAATCCTTCTAGCGCCAACATCAATAAAGCTCTTGGTAGGTGACATGTGAGATTCTTCATGGATCAAACTAGTGACAACTGGAAAGAAACGATGGGGCGATTCACATTTGAATCAAACTTGTTCCAGGAAATGGATTGACGGATGCTTTTGGAAAACCTTTCAATGTGCTCACCAACTGAGTTTCGAGCACATTGATTGTGAAAATTTTCAAACAAAAGTTTTTATGACAGAAATGTGATTCAATTTATAAAACCCTCGTCGTGTTGCATAAAATGTTTATCCAGTGACACGCGAGTGATTTTTCTAATCAATTTCTCATCAATCAGTGGGTATTTAATTCACTGATTCACTCTACCGTGCTTTCTGCTTTGAGACATTCCGGTATGAGAACATGCTTTGTATGATGATTCTGATGTTAATTCAAGGAGAATTTTCTTTAAAGGGGATTCTACCTGATCACTGGTCGGTCCTCACGGAACCGAAGGTTAATCTAACCACACCGAGCGAATGACAAAGCCATATTCGTTCTCCAACTTTATTGCTAACTGTTTTATTTCAGATTTATATAAAGATGGTGATGGTGGTACCTAATTCCAGCAGAGACATGTCAATCCACACCCCATGCTCACATGACCAATTCATTATCAAAGGATCATGAAAATTGAGAGACTTACAACAATGCTTCCGTAACTCTGATGCAAAGTCTCCTGATCCAGAAAAGTGTGAGCATGTCGGTCCAATGGTCACTACATCACATGAAGGCGATACTACAAAGTATGAACTTGGAGATTTACAATGGCTGATGATCTCAAAGAATGCTCAAAGATCACATATTCCAAAGGAACATTAATCACAAGATCATTGCTTGAAGTACAAAGATTAAAGACCTTAAAGAATCAAAGACTACAAGCTAGGAAATTAAGTTCATTGGAATGCTAGAATTCAAATTGTAATTTTCGGGGTGACCTCCCTTAGGGGTAGATTGTTAGGAATATAAATATTCATATGAAAGACTCAGTCACCCCGAGTATCTATTAGCATTAAGTTAGCTCGTAGACTTATTAGTATTAGTTGAGTTATCATAATATTATTTTAGTCATAGTAATATTTGTGGTATTGGGTCGGGTCTTTACCCACTGTCAGCTCAATCCACAGCCCATGTGGGGCGTTTATTGTAAGAAGTATATATACCCTTTCCATGCCATGGGAAGGGTTGGTTGTTTCATAATACACACACACCAGAAGGTGTTTTTCTCTCACTAGAAACTTCCCACTCTACTATCTCTCTCTATCTAACTCTAACCATGAAGAACATGTTCTTCCATAACCCAAGACCTCCTGAATCCCACACAATCAACATAAACACGATCCTACACACATCACAAGATAAACAACACCATGATATCATCATAATATAGCACGCATTCAACATCAATAATAGTACATCACCAAAATACATCATAGATTTAATACTTGCTGTAAATCTTACAAGATATGCAAAACGATTACAAGTTTCTGATAAAATCTACTAACTAAAACTATTCAGTTTAGTACGTACAGAGGTAAACTGTAGGATATTCACAATCAAAGAACACACGATTTGGGGTAGAAATATGGATCGAATGATATAAGAACTAGAGAGAGAAAGTGGGAACTTCTAGAGAGAGAAATACTATGTGTATATTAGCTTGAAGTAAATGAGAGTTCCAACCCTTCCCTTGCAAGGGAAGGGGTATTTATACTTACTACATAATATGCCCCTAGCGGGCTGTGGAGAGAGCTGACAGAGGGTAAAGACCCGACCCACTCCACAATACTAATTAATAACTAATCTACTAATAATATTACTGATAATCCTATGAGCTATGATGTGCTAATAAGTACTCGGGGTAATCGAGTCTTCAGCTGAATATTCATATTCCTAACAATCTCCCCCTAAGGGAGGTCACCCCAGAAGTAATGTTTTGAATTTCAGCACTTCTTCCTTGGATCTTGACTTCATAGCTCGTAACCATTGATTCTTCAATTTCATAGATCGTTGTGCATACAGCCGTGATCTTCAGATGACTTCTCTTTTGTCTTGGATGAACTTTGAGTAATCTTTGAAAGTATCATCCCACTTGAGTCTCCAAGTCTTCTTTCAGTAGTAGGTCTCCATGTGATGAAATATACTTAGAGCCGACATGCTCACACTAATCAGGGTCATGATCTTCAGCATCAGAGTTAGCAGAAGCTGTGTTGAAGGTCTTTTGGTTGATCATGACTTTGTTGAATTATAGTGATGATGTAGTGTGAACATGTGGTAATGGATTGGCATCTTTTCTGCAACCAGCTACAACAGCAACCAGCTACAGCATTCCTCAGCTACAATTGCCAGAAGTTCCTGCATACGACAGTTAGCAACAAATCGACCGGTACTTACAAGTTCGGACTTTGAGATTGTTAACAGCATAGTGTGAAAACCCTCTCTAATCCTTACCAAGACCGTTCCTAATCGAAAACCCAAAGAGGGCTTTTTAAGATTTTACCGTAGTACATCAACGATTAGGTGAGTCATTGGAGGTCACTCCACGACTGTAGACCGTCTGATACTATCGTGACCACTAAGCGCAATCCATAAGGAATTACCAAAGTGACCTGCATTCAGAGCTGTTTGATGATGACCCTGGCAGGAATTTCCATTCAACCATTGAGAATTACATAAGTAAGTTCTCTCATAAATGTTCTGGCAGATTGCTGAGATCTGCGTAGGACTCATAAGATTACATCTGGTGTTCTTAATGTTGAACTACCAATGTAGAAGTAATTCGTGTCCCTATGAGATCTTATTATGCATCTCGTGGCTCTAGACTCAATTGTGCATTTTGATTTGGTGATCGGAGGCTGGAGAGGACTGCCACCTTTTCAATATCATCTAACTTGGAGTGAGAGAGACAATAGAAATGTATTGTTCTCCGTGACAAGTGAAACAAGAGTCCTTTAAGGGACCTTGAGTGGCTAGGGAGGGTTGTGCAGCGTATCACTGGGTCCATGATACTTTGTCTTCAATGCCAGCAATCAACTAAGTGATTCTGACAGCATATGTATTGACCCGGTTTCTGCCTAAGTTGTAAGGAGGGCTATTTCTTTTCACCCTTTATCTTTACAATTCTTTTTCATTCTTCAACCCCTTCAGTGCTTACCGAGACTTCATAACTAGCACCTTGTTGGGTTTATTCCAGTGTTAGCTCCATCTCAGTCGGCACTCTTCCCTTATACACATTTCTCCTTTTTAATCATACCTAAGGACTTCTACACTAACTAGTGGATTGTCCCTGGGTAGATCCCTCCGGCTCTGGCGGGATCGTGGGAACTTGAACCTAACCTTACCATCCTTATAACTCCATGCATTAAATAAAATGGTCGGTCTTTGGTGTACTTCCATGATTGCCATAAAGCCAAATCCTTGAAAAATCTCTCAAAGTGTTCATTATTCTGAAAACACATTTTTGCTAACACTTGAGAGTTTTATATTTTTCAAATGCTCCCCCTCAACATGTGCTCGAGTGATAGTTTTATAAATTTGCACATGTTAGGTAGAGCCCGCACTTTTTGAATTGATCCACTTTCAGTGAACATGACCGATTCGAGACACGCTTACATCACTAGTTAGACTAGCTTGAAATTATTACCCGGCCTGGTCAAGTCCACAGAAAGTTTCTCGAAATGGTACACTCTACTCAGATACATCTTTTTCGAGACACGCTTACATCACTGGTTAGACCAGCTTGAAATTATTACCCGGCCAAGACGTATCCTTTCGATTGATGACAGTTCAAGTTTCGTCAATTCATTGGTTAATTCTGAGTCACGGTCACATGAGATGCCAAATCCTTTGCTCCCCCTCAATATGTGCATTGATATACAAAATGGTTTAGCACATACGGGAGAGCTTACATTAACTTCCAAATCATCACATTTTATCAGAATTTCATATTTAAATCACATTCTCTCCCCCGATCAAAAATTTCAAACCATTTGAGATTTGTGATCCCAATTGATTTAAATAAGTTTAGAAAATTTGGGAGAAAATGTGGTCAGGTTTAAATGTATTCTGATTTAGGAGCATACTATGCTCCCCCTTAAACCACAAGGGAGATTCACTTGTTAATATACACAGATCACACATAGAGTATTACAAGATTAGTGGAGAGTACATCATATAATTACAAGTGTCCAACAAAAGGATAACATCACTACAAAGACCACTTATGGAGAGAATCAGCTCATGTCGTTCTTTCCAGCAATCTGTAATCTCCTTCACGAACTCTACCACCAACGAAGCTTTCCAGGTTGCGAAAGATCCTTCTTGTTTTCAGCCTTCGCTCTATGGCTCTCATAAACTCTTTACTCCTTTGTACATCCAGATCAGTCCAGAAATGAGTGTTCAATTGTGGGTTGTAAGGATTTATCTTGACGTCTTTAACCCTGAAATCCAGTGCTTCATCGATCATTCTCAGGGTACCATCGCTGAATTTATGAATCTCACTGAGTTGCATCATCATAGGAGTTCCATGCTGGTCAGTGAACTTGACGGCTCTTGGAGATTCGATTACTTTAAAGTCGTGAATGTACTCGAGACCCTTACGTTCCCAATTCGGCTTGGTGAGATTGAGTTTGGTCTGGTAGCTCTCAATCCTTAGTTGAAAATCACTTACCCTTTGCCTGATGACAAGACCCCGGATCCATAAATTGACAGCAGCAGCAAGCGCCTTCTTGTCAGGGGAGGATTGTTGGGCTATGAAATATCAAAGTACTGCTGAAAGTCAAAGTATTGCTACTCAAGTCAAAGTACTGCTGTTCGACTAAAGTACTGCTGCTCGTTGAAGGACTGCTATGCAAATAGTTTAAGGACTAATGTGTAATTCTAGAATGTTCGTATTAGATTAGAGTTATAATTAGAATTACTTGTTATTCAAGTTTGTAAACCGACTAGGGTTCTCCTTGTGCCTATAAAAGGATCCCTAGGTTGGCATTAGAGATATGCGATTAGAGATATACGATTATTAGAAGTATTAGAGTTTAGAGTTTGTTAGTGAATCTGTGTAAGAAAGCAGGTTCAAGGTTTTAATAATATTCAAAGTCGTTTATTAATTCTTCTTAGCTTTGTTGAAGTAGATTCCGCATACTTAGCAAAGTATATCAGTGTTTCATTATTAATAGTTTTGAATTCATTCAAAGTTGTTAAACCGTAGACAAGCTACAAGTTAGTTTGGTCAGAGTATATCGATCCAACAAGTGGTATCAGAGCTTGTGTGGAGACTCTGATTAAGAAGAAACCCTTAAAACCGATTTATCAACAAACCCTCAACAATGTCGACTGAAGCTGCACCTATCCCATCCATTACCTCACTCAGAATACCTATCATCAAGAAGGGAGAATATGATCTCTGGAGCATGAAGATGAGGCAGTACCTTGCTATTACTGACCATGCTCTATGGGATGTAATTGTCAATGGTAATGTTGTTCTTGATGAACCTCTACAAGTTGAAGGACAACCCAAACCACCTCAACCAACCTTACCAGCAGCTACAAAGAGAAATCAAGATAAGGCTCTTAACATACTGCTGTCTGCTATTCCTGATGGTCACCTACTGAAGTTCCATGATGCTAAGGATGCAAAACAATTATGGGCTGCGATCAAGACAAGATTTGGAGGTAATGATGCTTCAAAGAAGATGCATAGAAACTTATTGAAGCAGCAGTTTGAAACCTTCACTGTTGGTGAAAGAGAAAGTCTTGATGCTGCCTATGACAGATTCCAAAATCTACTTAGTATGCTAGAACTGTATGGAGCAGAGGTATCTGTTGAAGATGCAAATTTGAAGTTCTTAAGGAGTTTGCCGTCTGTCTGGCATGTGGTTGCTACTATGATTAGAGGACAACCTGGATTGGAGTCTATGGACTTTGATGATCTCTATAACTATTTGAAAGTGTACGAGCAAGAGATGAATGGTCACAGTTCTCAGAAAACTCACAACATAGCTTTTGTGTCTTCTGAAAACAGAAGCAGTACTTCCACTAAAAGTACTGCTTATCCTTCTCAAAGTACTGTTGGTGATTCACAGCATGTACAGCATGTTTGCACAACCACAACTACTCCCAACCCATCACCAACAAACAACACCAATTCTGATGAAGTTGTATGTTCCTTCTTTGCACAACAAGCCACTTTACCTGTTACCTATCAAGAAGACTTGTTGCAAATTGAAGAAGATGCTTTAGAGGAGATTGACATAAGATGGCAAGTAGCTATGATCACTGCTAGGATCAAGAAGTTCATGAACAAGACAGGAAGGGGAATTGATTTCAAAGCCAAACAAGGTATAACTTTTGACAAATCCAAGATTGAATGTTTCAATTGTCAAAAGTTTGGACACTTTGCAAGGGAATGCAAGTTTGCAAAATATCAGGCAAACAGGATGATTGAACAACCCAAGGTTGAAAGAAAGGAGGTTCCTATTACTGAATCACAACCAAAAGCTTTGGTGGCTCAAGAAAATTTAGCAGAGATTGACTGGAGTGCTGAATTTGATGATGAACCTATAACCTATTCTATGGTTGCAATGGAAGAGTTTGATTGGGGCACAGCTTTTGATGAGGAACCAGGATATGCTGCTTTGGAATCAAGAGATGGTCTTGGAAGCTTTGACTGGAGCTTGGAGGATGAAGATGAACCTGTTCAGATTGCTATGGTAGCCACTTCACCAAGTTCATCCAATGTCTCTGAGGTATGCTCTAAGTGTAATGATGTTTATCAAAAGTTGCTTAAAGAATATGTGACTGAAAGAGATAATTGTAGAATAGCTAGGTTTGAGGTAGCTGGTTATCAATTAACTTTAGAGTCAATGGAAGCCAAAATATTAACACATGAAAATAATGAAATGGCTTGGGCAGAAAAATATGAGCAACAAGATTATCAATTGAAATTAAGTGAATGGAAGTTAGGATGTAAGGTGTCTGAATTAGAAAAGATTACTAAGGAAAGAGATACTTTGTTAGAAAAACTTGGTAGTATTAAACAGGCTGGTCTATCACATGTTCAATTTGTTGAAAAACAAAGAGTCATAAACAGTAGAGCTGGACTAGGTTATGGTGAAGATAGTAGTTCAGATGAGACCTCACCTAGTGATAAGGAAGAGACCCCACCTAGTGCTAAGGAAGAGATTCCACATAGTGATGATGACCTTACAAGCTCAGAAGAAAACACATCTAGGAATGAGGAACCACTTAGTGAATCACCTCCTGAGTTTAAGAAAGATAAGGAGTATCACTCAGTTCCTCCACCCACTGGTCAGTTTCAACCTCTTAGGACAGATGTTTCTCGTTATGGTGTAGACAACCTAGAGTTTAGGAAGAAGCTTAATGGTCAATTTAGTTCTGAGAAACCTAAGAATGATTTTCAAAGGGGTAATGATCAAAAGTTTCCTACAGTTTTTCAAAAACAAGTAGTACCTCCAAAAACTTTTCAAAGTACTGCTGGACATTCATCAGTACCTCCAAGAGAAACTTTTCAAAATACTGCTCACTATAGGAAATCTTTTAATCATAGAAGAGGATTTGGGAATACGGAGAGAAAGTTATGTTATGTATGCTATAGTCCTGATCACTTGATTAAGCACTGTGACTTACACTCAGAATACTTAAGTCAGTTTCCAAGGAATAGATCTACCACCCATAAGCCAAGAGAGACTAGACCAGTTTGGAAACACTCAAATAGGGTCAACCATAGTAACTTCTCAAAAGACTATAGGTACCCTCACCAGAAAAGAATGTTTTCCAAATCACCAGTACCTTCACACACTGATAAGTCTCAAGAAGTATCTTCTCAAAGGACTGATAAGTTTTCACCCACTCATGGTACTGCTAACACTTTTTCACATAGAAGACCTAAGAGATTCAATTCATATAAAAGGTCTTACAACTCAAGCAGAGTACCTAAATCAGAGAAACCTAAAGTCAAACGAAATTGGGTTAAGAAAGAAAGTACTGATGGGGAACAAGAAGTACTTTCATCAGATAAGGGTGAAACAGGGAGTGTTGTTGATATTACAACACAGGACATGGGACCAACTCAAATAATCATTGACCATGCCTTTAAAACCAGTGGAGATTACATACTGAAGGAATTCAAGTATGTCACTCCACAAGGGGAATACAAGTCAGTAATGGCTTGGGTTCCTAAAAGAAACTAACCCTTTTCTTTAATGTGCAGGGCAACCCAGAGGAGGAGCTTAAAGATCATATTATTGTTGATAGTGGTTGCTCTGGCAGCATAACAGGGGACAAGGAGATCCTGTCAGATTTTAAGGCATATTATGGAGGAAGAGTTGCATTTGGTAATGATCCTGATGGAGGAAGAATCACTGGCAAAGGAACAATCAAGGCTGGATGTATTGATTTTGAGAATGTTAGATATGTGAAGGAGCTCAAGTTCAATCTTTTGTTAGTATCTCAAATTTGTGACAAGAAGTACCCAATTCTGTTCACTGATACAGAATGTCTCATTCTCTCCCCTGAGTTCAAATTTGTTGATGATCAGTTGGTAACATTGAGAATACCAAGAACCAATGATGTATACAGTTTAGACTTAAAGAGTCTCAATTCTGCTGGAAGAGCAACATGTTTAGTAGCAAAGGCATCATTGGAAGAAGCACATCTGTGGCACAGAAGACTAGGTCATGTTAATTTTAAAAACATCAACAAGCTGGTCAAAGGAAATTTAGTTAGAGGTTTACCTTCCAAAACATTCAAGACTGATCATTCATGTTTGGCTTGCAAGAAGGGTAAACAACATAAAGCTTCATGTAAGAAGCTTGGGGAAAGAGATATTAGAGAACCTTTGGAGTTGCTACACATGGATCTGTTTGGACCAGTTTCAGTAGAAAGTTTAAACAAGAAGAAGTACTGCTTGGTTGTGACAGATGATTGTAGCAGATTTAGTTGGGTCTTTTTCTTGGGATTCAAAGATGAAACCTTTGATGCTATCCATGACCTGATAGTAGCCCTTGAAAATCAATTAAGACTCAAAGTAAGAGGTATTAGATGTGACAATGGAACAGAATTCAAGAACAAGCATATGGATGAATTCTGTGCAAAGAAAGGGATCAAGAGAGAGTTTAGTATTGCTAGAACACCACAGCAGAATGGTGTTGCAGAAAGAAAGAACAGGACTTTGATAGAAGCAGCTAGAACAATGCTTGCAGATTCCCAATTACCTATTCTCTTTTGGGCTGAAGCCATAAGTACTGCTTGCTATGTGTTAAATAGAGTTTTAGTAACTAAACCTCAGATGAAGACACCTTATGAGTTACTAATGGGAAAGAAACCAAACATTCGTTTTCTAAAACCTTTTGGCTGCTCTCTGACTATTCTAAATACCATTGACTCTCTGGGAAAATTTGATGGTAAGTCAGATGAAGGATATTTATTGGGTTATTGTACAAATAGCAAAGGATTTAGAGTCTATAACAGGAATACCAAAAAGGTACAAGATTGTCTTCATGTTGAATTTTTGGAAGATAAGGAAACTCAGAAAAGTAAAGGTCCTGATTGGATGTTTGATCTTGATCTCAAGTTCACACCATCTATGAATTATGTTCCTGTTAGAGAAGAGAATCAGGCTAATTACAAAGAAGATGATTCACAGTACATTGTTCATGGAGTCAATGTTACACCAGAAGATGTTCCTGACAAAGAACCTGAAGTTACTATTGAGGAACAAAGTACTGCTCAACCAACTAATACAGTATCTGATGAAGATCAAGCCATACAAGATGAACTTAATAGGATGCTTTTTCAAGAAACTATAGCACAATCCTATGAAGATGAACAAAGGAAGGCTTATGATGCTGCAAAGAAACAAGGTAAATTTCAAGATACTGCCCACAGTACTTTAGATCAAAATACTGCTGATCCTTTTGACAGTACTTCTGGTGTGTTAGAGCAATCAAATTGGAACAATGCTGATGATTCCAATGTTGATGTTGATGATTTAATTAATGCTAACATTCCTGGATTAGAAGAAGTTGATGATGAGCTTAATCCAGAAGGTATTTTCTCCAATGAAGGCATTGATTTTACTAACTTGGAGTCTGATCTTCCAGTACCACCAACTCCTACATTGAGAGTTCATAAAGCTCATCCTCAAAGTAACATTATTGGATCACCCTCTTCAGGAGTGATTACAAGGAACAAAGTTAAAGGACTTTCTAAGCAACATACTGCTCTACTTAGCTTTGTTTACAAACAAAACAGGATGAATCACAAGGATCAACAAACATGCCTGTTTGCTTGCTTTCTATCTCAAGAAGAACCCAAGAAGGTAGCTCAAGCTTTAGCTGATGAAAGTTGGGTTGAAGCCATGCAAGAGGAGCTTCTACAATTCAAGCTTCAAGAAGTCTGGGTATTGTGTGATTTACCAGATGGCAAAAGAGTCATTGGTACAAGATGGGTTTTCAAAATCAAAAGAGATGAAAGAGGTAATGTTATCAAAAATAAAGCTAGATTGGTTGCACAAGGATATCACCAAGAAGAAGGAGTGGATTATGATGAAGTGTTTGCTCCTGTTGCAAGGATAGAGGCAATAAGGTTATTTCTTGCCTTTGCATCATACATGGGATTTCCTGTCTACCAAATGGATGTGAAAAGTGCTTTCCTTTATGGCACAATTTCTGAGGAAGTTTATGTTAAACAACCTCCTGGTTTTGAAGATCCTGCACATCCAAACAAAGTCTACAAAGTGATCAAGGCACTGTATGGCCTTCATCAAGCTCCCAGAGCTTGGTATGAGCGACTCTCAAATTTTCTATTACAACATGGTTATAGGAGAGGATCAATTGATAAGACTTTGTTCATCAAGAGGGATAAGAAAGACATTATGTTAGTCCAAGTATATGTGGATGATATTATATTTGGAGCCACAAAGAAGTCTATGGTGAAAGAATTTGAAGATCTTATGCAGAAGGAGTTTCAAATGAGTTCTATGGGAGAATTAACTTTCTTTTTGGGTCTTCAAGTTAGACAAACAAGAGATGGAATCTTCATTAACCAAGAAAAATATGTTGCAGACATACTTAAAAGATTTGACCTTCCAAATCTCAGGCCTGCCACCACACCCATTGATAAAAATAAACCCTTAGGCAAGGATGAAGATGGACAAGCTGTGGATGTCAAGCTTTACAGATCTATGATTGGTTGTCTTATGTACTTAACTGCATCAAGACCTGACATCATGTTTGCTGTTTGCTTGTGTGCAAGATTTCAGGTTACACCAAAGGTTTCCCATATGTATGCAGTCAAGAGGATTTTTAGATATCTCAAGCATCAACCAAAGTTAGGATTATGGTATCCTAAGGAGTCACCTTTTCACTTGGAAGCCTTTTCAGATAGTGACTATGCAGGGGATAACTATGATAGAAGATCAACCTCAGGAGGATGTCAATATCTTGGTAGAAGATTAGTCTCCTGGCAATGTAAGAAGCAAACCATTGCTGCAACCTCCTCTACTGAAGCAGAATATGTTGCTGCTGCTAGCTGTTGTGGACAAGTTTTGTGGATGCAAAATCAACTCTTGGATTATGGATTCAACTTCAAAAATACTCCTATCAATATTGATAATGAGAGTACCATCTGCATTGTGAAGAATCTAGTTTATCACTCCAAGACCAAGCATATTCAGATTAGGCATCACTTCATTCGGGATTGTTATGAGCACAGGCTTATAAATGTGGTCAAGGTTCACACAGATGATAATGTAGCTGATCTACTCACTAAGGGATTTGATGTTTCAAGATTCAACCACTTAGTTGTGAGCATTGGGATGATTAACTACTAGGCTACATTTGAGGGGAGGCTTTAGTATTAATTAGTATACTTTCTTTTAGTTCTTAATGAAAGTATTGGTTTTTAGTAATTTAGTTTAGCCTATATGTTGTATTTGAGGGGAGGCAACATAAGCTATTAGTTAGAACTTAAGCATGAACCATTTACAAGTTCTTGGTTTTAGTTTGGAGTATTGATTATGGATAAGAAGATGGAACGTACTGCTTTGTTGCTTAAAGTACTGCTTCAGCAACGTACTGCTTCAACGTACTGCTTACGTGGACGTACTGTTCCAACGGTCAAAAATTTGTGGGGCTACGGTTAATTAATTCCTTACGGCGGAGATAATAAGTTAATCCAAACGGTAACTTTATTATTATGAGTTTGATTTATTTCCATCCTATTTAAAGAAACTCACACCTATTTCCCCGCCTTTTACCGTATTTGAGATCCCTCATTCGCTTTTACACCACAATCTTTTTATCGAAACACAACCTCAAAGAGAATTCTTCTCTACCACTCATCATGGCTAATCGACTCACTGTCAGCAAACACAATATGATCGCTAACTTGGACAAGACAAGGGATAATGTTGATTTTCATGCGATCATTGATTTTTTAACTGGGTCTTCCATCAACTACTCTATTTTAGTTGACCCTGATGTTATTGGTCCTTGGATGCAAGAATTTTGGGCTACTGCAACGATTGAAGATGATTCGTTGATTAGGGCTACGGTTGCTGGATGAACTATTCGGATTTTTGAGGCCACGATTAGGGATGTTTTGATGTTTAATGATGAAGGGGGGGCTGTTCGTTTTGAAAAACAAGTGCTTTGGGATACTTTAAGTGATATAGGTTATGAAGGCGATCTGACGAAACTTACTTTTCAAAAGCCTTTGTTTTGTTCTCATTGGAAGTACCTCATTCACGTTTTACTTCATTGTTTAAGTCCCAAAAGTACTTATTTTGATCAATTTGGTCAAAATATTGCATCTGCATTAGTGGGTTTGGCTACCGATCGAAAATTCAATTTTTCAAGACTAATTCTTGATGGTATGCTTACACATATTGCTAATGGTTCGCCATTTTTAATGTATCCAAGGTTTGTTCAGTTATTCTTGAACAATCAACTTGAGGATCTCCCTAAACCTCAAAGTTTTTTACCCACAGTCAAACTTCCATCAAAGGTGTTTACTTTTCTATCTAAACAAAGTGTCAAGTTTTCTGGAACCAACACACCTTTGACTGCTCATATATTGGGAGTTGCACAAGTTGTTAGAGATGCAGAGCAAGAGCAAGAGCAAGAAGCAAATTCTGCATCAGCAAGCCAAGAGTCTCCAGTTTCAAGAGAAGTTAGTATTCCTCAACCTACTTCTTCTCAACATACTGCTTCTCCACATTATGTTACTAGGGAAGATACTGCTCCTATGGACATTCCTACTCATGAGGAGTCAGACCAAGGTATGAATCCACCACCATCTCCTAATGATTATTCTTCCACAAATATGTCTAAGCACTTTGAAGAAGGAGAGACAGCAATGGATAACTATGCTTTAACAAGGGAGTTAAAGAGGCTGAAAAAGGAGAGTGAGGCTCAAGCTGCTAAGATAGTCAAATTAAAGACTAAGTTTCAAAGATTAAAGAGGTATGTTTGGCCACTAGTTCAACACCATAGATTATGGGTAAAGTCTCAGAAGCAGAGTGGTCGGATACCTACGAAGTCTTCTAAGTCAAAGAAGAAAAAGTCAAAGAAGCAATCTTCATTCCAATTGGGGAGGAATTTAGAGAATTTGAATGAAGATGCTGGTTTTGAACAAGATGCTGGTTTTGAACAAGATGCTGGATTTATGGATGATACTCAGAGGACACCACCTGAAAATATTCCTCAAGATACTGTTGAGAGGAAGAGTGATGAAACAGAGCAAATAAATTTGGAAGAAGCTGCTGTTGAAGTAAAAAGTGGTGATACTGAGGAAATAATCTTGGAAGGAGCTGAAGCTGAAAGTACTGCTCAACAAGGTACTGAGAGGCAATTTACTATTACACCTAGAACCTTAGATTTTGAAGAAGATATTGGTCCTTCAATTCAAGTTCAAGAGGAAGTTGGCCCTTCTAAACCAGCTCAGGAAGAAGATGTTATAGCTCATACTAACAGTGATGATGAAACAATTGCTAACATTATGCTTAATATGTCAAGTCAAAGAGGCATCAGTATTCATGAGGTTGAACAACAACATCATACTTCTTCTCAACCTGCACAAGAGATAGATCCAAAAGATAAAGGCAAAGGGATCTTGGTAGAAAAGAAGAAGAAGAAGATGACATTGGCACAATTAAGACAAATTCAGATTGCCAAAAATGAGGAAGCAGCTAGAATATTGCAAGCAGAGATAGATGCTGAAGAATCAAGGAAGATTGTTCCATCAAAAAGGCCAATTAGTAAAGCTAGAGAAAGGAATGATATGATGGCTTATCTGAAAGGTCAAGGATATACAGGTTTAGTTAGATTGACATATACAGAGATGAAGGATCTGTATGATGCTGTTAGAGAGGCTATAGAAAAAGATCTTGCAAGCATTATTTCTTTTGAAGATAAGGAGCTTGAAGATAAAAGAAAGGAAAGAGCTGTTACAAGAAGCTTAAAGAGGAAAAGAACTACTGATGAACAGCCATCAAAGAAGTTCAAGGAAACTGTTGAATTGAGAACAGATACAGTTGATGAGCTCAGGAATTATCTTAGAGTTGTTGACTTTGAAAATCCAAAATTGAAAGAAGATACTGATAAGAAGTCAAAGATATCTACTTTTTCAGTTGTAGAATCTAAAGAAGGAGATTATCTGATCTTTCATAGACAAGATGGAAGTTTTAGAGTGTTCAATTCATTATGGGATATACTAAATCTGATTGATAAAGATGATATGCTTCAGTTATATCTCCAAGTGCAAACTTATTTTGAGCATATTCCACCACAAGGAGTAGGTTTGATATTGTTAGGAGATCTCACAACAATCTGGGAGACAGAGGAAACAAAGGACAATACTTTGTGGGAAGATCAAGACAACTGGGAGATTAACAGATGGAGATTCTTTGAGTCAGTTGGAATACATGTTTTGGAGTTAGAAGATGGCACTATGATTCATATGCTAGCAGAACAGAGATATCCACTCACAAGAGATCTGATGATCAGGATGCTAGAGCATGGAATGGAAGTGGAACAAGAAGATGAAGTAGCATTGATGGTCATAAAATTATTCATCAAGTGGACAACAGAATCTGAAGATTAATGCATAACTACTGGTATGGTTTAATTATTATATAAATCTTTTGAAAAATATGTACTTTTTTCAATGTACTGCTGGTCAGACAGTACTTTCTCAAAGTACTGCTTGCAGCATAAAACCAGTAAAGTCTTTTGATAAAATTAGTAATTTTTGATAAGTGCAAAAACATTTTGAAGCACAAAGATTAAATAGCAACAAATGGTTTTGAAAGCAACAGCATGGTGTTAGTACTTGTACTACACAACAAATGGTAATCAACTCACCATGTTTAATAAACAAGAAAGAGTTTGACTCATCATGAGGGTACGGCTCTGATGTGATTATCAAATCCGTTTTTAGTTGGCAATTTACTAAAAATTGTATGGTTTTCAACTCACCATATCTATATTAGTGAAGAGTTGGCTAGCCCACAAGATAATGGCTTTGTGGTAAAGGCTGTGGAAAACCATTATATGGTAATTAGTTCACCATGGTAGTGATTGTACTAAAAGAACTAGCTAGTCCAAAAGCAAACGGCTATTTGGTAAAGACTACTCTAATCCGTTGATAGCTGATGATTTGCTAAAAATCATATGGTTATCAATGTACCATGGTTTTTCCTAAATCTAAACATTGGCTACTCCAGAGTTAATGGCTTTGGTAAAGAGACATCAAAATCCATTAAGTTTTCAATGATTCACCTCTCACAGGAGTTAACACACCTGGAAGTGATGAGAATAGTATGAAACTTTTAAGATCTGATGTACATATTGCCAATATGATGCTGTGTTGCTGAAAAGATATGATGCTGAAAAGAGTTGTTGCTGATGAAGATTGAAGATACTGATTGCATTGATGATGACAAAACAACAACGAGACAGATTTCAAAGAAACAACCTTTCCTTTAAGATAAAGTGTTGAAGTTAAAGACATACAAAGGAACTTGAAATCAAGCAAGTAGAATTCAAGTTAGGGGAGGATTGTTGGGCTATGAAATATCAAAGTACTGCTGAAAGTCAAAGTATTGCTACTCAAGTCAAAGTACTGCTGTTCGACTAAAGTACTGATGCTCGTTGAAGGACTGCTATGCTAATAGTTTAAGGATTAATGTGTAATTCTAGAATGTTCGTATTAGATTAGAGTTATAATTAGAATTACTTGTTATTTAAGTTTGTAAACCGACTAGGGTTCTCCTTGTGCCTATAAAAGGATCCCTAGGTTGGCATTAGAGATATGCGATTAGAGATATACGATTATTAGAAGTATTAGAGTTTAGAGTTTGTTAGTGAATCTGTGTAAGAAAGCAGGTTCAAGGTTTTAATAATATTCAAAGTCGTTTATTAATTCTTCTTAGCTTTGTTGAAGTAGATTCCGCATACTTAGCAAAGTATATCAGTGTTTCATTATTAATAGTTTTGAATTCATTCAAAGTTGTTAAACCGTAGACAAGCTACAAGTTAGTTTGGTCAGAGTATATCGATCCAACATGTCATGAGGAAGAAGATGATCCAGGTGCCCTTGAAGATTCAGGAGTAAGAGATCCTCGAAGTCACTTGGAGATAGATATTTGAAGTCGCTTTCAGTAATAATATACTCCTTCTGATCAGCACGACGAAGCACTATCCTTTTAAGATACTCATACCCATACATTGGGTGAATTTCAACTTTGATAACACTTAAGATTCTTAGATGTGAGCGTATACCCTGACGACTACCCTCTCCTGCGTGTCGTTCAATGTAGAATCGTTTCTTGTGGAACCACCAATGTGTGACCCCATAAGATGCAGTTAGTTCAAACTTGTATTCTTCATTTGACCATAACTGATCAGGCACCATTTGTTCTAGCCCAATGTCAGGGTAGTGAGCCGCCTTCATCTTGGTAATGGATAATGCCTGTCTGTCACCATTATTCCCGAACCGGAGATAATTCAAATCGTTGTTAAAGAAGAGATCAACTTGAATGTTATTTTGACCTGGTGGACCATCAAAGGGAAGAGGTCGGTTGACGTTGTAGGAAAAGATTCGGTCATCAACTTAATCAGTAAATAGTCTATGACATTCTTCCATTTGATATTGAAGATGATGCACATCAGGATGAAACACTTTGACGATTTCATACGCAGGACCTTCCAAATCTTGGGGAGTGAGATTTGTGATGCCTTTCTTCTTACAGAACCAAGTAATAAATGCCCCCATGTCATTAGTTTTTGCCAGCAATGAGTTCTCTGGAGGTGGGTTGTGTTGCGATGCAATAGCAGCTGCCCAATTGTTTTCAGGAACACTTGTGTCTGATGATGGGAAAGACCAATCTGGTTCAGGAATTGGTTCTCGATCTTCTTCAGGTACGGGTTTCACCCAAGATTCCATGTCTTCCCTGGTAGGGCGCTTTCTAGTGGAGTCTGAGTCATCAGGTGTATCTGCGCGTAAGAATTCCAAACACCATTTTTGATTAGGGTCAACTGTTGGGATATTGGTGTTAGCTGTGACTTCTTCTTCATCAGTTTGAGAGGTCAGATCTTCTACAACCGATTCCTCATTCATGACAAAGTCCTCAGGAACTGGTGAGAATGAGGGCTTAAATTGGGTATCAACAGTTGTCCACGCAAGAGATCCAGCCTTTGAAACTCCCTTAGATGTGCTTGGGCCAGACGAGGTAGTGGCTTGGTCTTTTCCACCAGAAGATGCAGTGGGATGATGATGAGATTGAGCTTGGGTAGACTCTGAAGCTCCTGAAAACCTTGCTGCTCCAGAGCCACCATCAGGTGGAGGAGGTGGAGGAGGATGTGGTGGAGAGCCAGGAGGTGTACGGGGTTTATCTTGTCTCCTTTTCTTCCTTTTCAGTTGTTCTTTCAATTCAGCCATGAGGTAATCCTGATTATCACGATCCATCGATTTTTCCAAGGCTTCGTATAGCCTTTGATGATCTTCGTGGCCTTGAAACTGACCACATTCAAACATTCTGTCATAGAGGATTGATTTCATATCAGTTGTAGGAAGATCTCTGAATCGTGTTTTCATAGGAGCTTCCATTGCCCATTTGACCGCCTCTTCTACATGAGCATTCACAGCTTGTGCCACCTTTTGTTCAATATTAAGCTTTTCCACCTTCAGCAATCTCTGCTCATAATTTTTCATCTTCCGTGACATGTCATCAATGAGCTTTGTGGCGGTAGTTAGTTGTGATGCTAAATTAGATGGTGGTTCTGGAGGGATGGGTGTAGCTGGGGTAGCTTCTGGTGAGGGATTTACTATGATGGTTGCTGTTGTGGAAACAGGAATTGTTATAGGTCTAATACCTGACATGTCTTATTCAATTGGTACAGACACCATCGACTCAACTTCCTTATCATCTTGTGGTTTGTCAGTCTCCGTGGCGTTGTCGTTGGCTTTATCCAGGATGAATTGATCACCATAGTTGAAGTCGGTTTCAAGGTTCTTCAGAGAAGATAGAGTACCAGTAGACCCTGCTGGTTCATTCAGGTGAGACTGCTCATCATCTTTCATTTTCAGATTTACATGAACCCCAGGGTATGTAGAAGCCACAAATTCTTCATGTTGTATTTCTTGTGGAGGTTCTGTAGTGGTTGTTGTTTTCTGATCATGAGTTTCCTTAATGATGTTTTCAGACTCAGCTTCTTTATGAACTTTATCATCTTGGATATCACCTTGGTCTTGTGGATCCTCTATTTCAGTATGTGTGATCTCCATCTCCAACTTCTTCTCCTTGTACAACTGTTCATCGCTTTCAGTATCACTGGAATCTAGAGCAACTTCTAAGCTTAATGACTCTTCTTGCGGTCCTTCAGAAAGGTCAAGTACTCTGGAGGATCCCTGATCACGTTTCCTTAGTACAAATTGTGTTGTTGTCTTGGATGCCGGAGATGATATGGTAAGAAGAGTCTTAGCAGCTTGCACTGCGGTAGCTACTCCTTTTCCTTTGCCCTCTACTTCAGGTAATGGTTTACTGCTCTCAACAACAGGTTCTCTAAGGACTACACCTTTCGTAGCATTCCTTGTTGATTCAGCATGTTCTTTAGCACTGAGCTCCAAGCCTTGTTGTAAAACCAGATCTTCTTCATCTCTTAGACCTAGTTCAGGTACCACCACCTCTTCATCATCAACTTGACCTTTTGTCTTGATTTTCTTAGATCTCAACTTCTTGATTGATGCCTTCTTTTTGATTTTCTTAGCTTTCTTAGGGGCCTCAACTTCAGTGGGTGCATCCTTTCTTTTCCTTGATTTTGATTTAGATTGGGTTTGTTTGATGGATTTCTGGGTTTCTGGTTCAGGGGTTTCAGCTTCACTTCTTACCTTATCAGAGAGAGACTTTTGATATTCCTCTATTTTGCTCAGATAATCCTTATAATAGGAGGCTTGACGAATATCATCTGAAATAAGGAACTCAGGAATAAGCCTTTCAAAGACTTCTTGTTTGGCCCCTTTAGCAGCCCACTTGAGATTTCCCAAAACAAATTCTTCAGAGGACAAATGGAGAGAAGAATCAGTTCTAGGATGGAACTTGTGAAGAGAGTAGAGGTGATGGATTATCATTTTAGTGAATCTGATGCTTGGAATTAACATCTTTCTAACTGACTTCCTGCTGGCCAGATTAGATCCCAGTTTTGCTTTGTCTTCTAGGAAGGTGTGAATGGAGTGAATAAATTCTTCCCAGATTCTTTCAGCGAAATCTATGTTGGAATTTTTTACAATTCCCCACAGCATTTGAAGCACTGGAGCCCTAGGCCTTTCGAAAGCAGAAGTCTTCCCAGTAAGACATAAGTTGATAATGGTGACAATTGTTCTCCATGGTTGATACATATCACTGGTGATTACTGATGACAGCTTGAGAATGGTTGAGGGATAACCCAGATCATTAACGAAGTGGACGAGAGCCTCGGATGAGGGAGGTTGAGTGAAGGGTTTATCAATGACAACAGGTGAGATCTGAAGAGCTTCTCTGAGGGTGTCTTTGGTCAGCTCATACCATTGTTCATCTAACTGACAATGGTAATTCCCAGTTTCTTTGTTGAGTTGAATAGTATTCCAGAACTACTGAATGTATATAGATGGAACGGTTGCACATGCTGTGAATGCCCTGAAGAAAGTGGTTTCCTTTAAGATATCAACTGATATCTTGAAAATAGGATTGGGTTGAGGCCTTATCACATCAATATAACAGTTGCTCCTTCCAATAGGGATCCATTTGTTCTTTGGAAGGATTTGTTCATCTGTAAGAGCAGGAGCTGAGGTTGATGGGGTTGGTTTAGAGGAAGTATTGATCTCAGTATCAGTCATTGGATCTGCACATACACATTCACAGAAAGTCCAGCATACCACTGCTGAGTTAGACGGGAGTCAATCCATGAGGTTAGCACACACAAGGTTACTGAGTTAGACAGAACATCACACCTATTTGCATAAAGCATAAAGCAAATACTAGCATATATGGATATTGCAGAAGACTTAGTGAATCAATTAGCAATTGATTGTGAGTAACCCAATTTGCTACATACATAAAACACTTCATATGGTATTAATCAGCAGAACATAAGTGTAGACAAATTGCACCATTCACAGATCAGGACACATCACAACTATGACAGACGGACAAACCGCATCCATGTGCAGATAGACAAACCGCATCAGTGTGCATATAGACAAACCGCATCCGTGTGCATAAAGACAAACCGCATCCATATGCATATGGACAAACCGCATTCATGCTCATATATACAAACCGCATTCATGAACAAATAGACAAACAGCATCCATAATCCATGAATAAATAGACAACCAGCATCCATAATTATACAGACAAACCGCATCCATGAACATTCATACAAACCGCATCCATGAAAAACTAGACAAACCGCGTCCATAATCATTCAGACAAACAGCATTCATGAACATTCATACAAACCGCATCCATGAAAAACTAGACAAACCGCGTCCATAATCATTCAGACAAACAGCATTCATGAAAATTCATGCAAACCGCATCCATGAATCTAATAGACAAACAGCATCCACAATCCATGAACAAATAGACAACCAGCATCCATAATTATACAGACAAACCGCATTCATGATCATTCATACAAACTGCATCCATGAACATTCAGACAACTCGCATTCATGAACACATATACACACCGCATCAAAGAACAGATCATCAAAACATACAACCTTGATCATTTTGAAAGCAATAACTTCAGATCAGACATTTAACCAACAACACTTGAAATGCCTAGTCACTATTCAAAAGGATCAATAATTACATTCTAGGTTTCTACAACACATATTGCCTACTCTTGACCAAGAACAGACAAACCGCATCTTTGAATATGACTCCAAGAAATTGCTTAAGCATTCATCACTTGAGGTATATATATACAAAGAACATGACAAGAGCTTACTGCAATCAAACCTATCTTTATCCGGACTCACTCTAGACTAAACCTGCTATCAATCGACTTAACGCATCCCCAAAAACACATTAGCAAACTATTTATCATATCAAATTCCTCATCATGACAGTGAAAAGTTAGTCACTCAATCCTTGAAATGCACAAAATGATGACCACTCGACCAACTCCTGGTCTCATGAACGATTTTGACTTTATGGAGTCAAACATCATTCGAAAATCATAACAATCCAAGTCATAAATTGAAAAATGAAGCAATAAAAACATATAACAAGCATCATTACACACTTAGATGAGAATCCCATCAATCAAAAGACAGAAGTAACATACTGACCTAGGATCGATAGATGAATTGTACGAATCAACCTAGGAGATCAAGTGAAACGATTAGAATCTAGATGAGATACAAATAGAAGTTTTCTAATACGATTACTGATGTTAATTACCTAGAATGACTCTTGTATGATTACTTTAAATGGATGATCGTGGGTAGCAGATAGTGAGAGTGATATGGGATCGGTTTGTGTTAACAGAGAGAGAAAGTGAACCGCATAGATTTCACTTAATGACATATTTACACCTAACTCTCCTTTTTCACTTAATGACACATTTGGTCCCTATCCTTATAGGCAATAGAACATTTTGAACACATGAGATGTTCTAATATGCTAATTTGAACACATATGCGAATTTGAGTCCCTGACTTACCTATCAAGAGATGTTCTAATATCTTGGGAATCAATATTACACATGGACTTCCAAATGAATTCAGATATGACACCATGAGTACCTAGAGTCCTAATGAAAGTCCTGACAGATGCCATAAATTGTTATTGCTCTCCCCCTCAATCAGTGACTTAATTTCTGAATAGAAATGTAGACATTGATTGAAAAGCAATTTATCCCTTGGTGAGACCAACCGTGGGAGCCTTTAAGGTAACGTAGAGGTACCAGTATGAGTGAACATGAATATGAAGTAATCCATGCTCAGGTGAACATCACCTCGAAGAATAGTTGTCATTGTAGTGACAAGCTTTCCTTAACTGGGAGCGCGGGTTGCTATCTAAAGAAATAGCAAACCATAGAGACATGATTTACTTATTAGGAACAACTTCTATTCGAGCTTCATTTAAAACTCCGTGTCATTATTGAATGACATTTCTGAGGTCGTAAATGTTATCGATATCCAGAAGACATGCCTCTCCCTAACCAAAACACATATTACTATGTACACATGAAACATGAACCTATAGAATAAGAAAAACTATACACAAAAAGGATACTTGAGATTCTCTTCATAAAATCATTACGAGTTTTGAACTGAATTATTCAAAAGTCATTGTCACCGTACATCACAGGTGGGTTTTCCGAACCTCCTCTTTGGGAGTTGATATCCCCTTTGGTAGCCACAGTTTGAGTTTCTTCTTGAAGCATTCTGCGAGAGTAACTGCACGCAGAAACCGTCTCCCTGCACTATCATAAAGATTCTGTTTGCATATGAATTGGTTAGTGACAATGGGGTCTTGTCTCTGTGGTTTCTTGCAGACATTCTTAGAAGCATTTACTGTGTCCGTAGGTATCCACTGAAGACCTATTTTCATAAAGATTCTACCAGTTGGCAACCATCTTAGGCACGATCTAGATATGCTATGTTTCTGAGGAACCTTAGAGTTTTTACAAGAGAGATTTTCTTGTCTTACAGCACTAGATCTATTAGGCTTCCTAGGGTGCTTCATCAGTTCTACTGACCTATTGTGATTATAGGTCGTATTAGAGAACACAGTGACATGATCATTGACTTCCTTAGTTTGTGTTATGTGAGACTTATCCTGAAAGTGACTCTTAGCTAATTTTCCCTCATTTCTATGTTGTGAAGTGACTGGTTTTGGCAAACTCTTAGTCTTATCAACTTTGACAAACTTAGTATTCACCCTGTTCTTGGCCGACTTCTTTAAGTCATCCCTATGGGAAGCTAAAGTGAAACTTTTCGTTAGATTTTGTACTTGGAAGTGAACATTTTCAGCTTGTAACTCAACTGTTTTAGTGTTGTGTGTGGTTTTATCATCATTGACCTTATCTTGCAATTTACTTAGTTTGGTTCTTAATTTGTTAATAGTCGCATTCTTGGCCACTAGCTGATCTTTCAACTCATTTATCATAAAAAATTCCCGAATGTCAGGTAATTCCGGATTTTTTGTTGGAAGGTTAATTTGAAACTTTTCTTTTATTTGTTGCATTGAAATTTCAAGATCAACACAATGTTTTTCCAGTTGTAAAAATCCTTTTAAAAGTTCATTGTAAACCCTCTTTTCAATCATATCATGTGATTTGAAAGACTCAGCTGTAGGCAAAGAGCTCAACGAATTATCATTTTCAAGTTCAGCATCCTGATCAATTTCTTCCCCCTTATGACTCATATATGTTGAATAGGAGGTAATATTGCTATCAGTCTTTTCCAACAGATATGTGTCATAAGTGGGTTGTAGTTTACCAGAATGTTGTTGTTCATTAGAAACAGAATTATCTAGAAAAGACAGATGTACCACAGTAGACTGTGCTTGGTAATTTTTAGGTTCGTAGGATTCATTCTCACATTTTGTGAAATCACTTCCTGTGCTGACACCATCATCAGTCTTGTCTGATTCTGTTCCATTCCCAACCTGTTCAGCTTTTTCCTCAATGAACCCATGGACATCCCTTATCAGTAGTAGCAGTGTCGTTTTGTACGTTGCAATCTCTGACCCAGTATATTTGGCGAAACACTCTTTAGTCATTTGACTGTCATAATCATAGTCCAGAGTGTATTGAGAGTTAATGAACACTTGGAGTTGATTGTTGATCACATTGAGAGCGGCTCTGGATTTTTCTTCAGAAAATTCTTCCTTGACCAGCTCCTGTTCCAGTTGATCCAGATATAATGTCATTTTGACTGTGAAATTACAAATTTCCTGGCCAAAGAGTGATGCGAAAGCCCGTGTGTATCCCATCACGTATTCAGATTTGCTAAACAGAACCTTAATATGTGATAGAAGTAAACGGAAGCATGCCACTTGACTTTCTTTTGCATTAGCTAACTGCATAACCTGAAGGCATTCATACATATATGACTGCGATTGTGACTCATCAGTTCTAGCAGAATCAGTATCATTTGTTGCTGTTAGAGATGTGTAATTATAGTTCTCATAATCCTCATTAGCATCGTACAGTTTAAGCACCTCCGATATGAAGGGGTCTGATTTAGTTGTCATTGTGAATACGGGATTTTACTGATCTTGTGATTAAACCGAGAAATCGAATCTTTCGCGGGAGTTTCTAAAATCACCAAGACACAAACCGCATACACGCCTCAGAGATAAACCGCGTGGACAAACAGCTCAGACAAACAGTCTAGACAAACCGCATACACACCGCAGAGACAAACCGCGTAGACACAAACCGCATACACGCCGCAGAGACAAACCGCGTGGACAAACAGCACAGATAATCAGTCTAGACAAACAGCATACACGGCGCAGAGACAAACCGCGTAGACACAAACCGCATACACGCTTCAGATATAAACCGCGTAGACACAAACTGCCAACCACGTCGCTTTCACTGCTTTTTGTCCTTTTGCCAAAACTGATAATAAGACAAACCGCCCCTTCGAGGTACCACAAACCGCACCTAAGAAACTTCACCAGATGGACAAACCGCACCCAAGAACACTTTTCCAAAACCTCACGAATCAGCCAAAACTCACCACACAAAGCTTTAAACACTGATTCCAAATACCAAGTGATACTTCTATACTATTCCTAAGCTAGAAAGTACAAAGTTTAACAACTTTTAATCACTAAACAAATCACAAAATGGGATTTTCGCACCTAATCAAATCGAACCAAAAACACCCCAAAACTAACCAAATCTGTGAATCCTAACACACATGGACCTAACCATGGCTCTTGATACCAATTGTAGGATATTCACAATCAAAGAACACACGATTTGGGGTAGAAATATGGATCGAATGATATAAGAACTAGAGAGAGAAAGTGGGAACTTCTAGAGAGAGAAATACTATGTGTATATTAGCTTGAAGTAAATGAGAGTTCCAACCCTTCCCTTGCAAGGGAAGGGGTATTTATACTTACTACATAATATGCCCCTAGGGGGCTGTGGAGAGAGCTGACAGAGGGTAAAGACCCGACCCACTCCACAATACTAATTAATAACTAATCTACTAATAATATTACTGATAATCCTACGAGCTATGATGTGCTAATAAGTACTCGGGGTGACCGAGTCTTCAGCTGAATATTCATATTCCTAACATAAACCACTATCATGATACTAAACTACCATAAATAAGATGATCACTACACTCTCACTAACGATCTCCCCCATACATAGCCAAAACATCAATACTGTCATCAAAACGGAAACGCGCCATCCTATCATAGTACGCCTGCCACTGCATGGCATGTAACTCGTCCCTCAACTCCTGAATACTACGCTGGTAATGACGACAATCAATATCAATGAACACCGCTCCAAGGTCCAACTTCTCTACAATCTTCTCGTCCTCTGTCGTCCTCTTCTCTTATGACGCCAAACGCTCCTGAATCTCTGTATCTGCCTTCTCTGTAGAACTCAACCTCGCAGCCTGCTCATACAACTCCACATACAAGTCGCCTATAGCTCTCCTATCTCCCTAAATCTCCTTCCTCAACTCTAAAACATCAGACTTTCGCGCACACAATCGCCTAGACATCGAAATATAACGGCCCTGGCACCAAGAGATATCCTGCCTCAAATGACTCAGCTCGGCCCTGAGCTCTGTAGGGGAAACTCGTTGTGCAGTCGAAGACTCACCAATCTCAAACGTAGACGTTACCTCTGTAGTAAGTGCATGACCCAATGCATCTGAAGTATATGGCTCATAAGTATTGTCCAACACTGCTGGTGAAAGTGATATAGGGAGGTCCTCCGGCTCCTCCTCCTCGTCATCATCATCATCATCATCCATCTCCTCATCATCATCTATCTCCTCATCATCATCTATCTCCTCATCATCATCCATCTCATCATCAACCTCAATTTCATCATCATCAACGGGGTATGGGTCCTCCTTTGGACTCGGTGGTGCAAGTGGATGATCAATGGGTGCAACTAAAAACTGACTGGTAGGGACTGATGTAGACATAATACTCTACAAGGAGTATCGGAAAAGTATAAAAATTCTAGCCAAATTTTTTTATAAAAATAGTTTTTATATGAAGTAAGATAGCAGCGGAAAATCCAAGCATATAATAGTGCAAAAGCATGCACACATAAAAGTTTGAGTAAAGCAATTAAAGAGCGAAGTGGCATGGAGGGCTGATGGCTATCGATTTCGGAAACTTTTTGACACACACAAAAATGTTTATAGTTGAGTATGACCTCGTTCTCTATAAACCTTGGCTCTAGTACCATTCTGTAACACCCCCAACTCGGAATATGGCAGCGGAACAGAGCTTGGGGTGCTACGTGAGGGGTAAGACAGTCACATCCATAGAATACGATCTCATAACGAGACGTTTTAGCAAAAACATATCATTCGAATATATAAATAACCATTTAGAGTTCAAAAGACTCTCAAACATAAGTTGCATCGGAAATAAAAGACATCATTCAAAAGGGTTTTCGAATGATAAGATAGAAAAAGATAGTAAAGATAGATAGTAAAAGCCAAAGATAGCCATCAAAAGTCTTCAGCCACTCCTAGTGCCCACAAGTATGCATCAATTACCTAAGATAAAACATGCTAAAAATTCAACACAAAGGTTGAGGGTAATCCATAGGTTTAATAAATAAAGCAGTTGAGCACAAGATTTTAAGTCTGGAAGATATAAGTAACAAATACATATATCAGGTAAGCGTCAAATAATTTAGCTAAACTCGTGACACACAAAGCGTTAACCGGCACCAATAACCTTGGCGTAAGTCGACAGTAACTCCGGAATTTCATAATATAATAGTTGCCCCCAAAGCTAGGTACTTTGCCAGATACCTAGTGAAATCGAATATAGTACAACACATGCGGACCGACCTTAGTCCTACATGGCGGGAGGGTCAATTCCTATAAGCCTATAAACTATAATCGCTCTCACTCGCAAGTGATTAATGGTTCATGATCGAGGGACTTGCTTTTGGCAAGGACGGTACTTAGCATTATCATTTCAGTCAGGAATAGCATACCTATAAACAATTGTGCTCATAAAAATAAGTAAAAAGCATGTATCTCCCCCATGGGTTTATAAACAATTTAAAAGTAAAAGTGGGGCTACGAATCACACCTTAGTAATAGAGAAATGAGATATCACAAATAATCAGATGGTATAGCACGGCAAATGAACCTCAGCACAACCTAACAATTAAACGACATGTCTCGGAAATAATCCTCGAAACGATTTATAAAGCAATACTCGTATTTGAAATGAAAATAGTTTAGTTTCAATGGCGTTTTAAAGAAAAAGAAACGTTTAAGACTCGTGCGGATACGAGAAAGTTAAATAAGAAACGTCGGTAAACGCAAAAGGATACGCAAGCAAAAATAAAAGAGAAGAGAGAAAGAATAAGAATGAAAGAAGAATAGCAATAAGAAGAGGAAATAAAACAAGAAAACAAGAAGAAAACATCAATAGGTAGTTTCGGTATTTACCCAATTCCCAAATAGTTGATGAAAATGTTTTTAGGATATTAAAGAATCATAAATGATTAAGTTATAAAATATTTTATCAAAATTTGGACATGATGCGTCCGTTTATAAAGCATTTCCAAGTCGTTTCGACTCTTGAATATTACAAATTTTATCGTCAAGTTTTACAAGTTTAAATATATAATTGGACACTATTATTCGCGTATATATTAGTTGTCAAGTTTATCGACCATTTTGTGTATGTTCAGGTCCAAATATGTTAAACTCTTATGAGTCTAACATATTCTTCCGTCTCATGTACCAAAAGTGTCCATAATGTCCATCGACTTATATCGTAAATCCAATACCGTCCAATCCTTGTCCAAGCAATGGTATTATAACAAATATCCAAGTTCAATACAAATTATATCCCATAATGTTCAAATTATTATCCCGAAACACCTTTCGATAACAAATAAATAAATAAATAAACGTAAATGACTCAAATAAAACTAAACTCGACTCAATGTTAACTTAATATCAAATAAAATTTTTTAAACGTCGCCGTGACTCTCGTGAGTCACGGCTCGACTACAACGAGCTTACTTAGCTCTCGGCTAAACTCAAACATAACCACAACCAAACACTACTCAAAATAAACCAAAATACTAGCCGTGACTACCCATGAGTCACGGTTCGATACTAGTCGAACCTACATGGTTCTCGGCTTAATCGCAACTCAACCAAATCCAAATCCGAATCCAAGTCAAACAAAACAAACAAATCCAACTTTAATCCTAATCCTAATCCCACTCCTCTCCTCGCCGCGACTCACCATGAGTCACGACTCGGCCCACGTGGTTACCCACTGCCGAGACCAAACCCGACAACAAATCAAATCAAAATCCAATCCAAGCTTCAAAACAACAAGAAAAGGGATTAGTAGATAAAAGAAAACCAATGAAAGTAACCAACTCGCCCGAGTCAGCGCGAGTTGACTCGGTGACTCGCCAACTCGGATCGAGTCGAGGCTGAGTCACGCGTAAAACGAGTAGATCCACACGGTTTTAACATTAATAACAAGGTTCTATTAAAAGATTTGAGATAAAAATGATTTTATAAAAGTTTTATGAATTAGGGTTTCGGATAAAATTAAAAACGGGAAAGGGGGAAGGTGCGTGGGATGTTACCGAGTAGAAAGGAGGTGGTGGTGACGCGGTGGAGCGGCGGTGATGACTGTAGTAGCGGCGGTGGTGGTTTTCGGGTACCAAACGAGCTCCTCGAAGGCTCAAACGCTCCAGAAATAATAAGGGTCTTCCGATCTATCATTTGGTGAAGTTTAGGGGTTTGGTCGGAAAATTTTCTGGCAACGGAGGGTGGCCAGACGGTGGCGGTGGTCGGCCGCTGATGGTTGGCAAGAGGTGGTGAGAGAGGAGAGAGTGAATAGTGTTTTGTTTGTGTGTTATTATGAGAAGAGGGGAGAAATGAGGGTTTTTATATCATAGGGAGGAACCAAACTTGGACAAACAAAACTAGGGGGTGTGGGATGAAACTGTTGGGCGGAGGGGGTGAAAGGGTAAAGTTGGGTAAACTTTTATTACAATCACTGCGGGACCCATTTGACGTACCAAACGGACTCGAAAAATTACAAAACTTGTGCCATTGTTCTCAAAATAATTCTTCCAATGAAAACGAGTATAAATACGCATAACTTTCTCGAAGTTAATTTATTTGGCAAATTCGATTCGTTTCGTGCTTTCTCGGTTGTGCCGGTTCAATAAAGGGACAATATTCTTGTTTCTCAAGATATCTCTTGTTTCTCAAGTTCAAATAAGTTCAGGAAAAATTTAAATACTCAAGTGATGCAAAAATAAAATATTTGGCTAGTAAAAAGGTTTGGAAAATTACCGGATGTTACACTTGAGAGGAGAAAAATGTGGCTCCCGAGGATCATGCATGAAGAGACAAACCTGTTGAACTGCATAAGAGATGTCCGGTCTAGTAAAAGTAAGGTACTATAGAGCACCTGCAAGACTGCGATATAATGTAGGATCAGAAACAGGGATCACCATCGTCAACAAGCTTGGAATCCGTGTTAACAGAAGTGCGACACGGATTACAAGTAAGCATACCAGCACACTCAAGAACCTTAGTAGCATACTTCTGCTGAGAAAGAAACATCCCAGAGGTAGTACGAGTGATAGAGATGCCAAAAAAATAATTTACTGGGCCAAGATCAGTCATGGAGAACTCTATATGCAGAGAAGTAATAACCCGCTGCAAAAATGTTGTAGAAGATGCAGTCAAGACAATATCATCAACATATAATAGTAAATAAGTTGTATCGATCCCCTGACGATAAATGAATAGTGAAGAGTCACAGCGGCTATGATGAAAACCAACCCGAGTAGCATATGCAGCAAACCTCTGAAACCAAGCTCGAGGGGCTTGTTTAAGCCAATGAAGTGATCTCTACAAGAGACAAACATGATCGGGATGCTGCAGATCCCGAAAACCAGGTGGGTGATACATATAAACAGTCTTAGACAACGAGCTATGCAAAAAAGCATTCTTGACATCAAGCTGATGAACAGGACAGCGTCGAGAAATAGCAAGACTAAGTACCATATGAATAGTAGCCACTTTAACAACGGGGCTGAAAGTCTCATCAACATCAATACCTACAAGTTGAGTACTGCCATTCGCAACAAGGCGTGCCTTGTAGCGATTAAAACTACCATCTGCATTATGTTTGTGTCAAAAAAGCCACATAGAACAAAAAATGTTCGCGGCTGGTGGTTGAGGCACAAGAATCCAAGTATTATTTTTAATCAATGCATTATATTCATCAAGCATAGCACGAAACTAATTAGGGTCAGTAAACGCATGGGTGTACAACTTTGGAAGTGGAGAAATGGTAGACACATTGAAGGTGAAGTGTTGTGTGGGGCGATTAGAACCAGCACGATAGCTAGTGACCATGGGGTGAGTTGATGTGGGATTGGGGTTTGGTTGTTGGACCGGAGGGATAACACCAACTGATTGTTGGACGGTGGTAGTGGAAGTTGGCTGGTAAAGGAGGGTAGTGGTTGACCTGGACTGGGGTTGAGCCTGCGTTTGGGGCGGTGAGGACGGGCTGGTGGGTGGAATTGGGTCCGGTTGGTGAGGTATTGGACTGTGGGATTGTAACACCCCAACCCGACTGTAACACCCCCGTTTTCGATAATCGCAGCGAAATTATTAGTTGGGGTATTACTTCAAGTATCACAGTCATGAAAATAGAAAACAACTCGAAAAGAGACGTTTTAAATAAAATTGTTATCATTCATTTATTTAAATCAGAGTACATAATATAGGTCTCAGAGGGAAGTTTCGAAACACGTTATAAAATATACATTATTCATTGAATGATAACAAATTGGACACTCTTTTTATAAGAAAAAGTCCACAGCCACTCCGTGCCAAACCAAGCTTCTAATTACCTGAGATAAAACATGCTAAAAAGTCAACACAAAGGTTGAGTGAATCCATAGCGTTTAAAGTTATAGTTTAGTTTGAACACAAGTTAAGTAGAAAGTAAATTAGTAATGTTGTAGTTCAATATATTGCCTTAAGTCTCATGACATGCAAAACGTTAATTGTTTACTATCATAGTCATAAACTATGATGCATACATTATTCCATAATTAAATGTAAATAATTTTGCCTTCGAGTAGGAGATTGCCGGTCTCTTTATTAAACTCAAATAATATGCATTTGGTCACGTTACGGTAACACAAAGGGGTTGCCAAACCCAATAGATCTATCCATAATATTCGCGCTCACCCGCAGGTGATAAATGGTCCATGATGGGAGGTCTTTTAGGCAATAGGTAACTTAGACAATATTAATCAGGAAAGCATACAGAAAAATACTTGTGTTCGGTTTTGTAGCATGTATCTCCCCACAAGTTTGGAAAATGTATAAAAAGTGAGACTATGAACTCACCTTTGCAGTCTGGATGGAAAACAAAATTAAATAGAGTTGATAAACGTCTCCGGCACGCAACCTGGTTTGTTATATCAAGTTTCAGTAATCTTATTCCAATATATAAGTTTTAATATTTGTTTCGTTTCGTTTTTGGTTGATAGTTAAATGTTTAAATGAGACAACATGAAGTCTCTTCTAAAGTTGGATAAGATTTTATCTTATTTTTATGTTTCCATTTGTTCGTTATCGAGATATACGTATTAAATTTTTATTAGTTTTTATTATAAATATTTTTAAAATATATATTAATAATAATAATTATATAAAGTTAGGCTTTTTACCCTATAGTTTCACATATTGACAGTTTATACCCTTGAACTTTCATAAAATGACAATTTTTACCCCTCAACTTTGGTGAAATGACAGTTTTTACCCTTGTAGTTTTGAAATTGACACTTTATACCCTTAACTATAAATCATTGGCAAAACTAGTCCTTGGTTTAATAACCTTAAGAAATTTACATTTTCGGCCCATTAAAACTCCAACTTTCAAAGTTGGCGAGTTTTCCCCCTAAACTCTATGTCGAATTCAGTTTTGGTCCTTGTTATAAAAATAAGTAGAGTTTTGACAATTTCAGCCCTCAAAGCACTTTCGCTATTTCACTCGTGGTCCTTATTTCATAAAAACGCGTTTAAAAATTCGGGAAAAGGCACGACTCATTACGACTCCTTTATACACTTTATTATCAACTTGTTAATAACTTATTTACAGCTTATTATCATTCGAGCTTATGAACTCGCAAAAATTAAAAAGGGTGCGTTACAAACAGTTTGCGACGGGGCAGTTTGGGACTCGAATAACTTTGTAACAAAGCAATCTTTTTATGACGTTCTTTTTCCTATGTGTAGCTAGCTGGGTGGTTGTTAAGTTGGCCAAGTTTCAGAATTTTTGAGGGTCGTTTGGTGGTTGAATTAATTGCCCAAAGTTGGGTCGTTGGGGCTGCTACTCGACAGAAACAAGAAAGGGAAAAAAACTGATTTGATTTTTGATATTTAAAGGTTATAACCAGTTTTTAATGCATGTTAACATGATCATAAGTATATTTAATCCATCTCTAATGTGTTTTAAATTTTCTTGATTTGTTTTGTGAAATAAATATATAATAGGGTGCGTTGGGTTTGGTTAGACAAAGAGAAAAAGAAAAAGAAAAATATTGTAAACATGGTTTTTGACATAGTTTGTTATTAGGGCTTACGTAATATTATTTTTAGGAGTATTTAAAGTGTACTAGAGTAATGGAAAAGAGCTAAGTATGCTTACTTGTTATTTATTCGAGTTGAGAGAGATTTTAGCGAAATAGCTTGGAAATCGAACACTAATGCTTCTTCTCCTTTTAGACCTTTCTAAGATTTTTATTTAGCTATTAAGTGGGTTGTTTTATCAGGGTGTAAGTGGGTGTAGGCTGTTTTTGGGTGGTGTCGAATTATGGTTGGAAGAATTTAGTGAGTTTGGTTCGTTATTTATAGAAGAAGGAAAGTTAAGGTTTTTCAAGGTGTTAAGTCATCATGTTATTGTGAAGAGGGAACAAGGAGATGTGGCTTGGGGTTTTTGAGGACAAGTGGATGGAGGGGGAGGGAATTCATGTAGTGTTTTGTAAGGTGGTGATGTGTTTTGTTTATAAACCAAGGAATTTAACTACCAAATGAAAATCTAGGGAACAAGTTGGTGTGGAGGCATTTAGGTCATAGAAGAATGTTTGTGGTTTAAATCTTGCTTAGTATTGAGTGTGAAAATAATTTGGTTTGTGTTTATTTAGGATCGAACCTATATTAGAGTATATGGATCGAATAGGCTTGAAAGGGTGGTACTTTGGCTATAGGGTATTGTACTTAGGGTTTAGGGAAAGTAATAAGTTAGTTTAGGATTTTGTTTAAGGATTTGTTGAGTAGAAAAATATCTAGGGCTTGTTTGGTAATTATATATGTCAAATTGTTGATAAAACAAAAGGAAATAATTTTGTGCTATAAAGAGTGGTACTATGGGCTTAATAGAGTTGTACTAAGGGTTTAGAAATATAGAGAATATGTTTTTAAGGTTTTCTTAAGTTATAATAATTATATATTGATTTTATTAAGTTTAAATGTATATAAATGAGATTTTTGGCTTTTGCGCATTGGACACTTGTACATTAGGTTTAGAGACTTGTACTTTTATTTAGTAAGTTTAAGAAAATATATTTTTAAGGTTGGTGCATAAAATACTTGTACAATGAGCTTTAAAATGAATACATGTAGAGTTAAGATGAGATTTTTATTAATATTTAACTTTATGCATAAATGACTTGTACCTTGGCTTGAAAGACTTGTACATTTATAATTTGTAAAAATTATATATATATTAATTAGGATTTGTGAATTTAATACATAAAATCGTAGTTTAATGAAATTAGGGTTTGTACCGGGAGTTAAAGTGGATTTAGGGTTTTTGTGCTTTAGTAATTTGTACATTGGTTTAAATGAATTGTACTTTAGTGTTTTAAGGTTTAGTTATTTATATTCGTTCTTATAATGATTTAGGGTTTCGTTAGAAACTCCATTTGATAAGAAATGTTTAGTTTGTACATTTGTAATCGAATTATCGTAAAGTGGCAATGAAATATCGTAATGTTTTATATGGAAATGTTTATGTAAGATAAACATTAAGTAAGTTAAGGTTGGTCTTCGTGAGTGCACGTTTATCGAATATGTGAGTTACGTCACATTAGATACTAGTTATAATCAGATAACAAATAAAAAAAATTACACGTAAAAAAGGATAAGTATTTTGTAAGATAGTTTATTATAATGTGGGATTTTACGAGTGGTTATAGTATCCCCCCGTTGAGGGAATCTCGTCCCGAGATTCAGTCTGCGTTGGTTGAGGTGTGAGGAAAAATGAAGTATAGACAGAGTTGGGCTTAGATTCTAACCTATTCAGATAGTGAGTGTGGGAATGGGAAATTGTACAACGATTTGATTTGTGATGTGAGTTTGATATGCTTAAAATGCCTCAGGTTTAAAAATAATATTATATATAATATCATCATATTTTTATATCCTATGAATCCAATGATATCGTCTTACTGCTAATCCTATGTTATATCTTTAGTTCAAAAATGGTTGTCTAGGAATTTCCATTTAGTACTTAAGGGAACGTTGTTTTGTCAGTCTTATTCCTACTAGATGAAATAAATTTGAATGTTTTGCCACCTAATAAATCTAAAGGCTGTGAACAGTGTTTTCCAATGGTCCTAAATAGTACTTTCTAACGATCATGAACAGTGAAACTTAACGGTCAGGAATAGTGATTTGCAACGGTCGTGAACAGTAATTAACGGCTAGTTTTTCTCCCATAAATACCCCATTTTTAATCCTCATTCTTTCACCACTAATTTCTCTCATAAAAACCTCAAAATGCCGCACCTTATCACATTCCTAGCAATCATTTATGTTATTCTTGCGGTTACTTATTTGGCTTACGTTCCTAACGAAGATTACGCATTCTTGGTTTATGTCCTAGCGGTCCTTATGCCTATTGTGGTTCTCGCTATTGGTGTGGACAAACTATGGGGGGAATGGTCTCGAGCTAGGGTTGCTAAATGAGTCCTTGTTGTGTGTCTATGTAATCCTTAAGTGAAATAAAACTTATTTGTTCTTATGCCTAATATCTAGTCTCGCTATCGTGCGCAGGATAATCAAGGTGATTCATCCCGTGGTGGCTCTAGCTACCGTTGGTTTGGTGGTGGTCTTTGTTGCTATGGTAGGTCAACCTATTGAAGATTCTATGCCTTTTATTGTAATCATTGTAACATTAGCACATCCGATGCTAATTATATCCCTATGTACTAATTTTCGTGGATTCTAATAAAATTTGTACTATGTTGTGTTTACTATAAATCTTTGTGAATTCTTAGGGTTTTTCTATATATTTTGTAAAAACCGTTAACTTCTCGAACTTCCTTATTTGCGTATATGAAAACTAATTTTAGTAAACATTTTAATACGTGGGCCCTTGGAAATCCATCTTAAATAAGCCATCCAATAAGCCTTTTAGAACTATTTTTAGAACTCCCTAACGAGCCCAAGTCAAAGCCCAAATTCATTTTTAACCCAACGGATCATTTATTCTTAACGGGCCAGGTTGAATTGTTTTAAAAGCCCATTTACGCAAAAATAAGCCAAACGTGTTATAAGCAGTTGATAAGTAATTCTTTAAACTTCAATAAGCTTGTCAAAGTCTCGGAAACATTTTCCCCGTTTATTTTACACTAAAAAAAAAAAAAAAAAAAAAAAAAAAAAAAAAAAAAAAAAAAAAAAAAAAAAAAAGACCATTGTTGCAAATAATTTCAAACTCAGGGACTAAAGTTGTCCGTATCGGAAAAATAGGGCATAAAGGGTAATTTTTAGTAGCTTTAATGATAAAATAGTAACTTTAAAGTCTAAAATGACATTTTGAGAACTTTTGGACTAAATATATATATTTTGAGGACTGACGGTGCAGAAAATAGGTGTAGACATTTATTCAAAAGTGATGTTTTATGAACAATTTATTTCGTTTTAATATTTTGCTTTTGAATGAAAATTGTTATTAGAAAGTCTAAAAAGATAACTGTTCCATTTATTACATCATTCATCCTAAATTATACATAGTTGATCAGGCTATGTATAATTGAGGATCAAATGATGTGATATTTGGCTCAGTCACTGTGATATTTATACTATTCAAAATGTTTTAGATGGTGTACAACGTGTTGATTTTTGGAAAATAACAACATAATTATTTTTCAAAAGAATAAGAAAATTTTAGTCTACACTACGGTGATGGGTTAGGGATTTCCTAGGGTACTAATGGGACACCCTCAAAATAAATTTAGGGGTCGTCTTAGGATCCTACGGGGTAGTGATAGTCTATTGTTCCGTCAGAAATAATATTCACCAAATTTCCTAATGGTATAACAGTGTAATGACTATGAACAGGGTAAGTGGAATAGAACTAAGATTGTGATTATTATGGAAGTATTGCAAGATAGAGGTTTCATACGGTAGAAAGGTAGTTGTTACACTTAGGTTACATCTATCGTAACCAAGGTAAAGTACGAAAGGAAACATAACTTAGAGAGTTCTAAACTACGGTTTATTGATCTACTACAGGAATTTATCTTCTGCTTAAATACTAAGGTCGTCCTTAGACATTATTGGGATCTTAATAAGTTCTTATTCTTTTGCACTAGTCTTATCTTTCCAATTGGCATTGTAGTTTGGGCATTGATTCCTGTAGTGCCCTTTTCCATTACATCCATAGCAAGTTACGGTTACTGGCTGTAGATTGGCTCCTGTCACCTTACAGTCTTTGGTCTGATGCCCAATTCTCTGGCACCTTGCGCACTTAACAATGCATGGACCATAGTGGTGCAACAAGCATTGATTGCACAATGGTTTTCTTCCAACATAACCACTCCCTCCAACATTCGTGGATGCGCAGGCTCTGGCAGTTTCCTGCTGACGATTCTGTTGGTGGTGGCAGTTGATGCGATCTTGAAGATGCTTGTGGTAACAGTCGTGGTCATTTGTATATTTGCAGTAGGTGGGGATGATGGTATTAAGTTTTCGCTTTTGGTTATTTTTCCTAGGTGTATTATTTTGCTTAATTCCTTGGGTACTGGTGAGGGTAGGTTTAGTCATTCCTTCTAGGCTTTGATGGTGAGATGGTCTACAACCCGTGAAACTTTCATGGGTATACTTACGAGACACAGCCGTATTCTTCTCTCCTGTTTCCATATTATTGCTACTCAAGTGAGCTGCTGTAGTCACTTCGAGTACTTCTGCAATGAGGTTGATTACCAACTTTTGGATAGCTTCAGGAGTCATTGGCGTGGTTAGGGCTGGTAGGGTTTTTGTATTTTTCATGCTAACTTTCTTCTATCAATATCATAAGAAACGTGAATTTTTAGTATTCCCGTAATGACCATGTTAGAATAATTCAAGTAATTACTTATTGTTTTCCAACAAGTATTCACAATGTGAAGTTATTTCCAATTGAGAATCATGAAATTACGATGTGTCTGGTTAATATCGTAAATAAATGATTAACTCTTGGTATAACTGTTAAGGAATTAACTAATTCAGCAACTTTCTCTTCATTCATCAAGTTTTCTTCCGAAATTTTGTCTAAGAGAATTCTAGGGTTATAACCTAATTAGGGCAGGTATAAGGTATTTTAAGTAATGTAATGATAGGTCTGGATTTAATTACTGAAAATAACATGCTATTAATAGCTTGATTGATTGTTTTTGCAAAACAATTAATACAAGGTCTTTTATTAATGCTGCATGTAGTAGGTTAAGGATTTTCTGTCTCTAGTATAAGGGTTTGGTCCTTTGTTGGCAATAGTGATCCTAGTTTTTGTTACTTATTGTGCTACAAGTTGGTTGGTTTCCTAGGTTTGGAAGGAAGGAAAGTGACATGTATGGCGTTCTAAGTATGGTTTGGTTTATGTGGAGCCATTTGTCCATTAAGGATAGTAACAAATGGTGAGATTTTGTATGAGGTCATGGGAAGTCATTACATGCATGCGTAGCATTATTGTAAGACTCAATAGAAAGAATTTGTTCTCAACATAAATATATAACATAAGAAAGTTGTTATAGATTTATTGATCGATTACAAACTCTGAAAGTTTCAGGCTTATTGGAAAATACAGGAAGTACTAACCAAATACTATTCGGTTTAGTAGACACAACATTGATACATGTGAATTTAAGATCAGTTACGTCCTTGACGTAAATGCTTAACTTCAGTCTCAAGTTTTAGTTGTGCAATTTCCATTTCTAAGAAACGTTCCTGAAATTCCTGGTACATGCTTATTTGACTGTCCAACATGGCTTCTAAGGCGAAAATCTTCTGACCCTGGTTTATTGCCGTCTCCCTGGCCATCCATAGGGTTCTTTCGATGTCTTCCACTCTACCACGTGTTTGACAGTGTTCTCTTCTCGAACAGCGGACTCTGGAATCTAAGCTTCTAAATTTATAGTTGCACGTATTCTTCATCTTGTCAACCTTTACTCCTAAGTCGAACACTGCTCGCCTCTCAGCATCAGCTCTTCTAAACAGAGTGTAAAATTTACGGTCGTACCATTCGAATCGTAATGGTTGTAACCCTTCCAGCTGTTCAGTGTGAGTGTCTAGAGTACTGGCGTGTTGATAAAGGAGAGTCAATATGGAATCATTAGAGTTTAAATTATAGTCAGGGGATTCAGATGAGGATACGTTGTCTAGGATGTCTGGTATCAGGGAATCTGGAGTGTCAGGTTGTGGAGAGTTTGACTTAGCATCTTTCCAAATTGTTTCTTGGTGTGAATTTTGTCCAACATCAAACGTTGTCGGACAACCAATCAACTTTTCATCTGATGTAGTTTTCCTAAGTTTCTGGGTTGAAGGTGAGTGGGTAGGTGATGTACAAGTATTACGAATGGTAGTTTCGTTAACATTAGGGGTTTCAGGGGAGATGATATTGTAGTAATCCACAAATAATAATTATTATAAGTAATTAATAACATTAAGTGAGTGAAAGTGAAATAATCAAGTATGTGAAATTTTAGTGTGAAATAATCCTAATAAATAATATATTGAGTACAATAATATGCAGGCACGGAGGGCGTAAACTTGTATAGTGTGAAAATCATTTGTTTTGAGAGTTTAGTTATAGTCCAATGTTTGAAAACATTTGGTTCTCTATAACCATGAGCTCTGATACCACTCTGTAACACCCCCGTTTTCGATAATCGCAGCGGAATTATTAGTTGGGGTATTACTTCAAGTATCACAGTCATGAAAATAGAAAATGACTCGAAAAGAGACGTTTTAAATAAAATTGTTATCATTCATTTATTTAAATCATAGTACATAATATAGGTCCCAGAGGGAAGTTTCAAAACACGTTATAAAAGATACATTATTCATTGAATGATAACAAATTGGACACTCTTTTTATAAGAAAAAGTTCACAGCCACTCCGTGCCAAACCAAGCTTCTAATTACCTGAGATAAAACATGCTAAAAAGTCAACACAAAGGTTGAGTGAATCCATAGCGTTTAAAGTTATAGTTTAGTTTGAACACAAGTTAAGTAGAAAGTAAATTAGTAATGTTGTAGTTCAATATATTGCCTTAAGTCTCATGGCACGCAAAACGTTAACTGTTTACTATCATAGTCATAAACTATGATGCATACATTATTCCATAATTAAATGTAAATAATTTGCTTCCGAGTAGGAGATTGCCGGTCTCTTTATTGAACTCAAATAATATACATTTGGTCACGTTACGGTAACACAAAGGGGTTGTCAAACCCAATAGATCTATCCATAATATTCACGCTCCCCGCAGGTGATTAATGGTCCATGATGGGAGGTCTTTTAGGCAATAGGTAACTTAGACAATATTAATCAGGAAAGCATACAGAAAAATACTTGTGTTCAGTTTTGTAGCATGTATTGATTCGCTGGAATCAATGCATAAATATTTCCTAGGAAACACAAGTGAAGTATGTGTAACCCGAGTCGTTATCCCCAACGAAGGCATGAATGGAATTCGTGATCTCGATTTGTGAAACGTGTTTGAATGGTGAGAATAGATGTGATTTTGGGTTTTTAATCTAAAATAAGTGAACATTAACTAAAAACGACTTAAAAGGTAAGGAAAACAAAAATCTAAAGAACGCGTAATTAAAAACGTAAAGAAAACTGAGAACGTAATTAAAAACGGGAAAACGCGAGACTAAAACGTGAAAATGATGAAATATAAACTCTACGGGAACCAAATTATTTTTCCTACGACCTAAATCATAAAAGAAAATTTTACAAAAAAGAATTACATTTTTCTGAATTATATTTTATTTAATATGAATTAAAAACTAATTTAAAAAGAAAAATACATTAAAAATACTAAATGAAAAGGGAAAAATCTGAAAATTTTCACAAAAATACTTTAAACTAATCTGAAGCTAGGAAAAATGAAAATAGAACTTATTTCAACCCAAATAAGCAGTATGGGCAAATAAGCAGTTGCAAATAAGCTCTAAAATAAGCACAACAGCACCAAAAATTACCAAAAGCTAGAAAGCAGATATACACACTAATTAAAGCATAAAACAACTTGACAAGACCAGAGAAGCTAATGAAATAAGCCAAAAAGCACTATAATGCAGCAACCAAATAAGTCAAAAACAAAAGGCTAAACAGCCAACTTTAAGCTGATCTAGAAGCTAGAGGAAAGCTGATCAGGGAAAACTGAAGGTAGATTATGGAAGCTTATATATCAGACTACTCTTAAACTAAAAATGCCCAAAATATAAGATCAATTGCTTATCTAATTGAGGCTGAGATCAGATGCATGTGGGAACAAAAATAGTGCAGGCTCAGAACAGACCTAAGGGGCTTTTGCAGACCTATTTTAAGCTACCTAATAAGCTAAAAAGTGAAATCCCAAATTATATACTTAAATCTAGTACTATAACCTATTTAGAATTCAAATTTCAGGTATTAAGCTTAAATAGATAAGCCATAAATAAGCTTAGATCAGCAGCTTATAGTGGTGTTCTGCACAAAATATTCTGATGCAGCAGAGATGGTTTTTGGGCTTTAACTTCTGCAAAACTAAATGGGACAACTCCTACTCAAGTATTCTCACTTAAGATTATGTACTGAACCCAAAAATGACCAAAGAGTTGATTCAAATAAGCTCAGCTTATACTGAGCTTATTATGGCAGATAGCACCTCAAAAATTTACCTAATAAGCAAATACCCTATAACTGAGCTAAAACCTCTAAAATCCTAATGCAACATGCTCATTTCACCTTATTTCAGCTTAATCAAACCTTATTAGATTGCAATTGAACAGTACAAGGCCAAACAGATTCTATCCCAAACACCACTTTTTGAAACTGATTTGCAATATTTCACTAGAACCCTACAATTTAAGCCATAATTAATTCTATACTATGATTATCTAAGCTATTAATAATCTAAGAAGCAGAAATAAATGACAAATAAGCAGTAATATAAGCTGAACTGAATTAAGCAGATAATAAGCTAGAAAGTGGATTTGAAACTCACAAGTGGTGTATGCTAGAAATGAATGAACTCAGTGCTTATCTTACCCCAGGCTTATCCAATAAGCCAGAAATAACCAGATAAGCCTTCCAAGTCAGCTTATTCTCCTCCACAGCTTATTTGACCATGAGTGTTGACTTTTTGACTTTTTGAAATATTTGGAAATTGAAACTGATTAAGCACTAGGGAATTAACAATAAGCTAAATGAGCATGTATAAGCTAAAACAAAAGAGAGCAGAGAGCTTTTTAAGGATTTAAACAACAACTGATTTTGAATTAACATTAAACTTAAATTACAATGAAAATAGTGCCATGATTCTGAAATTAAGCTACAACTGAAATTTAAAATTACATTAACCTGAAATTAAGCTGACAATTAAACTTAACTAAATTTAACTTAAAATCTACACTACGAATTGTGGTCTAAAGCAGTGACAACTCTTTCTTGTTGACTTTGTTTCTTTAAATAGCTATCCCAAAAGCTTCCTTTGATCCCTCTCTTTAATCCCAGCCATTGGAATGGCTTGAAAGCAATCTTAGCCGTCCTTTGGAATTTTGGCGGGAAAATTGGTGATAGTGGGATTTGGTATCTCGACAGCCTCACGTGAACAAGGTACATGTGGAGTAGCTAAGTGTAGGGGGGAAAGTTGCGTGTGCCAGAGAAGGCATGGGAGACATGAGTGGTGGTTTTGTCAGGGTGGTTTTAGGCGGGTATTAGTTTATGGAAGAAGGTGGTTTTGAGGATGGGTTGACTGGTTTGTTGACCTGGGTGTTTATCAAAAATAAAAACGGGGTAAGGGTTAGTGGTTTTGGGCTTAGGTTTATAATTGGGCTTTGGGATGGGTTAAAGTTTGTTTTGGATTTTAAGAGAAATAGGTTTATTGGATAAGGTTTAATTTGGATTTGATTTAGGTTAAAGTTTAGGGACCTATTTTGCCCAATCTGAAAATTCAGGGACCATTCTTGCCATTTCTGAAAATTACTTCCAAGGACCAATCTTGACAGATTGATATTCTTGGGAGTTGACTTTTGATAACTTGAGCAATATCCCGGTCCAAACTCGCAATTTCCTTTCCCGGCTTCAGCTTTTCACGACTTTCCAATCTTGTGCTCGGTTTTTTTGCCTGTTTTTGCCCCGTTTTCAATCCTTTTGTACCTGAAATGCATAAAAACACAAACCAAGGATATCTGCAGTAATATTTGGTATATTTGGGGTGTTTTTGGTCATTTTCTAGGTCTAAAATGGGCATAAAATGATGAGTATTTACACACTCATCAATCCCCCACACTAAGCTATTGCTAGTCCCTAGCAATCCGATCATATGAAGTAATGAAAGGAACCAAGTATACCCCGTTTCGACTTTTTATCCAATGCGAGAAATTTAAACTAGAATAAAATAGATAACATGCTTGATTTTCAAAAATGGTATCATGGAACGGGATTCACACAAACTGGGTGTCTCCAGGGAATTGATATCGTCATCCTCTTTTTAATACTCCCAACAAAGCTTAAACTCAATGTGCAAACGTTTTTGTAAAATGCCAACGCTACTTATACTAATAATCTATGTAAGTCGAGACTTAACTTTTCACTCCCATATTTATTATAGTTAGGTGAATGTGTTTGATTTTCAAAATTTTGATCATAAAAATCGACGTTTATATAAAATTTTGACTAATACTAGTTGAAAGATAGATTTAAAATTCACAACAAGCAAGTTTCAAAACACATCAAAACTTATTGCATTTTGCAATATCATTCCATTTTATTTTATTTTTTTCTTTTCATTTTTTTTTTTCATCATTTTTTTTTTTTTTTACTTGTGCAACATAAACTAACGGAGTTTCACGGGAACCAAGACCTTACACCTTCCTGGAATAAAGGATCCAAGGGCCGTTACAACGGAGAGTTCCAAGACCTTAACGCCTTTCAGAATTAAGGGTCCAAGGGCCGGTGTAAGAGGGTAGCCAAAACCTAAACGCCTTCCGGAAATAAGGATCCAAGGGCCGATCTTGAACCTTAGCTTTTTAGCACATTTATTTATTACTTAACTTTTGCAACTTTCAAGCAACGTCTCACTTTCATTTTGCATTATTAAGACATATGCTTGCTCCGAAGTTTAAATAAAGCTTTTAACTAGTATTTTTCAAAATCGTATGAAAAAATGATTTTGTATGTTCAAACGTTTGAAAATAAGCACTTATTAAATCAGATTAGGAGCTACTGGGAGGAAAAGCCATAGATTACTTATATAAGCTCTAAAGAGAACCAACTACTCTACGCTTAGCATTTTCATTTGCACAAATCGTAAAACCTTAGTCTAATCGTTAAGGAAGCAGCCAGATCAACACTCTGGCAGAGTCGGGATTCCCCTTGTTCTAACCTAATCAAGACTAAACACTTCTTTTTTATTGCAATTTCTTATCTAAAAACGAAAAAAAATTTAAAATTTTGGCCAAAACGGGGGTACTAGGGCACTAGAAGGTACACATGTGACAAAATTCGCGAGAATTCCCCCCCACACTTAGAATTGAATATTGCCCTCAATATTCAAAGTACCGGCTATTATGCCGACACTTAGAACATAAAAAGGTAATACTAATAGCCAAGTGTGGAACAGAAATCTCTCTATTTCACAAACAGGATTAATAAGATATCCCTAGATAAACATTAGCAACAAGATAGGATATTGGGCGGCTGGATTGAAAACAGGCGCGTCAATCATCACAATCCAAGGGAAACCTGCAAACAAGGGCAAACAACACACAAACAGAGCACAGTAGAGGAATCCCCCCACACTTAGTGTCAGAAAATAGAAAGAAGTCAGAAACATGGGTTGTCACCCATGTGGTGCTAATGTTTTTGTTAACCGAGTCACTAGCTTGACTCGACCCCGAATTCATTTGTTCTTGGGGGAGCATGTGGAAGAGAAAATCTCCATTGGACTTTCATTCAAGATGTTTGGATAAACATTGAAGTACTTGAAAGTTCCACTCCGATGAGATACACCCGGCTCAAAAGAATGATAAATTGAGATGCTGGGGTCAAAAACTTTGTCTTCACTCCCGAACGAGTGAATAAAAGGACAATCTACCGTATAGGAGAAGAAAGGTAGAAAAACTCGAACGACATATGTGAAATCAATATAATGGCGATCCTCAAAGGGCAATGTCACATATGTCGGAGAAAGAATGTCCTTACGAATCTCGGGATCAAGACTTGAGGTCATATCATCAAGTTTATGAATAATAGAGTCCTTGACCTCATCGTTCTCTAACTCTTCATCAAAGATAGGATTTATTTTGCTAGAAAAGTACTCATCATCAAATTCAAAAAGAGAATTTGAATAGACTATGAGACTTTTATTTTGAACGTCCTCATCAGAAAGTGATTCGTCATCACTAGAGGAAAAATCATCTTTGAGATTGAAAAGAGGGTTAGAAAACGTCCCGGAGAAATCATCAGTAGTGTCAAGAGGATGATCACTACAAATAGACAAATCACATTCACTGTCCGATATATCCTCAGACTCACTTGGGATTGGGATAAGGTTCTCAGCACTAGACTTTATGAATTCGTCCGATTCCTTTTCAGGAATAGTGCTAAGATGCTCATCCCCCATAATACGAGAGTCCTTGGAGTTCATATATGGTAAAAATGATGTGATTGCAATAGACTGAGGGAGTTGAGAAATGATATCACTAAAAGGAATAGTACTCTCCTCGTCGTCTTCATCTTCATCATCGAGCATGCAAGCCTGATTAAACAAGAAACGATTGTGTGTTGCTCGTTCTATGGCGAGTAAATCTTCCATAGATTCTCCATGACGATCATCTTGGGCATGTTTAACAGCCAAATCATTAAGTGTATCCCTCACATCTTGAAGTTCTTGGAATACATCTTTGAGAGCCAAATCCAGAGGAGATGGCTGAGGCTGAGGTTGAATCATTTGATACTGTGGAGGTTGGTCATGATGGGAATAATCATAATTGTTACAAGGGCCATGCTCATAGACAAGCGGGCTCCTCGTTTGACAATCAGAATCATAATGCGGACCTCCACAGAATTCACAACAGTAAAACTGTCGTGGTGGTGTATAATATGAAGATGTGTCAAATCCGGACGATGTCTGATTGTTATAAGGGTTTTGCTCATAGACAAGCATGTCTCCCGTTCGACAATCAAATCCCGGATGAGGACAACCTCCACAAAATTCACACAAGTGTGTCTCCATATGATGTTGTGGGGGTTGGTTGAAAAGGTCGGGTGTTTCATTGTAGGGATTTTGGTCATAGACAAACCCGTTTCCCGAATTTACAATGCTACAACCGGGGCAATTTCCCCCATTTAGAGGTCCCCCACACCATTCACAAAGTGAATCATTTCCCGACGGATCTCCACAACTAAAGCAATTTTGCTGATTGATTGGAGATGGCTGGGATTATGGAAGGTAGTCAGAAAATTTTGGCGGTTCATTCAAAGAGTTTGGATTTGGATCATAAGCAAATGAATTCCTCGACCCGCAAAACAAACAACTTCCGTTCCGAATATCATTACCACATCGTTCGCACGTACACCAACGACACGGTAAACCGAAAAGTGGCTCTCCACAACCGACGCAAGGAATTAATGATTCCATCATAATTAAACATAAAGAGGGTTAAGAAGATAGAATTAAACGTTTAGAGGATGAGATAAAGAATTAAACGAATAGAGGGGATAAGAAGAATATTTTTGGATTTTAAGAAACATTTGAAAAATACAAAGAGAAAAATAAATTTTGAAATAAAAATCTTTTTGGGTTTTTTTTTATAAGACGATATTTACGAGAGAAAATGAAAACTTCCCGAAAGAAGGGTCTTCAAAACACGCAACGATAAACGAGATTTAAAAATTCGCGTCAAGCCTTCCCCGGCAGCGGCGCCAAAAATTGATTCGCTGGAATCAATGCATAAATATTTCCTAGGAAACACAAGTGAAGTATGTGTAACCCGAGTCGTTATCCCCAACGAAGGCGTGAATGGAATTCGTGATCTCGATTCGTGAAACGTGTTTGAATGGTGAGAATAGATGTGATTTTGGGTTTTTAATCTAAAATAAGTGAAAATTAACTAAAAACAACTTAAAAGGTAAGGAAAACGAAATCCTAAAGAACGCGTAATTAAAAACGTAAAGAAAACTGAAAACGTAATTAAAAACGGGAAAACGCGAGACTAAAACGTGAAAACGATGAAATATAAACTCTACGGGAACCAAATTATTTTTCCTACGACCTAAATGATAAAAGAAAATTTTACAAAAAAGAATTACATTTTTCTAAATTATATTTTATTTAATATGAATTAAAAACTAATTTAAAAAGAAAAATACATTAAAAATACTAAATGAAAAGGGAAAAATCTGAAAATTTTCAAAAAAATACTTTAAACTAATCTGAAGCTAGGAAAAATGAAAATAGAACTTATTTCAACCCAAATTAGCAGTATGGGCAAATAAGCAGTTGCAAATAAGCTCTAAAATAAGCACAACAGCACCAAAAATTACCAAAAGCTAGAAAGCATATATACACACTAACTAAAGTATAAAACTACTTGACAAGACCAGAGAAGCTAATGAAATAAGCCAAAAAGCACTATAATGCAGCAACCAAATAAATCAAAAACAAAAGGCTAAACTGCCAACTTTAAGCTTATCTAGAAGCTAGAGGAAAGCTGATCAGGGAAAACTGAAGGTAGATTATGGAAGCTTATATATCAGACTACTCTTAAACTAAAAATTCCCAAAATATAAGATCAATTGCTTATCTAATTGAGGCTGAGATCAGATGCATGTGGGAACAAAAATAGTGCAGGCTCAGAACAGTCCTAAGGGGCTTTTGCAGACCTATTTTAAGCTACCTAATAATCTAAAAAGTGAAATCCCAAATTATATACTTAAAGCTAGTACTATAACCTATTTAGAATTCAAATTTCAGGTATTAAGCTTAAATAGATAAGCCAGAAATAAGCTTAGATCAGCAGCTTATAGTGGTGTTCTGCACAAAATATTCTGATGCAGCAGAGATGGTTTTTGGGCTTTAACTTCTGCAAAACTAAATGGGACAACTCCTACTCAAGTATTCTCACTTAAGATTATGTACTGAACCCAAAAATGACCAAAGAATTGATTCAAATAAGCTCAGCTTATACTGAGCTTATTATGGCAGATAGCACCTCAAAAATTTACCTAATAAGCAAATACCCTATAACTGAGCTAAAACCTCTAAAATCCTACTGCAACATGCTCATTTCACCTTATTTCAGCTTAATCAAACCTTATTAGATTGCAATTGAACAGTACAAGGCCAAACAGATTCTATCCCAAACACCACTTTTTGAAACTGATTTGCAATATTTCACTAGAACCCTACAATTTAAGCCATAATTAATTCTATACTATGATTATCTAAGCTATTAATAATCTAAGAAGCAGAAATAAATGACAAATAAGCAGTAATATAAGCTGAACTGAATTAAGCAAAAAATAAGCTAGAAAGTGGATTTGAAACTCACAAGTGATGTATGCTAGAAATGAATGAACTCAGTGCTTATCTTACCCCAGGCTTATCCAATAAGCCAGAAATAACCAGATAAGCCTTCCAAGTCAGCTTATTCTCCTCCACAGCTTATTTGACCATGAGTGTTGACTTTTTGACTTTTTGAAATATTTGGAAATTGAAACTGATTAAGCACTCGGGAATTAACAATAGGCTAAATGAGCATGTATAAGCTAAAACAAAAGAGAGCAGAGAGCTTTTTAAGGATTTAAACAACAACTGATTTTGAATTAACATTAAACTTAAATTACAATGAAAATAGTGCCATGATTCTGAAATTAAGCTACAACTGAAATTTAAAATTACATTAACCTGAAATTAAGCTGACAATTAAACTTAACTAAATATAACTTAAAATCTACACTACGAATTATGGTCTAAAGCAGTGACAACTCTTTCTTGTTGACTTTGTTTCTTTAAATAGCTATCCCAAAAGCTTCCTTTGATCCCTCTCTTTAATCCCAGCCATTGGAATGGCTTGAAAGCAATCTTAGCTGTCCTTTGGAATTTTGGCGGGAAAATTGGTGATAGTGGGATTTGGTATCTCGACAGCCTCACGTGAACAAGGTACATGTGGAGTAGCTAAGTGTAGGGGGAAAGTTGCGTGTGCCAGAGAAGGCATGGGAGACATGAGTGGTGGTTTTGTCAGGGTGGTTTTAGGCGGGTATTAGTTTATGGAAGAAGGTGGTTTTGAGGATGGGTTGACTGGTTTGTTGACCTGGGTGTTTATCAAAAATAAAAACGGGGTAAGGGTTAGTGGTTTTGGGCTTAGGTTTATGATTGGGCTTTGGGATGGGTTAAAGTTTGTTTTGGATTTTAAGGGAAATGGGTTTATTGGATAAGGTTTAATTTGGATTTGATTTAGGTTAAAGTTTAGGGACCTATTTTACCCAATCTGAAAATCCAGGGACCATTCTTGCCATTTTTGAAAATTACTTCCAAGGACCAATCTTGACAGATTGATATTCTTGGGAGTTGACTTTTGATAACTTGAGCAATATCCCGGTCCAAACTCGCAATTTCCTTTCCCGGCTTCAGCTTTTCACGACTTTCCAATCTTGTGCTCAGTTTTTTTTGCCTGTTTTTGCCCCATTTTCAATCCTTTTGTACCTGAAATGCATAAAAACACAAACCAAGGATATCTGCAGTAATATTAGGTATATTTGGGGTGTTTTTTGTCATTTTCTAGGTCTAAAATGGGCATAAAATGATGAGTATTTACACACTCATCATGTATCTCCCCACAAGTTTGGAAAATGTATAAAAAGTGGGACTATGAACTCACCTTTGCAGTCTGGATGGAAAACAAAATTAAATAGAGTTGATAAACGTCTCCGGCACGCAACCTGGTTTGTTATATCAAGTTTCAGTAATCATATTCCAATATATAAGTTTTAATATTTGCTTCATTTTGTTTTTGGTTGATAGTTAAATGTTTAAATGAGACAACATGAAGTCTCTTCTAAAGTTGGATAAGATTTTATCTTATTTTTATGTTTTCGTTTATTCGTTATTGAGATATACGTATTAAATTTTTATTAGTTTTTATTATAAATATTATATATATATATATATATATATATATATATATATATATATATATATATATATATATATATATATATATATATATATTTCCCAGGATTTTGATTAGGCCTAAAATGGGGTTAGCAAAATAATTGTCTCAAAATGTGTGGCTATAAACTCAGGAGGTTACTATTATAAGCACTGTTCATGGCACTAAAAATTTCCAAAAATTCCTAATGATCCTCTAATTACAAATGGTTAGTGTTTTTGTGGCTGTAAGATTAGGATGTTACTATTATAACCACTGTTCATGAGTTAATTATACATATATATATTCCCCTCACAACATCAGGATTTATTCATCTCCATACCCTCCTTCTCTGCTAGAAAATTCCAGAGGTCACCCATATGATTAAATCCAACATTTCTGATAAATCATCCTTCCCCTCCACCCGAACAAATAATCTTAACTACTTATTTAATCAGTCTTCAAATCAATCATCAGGTATAACATAACAGATCTTTACCCTTTTTTTAATCTTTACTCTTCTTCTTTTTTTAATCCTAATCTAACACCGGTGTTTTCCGATGAACGCGAAACGATTTGGTAAATTCAATTTGATTTTTCATTGGATTGAAGATGGAGAAAAAACAATTTTGTAATTTTATCAACCCTAATCTTTACATGTTTTAATTAAGAGAAATGGATTTTAATCTTTTTGTTTTTTGGGGTTTTTCTTAGGGTGCGATTTCCAGAGGCATGGAAAATATATCCAGAACGCTATCTAACTGTGATGTGGATGGTAAGTTTCTTATCCCTAAATATATATGTATTTGAATTGGTTATTTGAGGCAAGTCTGTACACACCATCTGTTTGATAAAACGCCTCAGTTATTATGGGATCGCTTTTTGGGTTTCAAAGTTGGATAAGAGCCTGTTCAATAAAAAAGTGTGGGTTGAATTCATTATTGGATCTATTTCGTTATAATTAAGGGTATCTATATCGATACTAGGGTAAAAAGATTAAGCTTAGTTTTATTTAAAATAAGCACTTTGAAATAAGCCGAGCTGTTTGTTTAGAACGACTTATTTTGCCCTAAAAAGTAAGTGGATAGGCAGAAGCAAGTTGGGATAATCTAAGGGACATATAAAGCTAAGCAGGAAAAAAAAAAAAAAAAAAGCAATCTCAAACATTACATAAGTCACTATGAAGTATAATCCATGTCTCTACTATGATGGTGTTTGGATTTGCTTTTGGGGTGTAAAAATGCAACAAGACTTGAAAAAAAGAATAATTGGTTTAAAAGTGCCGGTTGGCGTTTTAATCATTAGCTTTTGTTTTAATCATCGGCAAAAATATGTACTCCCAACATTCCTACTGAACATTGTTTATTTTACCCCAAAAGAAGCGGTTTGTTTTATCCAAGTACTCCAATTTACTTATGTGCTTAAAAGCATAAATATTTAATCCCAAACACCCTCTAAGTTACTATGTATAACTTAGCTTTGCCTTATGATGGTTGAAAATAGTCGCATAAAGTGGGTTTAAGATGCATTTCCACCTCGTGGGGACTCTTCCGGGTTGGTGGTCACATTTGAACAATGTGTTCGAACCTTTTGGCATGATGAGCGTTATAAGAATGATCTACGTTATCTTAAAGTCTGGCTGGAATATGTGAGTACTACTTCAAAGCTACAATATAACTTATTTTTCTTTAAAATTTTGACATTTGTATATGGGGATGACTCATATCTGTATTGCACTTGCAGGGTGAAATTTGTGATGATGCTGGGATTGTTTATAGTTTTCTTGATTCTAATAAAATAGGGGAGACACATTCTGTCTTTTACATAGCGTATGCTAGCCACTTGGAGTCAAAGAACAAGATCAAAACTGTCAATGAAATATACGAGTGCAGGATATCTAGGTATGATTTTCTACTCTTATACATGTTATCATTATAATGTGTACCCTTTTTGTTTGTTTTCTTTCTCAATTTGTTTATTTGTATATACCCTATATGTAGATGTGAATATTAGGGACTCAAAAGCATATAAGTGGACAACATAGTATATTGGTGCATAACTCAGACATGTTTAACATGTTTCTGCAATTGCATATGCTAATGCAATAATGTTTTGTAGTTAGTACCAAGTCTAATTCACACACAGATTTATGTTAGTCTCTTAATTTTACACGAAAACATCAATCTAACTTTTTGATTTAGATCCATAGGAGTTCCTTTTGGGCTGTTGTTTAAACTGATAACACAGCTTTAAAGGAGAGATGATGGGCATGGTTATTGTAGATTGAACACAAAATAGATTTGCATAGGTGCTATCCTAATGAAATTAAATGTATGTATTTGTTCTAATTGTAAAACATATATAATTAGGATATGATGTTTGATATAGAAAAGACAGGATCAATTGTTGCAGCATAGTTATGACATACTTATAAAGTGTGCATGCTTATGTCTCTAAGATGACTTGACCAAATCTTTTTCTGTGTTATAGAATGCTCAACCAATTGAAAAGTTTCAGTGGAAAATTTTGTACAAGTTGTTTGGATAAAAGCTTTTTGCTTTTTGGAATGGGTCAATATAGGTTGGGTTAATCCATCACTGCTTTAGCGTCGCTTTTTTTTTATTTACATGTTGAGATTCTTATATCTTGATTGAGTGTTCTGAAATTAAGCGTAATTATTTTGTAACAGGATAGTGATGAAAGAGGTGGACAGCGCTTCACATGAGCTAAAATCAGTGGTCACAGCATACAAAGGAAAGCACAACCAACATTTCCCAGATTATGCAGCAATTATGTTTTAACTTTTGGTGAACCCCGCTCTCTTGACAACAACCTATCCATGATTATGTAATAAGATACATATTATGTCCATATATATGTAGGTACAACAAAAAGGCAAAAGTAGCAGGTTCACATAGCGGTCAAATGTTATATCGTTCGGCATTTAAAATATTTATGCCACATTTCAGAAAATCATTTGCCATATCGAATAGAAATAATGACCAATATTAAGATAATTTGAGGCGGCCAGCTACGCTAGATTTTCGTATCTTGACTCTAGAAAGGTTGTAGACTTTGCAATAAATATCTCTCTGAGTATTTTCCAATTAAAAAGAAAGCCATGAGCTTTTTTCACCAAATTTAGAACATTAGAAAGGTACTTTTAGCCTTCTTATATGTTTTCCATTTTCCAGCTTTTTAATTTTATTGGATAGATGCTTTGCACCCTTCATAATGATGGTGGTGCATATTTTCTTATCATGATCATCAAGCAATGGTGCCACAGCTTGAACATCAGTTTCGACTTGGAAGACTGTCAATACAAGGTTTATGGTTCTATTGCCAGGTACTGTTTGATGTCTCTTTTACAATGTCAGTGTATTCCAGGCGAACGATGAGACGCCTGGAGCAGTGGAGCCCGTTAACTGATAATGGACTACAAATCCATGAACAACGACTAATGATCAATGCACGCTGAAGATTCTAGACTTAAAATCAAAAAGGAATTACTAATACATTACCTACAATAGCAACTACAACTTAAGACATGTTTTCATTAACATCTGTTTGATGATATGATGATTTTTTTTATGTGAACATTGATTCTGATTGTCTCTATTTTTTTTGTGTCTGTGGATGAGCAATATGTAGAAGATAGGATTGTGATTGTAATAAAATACATTTGCTTTTTACTCAGGGTGCAAACCAAGCATCTACAGTCATGTAGGAGTAGCCCGCGCATAAACGAGAACGCGAACTTGAACATTACTTATGCAAAACACTCCCGCCGCAACGCGCGGGCTACCATGCTCGTTTAAAATATATATTAATAATAATAATTATATAAAGTTACGCTTTTTACCCTATAGTTTCACATATTGACAGTTTATACCCCTGAACTTTCATAAAATGACAATTTTACCCCTGAACTTTCATAAAATGATAATTTTTACCCCTCAACTTTGGTGAAATGATAGTTTTTACCCCTATAGTTTCGAAATTGACACTTTATACCCTTAACTATAAATCATTGGCAAAACTAGTCCTTGGTTTAATAACCTTAAGAAATTTACATTTTTGGCCCATTAAAACTCCAACTTTCAAAGTTGGCGAGTTTTTCCCCTAAACACTATGTCGAATTCAGTTTTGGTCCTTGTTATAAAAATAAGTAGAGTTTCGACAATTTCAGCCCTCAAAGCATTTTCGCTATTTCACTCGTTGTCCTTATTTCATAAAAACGCGTTTTAAAATTCGGGAAAAGGCACGACTCATTACGACTCCTTTATACACTTTATTATCAACTTGTTAACAACTTATTTACAGCTTATGGGCTTATCATTCGAGCTTATGAGCTCGCAAAAATTAAAAAGGGTGCGTTACAAACAGTTTGCGACGGGGCAGTTTGGGACTCGAATAACTTTGTAACAAAGCAATCTTTTTATGACATTCTTTTTCCTATGTGTAGCTAGCTGGGTGGTCGTTAAGTTGGCCAAGTTTCAGAATTTTTGAGGGTCATTTGGTGGTTGAATTAATTGCCCAAAGTTGGGTCGTTGGGGCTGCTACTCGACAAAAACAAGAAAGGGAAAAAAAACTGATTTGATTTTTGATATTTAAAGGTTATAACCAGTTTTTAATGCATGTTAACATGATCATAAGTATATTTAATCCATCTCTAATTTGTTTTAAATTTTCTTGATTTGTTTTGTGAAATAAATATATAATAGGGTGCGTTGGGTTTGGTTCGACAAAGAGAAAAAGAAATAGAAAAATATGGTAAACATGGTTTTTGACATAGTTTGTTATTAGGGCTTACGTAATATTATTTTTAGGAGTATTTAAAGTGTACTAGAGTAATGGAAAAGAGCTAAGTATGCTTACTTGTTATTTATTCTAGTTGACAGAGATTTTGGCGAAATAGCTTGGAAATCAAACACTAATGCTTCTTCTCCTTTTAGACCTTTCTAAGATTTTTATTTAGCTATTAAGTGGGCTGTTTGATCAGGGTGTAAGTGGGTGTAGGCTGTTTTTGGGTGGTTTCGAATTATGGTTGGAAGAATTTAGTGAGTTTGGTTCGTTATTTATAGAAGAAGGAAAGTTAAGGTTTTTCAAGGTGTTAAGTCATCATGTTATGGTGAAGAGGGAACAAGGAGATGTGGCTTGGGGTTTTTGAGGACAAGTGGATGGAGGGGGAGGGAATTCGTGTAGTGTTTTGTAAGGTGGTGATGTGTTTTGTTTATAAACCAAGGAATTTAACTACCAAATGAATATCTATGGAACAAGTTGGTGTGGAGGCATTTAGGTCATAGAAGAATGTTTGTGGTTTAAATCTTGCTTAGTATTGAGTGTGAAAATAATTTGGTTAGTGTTTATTTAGGATCGAACCTATATTAGAGTATATGGATCGAATAGGCTTGAAAGGGTGGTACTTTGGCTATAGGGTATTGTACTTAGGGTTTAGGGAAAGTAATAAGTTAGTTTAGGATTTTGTTTAAGGATTTGTTGAGTAGAAAAATATCTAGGGCTTGTTTGGTTATTATATATGTCGAATTGTTGATAAAACAAAAGGAAATAATTTTGTGCTCTAAAGAGTGGTACTATGGGCTTAATAGAGTTGTACTAAGGGTTTAGAAATATAGATAATATGTTTTTAAGGTTTTCTTAAGTTATAATAATTATATATTGATTTTATTAAGTTTAAATGTATATAAATGAGATTTTTGGCTTTTGCGCATTGGACACTTGTACATTAGGTTTAGAGACTTGTACTTTTATTTAGTAAGTTTAAGAAAATATATTTTTAAGGTTGGTGCATAAAATACTTGGACAATGAGCTTTAAAATAAATACATGTAGAGTTAAGATGAGATTTTTATTAATATTTAGCTTTATGTATAAATGACTTGTACCTTGACTTGAGAGACTTGTACATTTATAATTTGTAAAAATTATATATATATATATATATATATATATATATATATATATATTATATATATATATATATATATATATATATATATATTAATTAGGATTTGTGAATTTAATACATAAAATCATAGTTTAATGGAATTAGGGTTTGTACCGGGAGTTAAAGTGGATTTAGGGTTTTTGTGCTTTAGTAACTTGTACATTGGTTTAAATGAGTTGTACTTTAGTGTTTTAAGGTTTAGTTATTTATATTCGCTGTTATAATGATTTAGGGTTTCGTTAGAAACTCCATTAGATAAGAAATGTTTAGTTTGTACATTTGTAATCGAATTATCGTAAAGTGGCAATGAAATATCGTAATGTTTTATATGGAAATGTTTATGTAAGATAAACATTAAGTAAGTTAAGGTTGGTCTTCGTGAGAGCACGTTTATCGAATATGTGAGTTACGTCACATTAGATAGTAGTTATAATCAGATACTAACAAATAAAAAAAAATTACACGTAGAAAATGATAAGTATTCTGTAAGATAGTTTATTATAATGTGGGATTTTACAAGTGGTTACACCAACAAGGGTAGAAGTATCACATTATGGTGGCATATCAGAACATACATAATAAGAACGCAAGCGAAAGTCTAATCATAAATACCAAAATGTAAGTCAACATGACTTAAAAGAAATACATAAGTTCCATGATCCAAAATGAAGGAAACATAATCCAAGTCTAAATAATGAAAACAAAGTCCAAAGCTAGGAAGTCTAGGATAGGTAAGTCCACATACAGCTCCTACTCTCAGCCCAAAGATAGCCCAGCTCCCAGCTTAATAACCTGCTGTGGAAGAGAAGAAATGCGGCTGAACTTAAAAAGCCCAGTGAACAGATATGTATAACAAAGTACTGAAACTGAAAATGAGAAATACAGAATATAGTACATTGTGGAATAACAAAAGGTATAATATAGGTGTATCAAAGGTGTAAGGGTTGTCAAAAATCTACCACGAGCCCAGAAACATATCATATCATAAACATCATAATCATGGTCTTCATAAATAACATAAGTAACATAATGGAGTAGCTAGCTCCCAGAAATGTGAAGGGCATGCATTGCACACAGTACCAATCACCAGAAATATAACATATAGCATAACAGATCAGATCTAGGATGCATCCATACGCCCCTGCAGAAAATCATAGTGGCCAAACATATATCCTTGAGCTCATAAACATATAACAGAAAAGGGATGGTATGGAACATCACTCGACCACCCTAGAGTCATGCCATTTGTGCATCAATGACATGGTCATGGAACCCCCATGACTAGTGAAAGCTCAGGTATCAAACTGAAGGTCAAACAGAATGCCATAGTAATGACACAGAATCTAAGGTCATCAGAAATATCATAATCATAGGTTCATATCAGAGGGTGCATAGCAAAGGCTAATATCAAAGGCTTATATCATAGTGTCATAAACAGAAAGGCTCATAGCAAAGGCATCAAAATCAGAAGCTAAGCAATCAAAAGATGTGAAAGGATCATGAGAAACCTTATAAGACAGGTCATAATATATGTACCTTATGCAAAAGACAATGAATGAAATAACCAAGAAGCACACGGAACAGAAGCTACTCCCTCTTCACGGAACCTATACGAATTAATAATCACGTATTACTTATAAGCTCATTTTACAAGTTTACTGCTTATTGTTATTCAGGTTTCCCATTTAAGGTTTCTTTCTATTTTTAGAAACTTTCCATTTTTAGTAACTTGCCATTTTAGTAAGTTTCCATATTTATTAACCTTCTAGATTAAGTAACTTTCCATAATTAGTAACTTTCCATATTTAGTAAGTTTCCCGAATTAGTAAGTTTTAACACGACTTCCCAATTTAGTTAAATTAGGTTTAGGGTTCGGGATTATCAATTAGGTTAATCGTACCCACACACAAGTCAACACGACATTAAAAAGACACACCCGACATAAGAACATGTATTAGGGCACCAAACATCAAAGTGACACATTTAATACTTATGTAACACATGCATACACATTAACTGGTTTTATAACAAAATTAAGCCCACTAAACGAATTTTAAAAATGTATCAGAATCCCAAACTAAAAATCAAAAAAATTCTCACAGGAGCCTATATGTCTTAAGAGTCTACTTGAATTTTTTACAAATTTTATTATTAAGTGGAAACCCCCTTTCGAAAATTGTTTATGCTAACATGTCCAGATTCGGATCTGCAGATACACTTCAAAAGTATGTAATTAACAACCTAACCAAGAGAATCTAGAAAATTCTAAAAAAATTCCATCAAGTATTAAACATATGAAATATGATTCCTGTAAATTGGCAGCCTCTAATTTGATACGGTTTGAAAATGAAAAATCATAAACCACAACTGAAGTAAAATTCTGCCAACACAGTTTTGACATATCATCCCAATAAATTCAAAAATATGACCAAATCAAACTCAAATCCTTCCAAACCAATTGGAATAATTTACTAAGACCCTAAACTGAGTTTTAGAGCAAAAATCCAGAATTAAACATTTACAAAACTCGTTGTATGATGCACACACACATTCGACTAACAATTCTGTCCCGATCAAAACACCAACATAAACCCTAATTCGACTCACAATTAATTCCTAGGGTTTCATGCTTTTATTACCATTAATTGTACCTTCATTTTAGGGTTTAATACTGATTAGAAGACCATGTTAACAAATCGTGAATATTACAAAAGAATAGGGCCGATTTCATTGAATACCGATTAGGGTTCTATGGGATTAATCCCCTCGTTAAATTTCATGTACTTATTGTATGTCATTAAGTGATTATAATCCGATCATAACATGATTAAAAGATGTTTATAAGACGAGAATGAGGTGTTCTTGATTACCTAGACATGGCAGCAAGCAAATGGAACAAAACCAAGAAAAACTTCAAATCGATTACCACCCAAAACCCTTGCAATAATCCGCACCAAAACCTTCTTCAAAACCTTCTCTCTTTTTTTGTATTCTTGAGACTAAAATGGCCAAACCCTTCCTTGTTCTTCTCTTCTTCAAGCCGTATTGTGTGTGTGTGAGATAAGAGAGAATATTGGTTACAGGATATTGAGGAAAAGTCGTATAATGGGGTGTGTAGAAAAGGTAATACCGCGTTTTGGAACCATGAATTAAGGAGGGAATCGTATCTTTTATTTATTAGGAGAATTGATGATATTTTTGCTACTTATCTTTCCAATACAATGTATATTATGCATATTTCATAATTAGGACGAAATTTTTAGGAATGGGGCATCAATGTGACGTTTTATTAGAGTCATATAGGATTTGATTTTGTTTTGTTAATATTTAGTTTAATTTAATTTAGAAATTTAAAGGATTAATTAACTTAGGTTAAATTTTAATATGTACTTGTATAATATAGGTTTAAGATTGTCATGATCTCATGTAATAGAAGGTAATTTAGGAAATTAAATGAATGAAATTTTCAGGGTTTTACAGGGATGATGGACTATGATCGGGCGTGGGAATCTGGTGAGTGGTAGGCGAGGGTGAGGCAAGGTTTTTAGTAAGTAAATGTTGTTGTACAGTGTTTGGAGATGTATCGAGAAAGGTGTAAGAGTGCGAATGATTTGGTGTCATGGAGCCATACGAAAATTGTGATTCATCAAAGGTCACATGATGGGATAAAATGATTTTGTTGGTGTTGAGGTCTATACATCTATACCCCCGATGGTTCGTTGGGTACCCAAGAAAGATGGAAGGCGTGGAACGGGGTCCAAGTTTGTTGTTGGTATTTATGTGAGGGTAGCAAAGACAACCAAATACCCGAAGGTCCGCATAGTTGGGTGTAGTCTTGTAAAGGAGAGTGTGTGGGGTTTCATTGTTTATGGAAGTGGAGGGCAAGATGTTAAAAAGGTAGGCCGCCATGTGAAGGGCTTCAACCCAAAATGTGGGTGGAAGGTAGAAGGGTACGTATTAGATTGTTGATGGTGCGGATCATTCTCTCAGACTTACCATTCTGTTGAGACGTTCTCGGGCAGGAGAATCGAATGGTGATGCCATTAGAAGCAAATAATTGGTGTAGGGCGGTGTTGTCAAATTCACCACCATGGTCACATTGCAACGATTTTATATCACAATTAAATTGGTTCTTAACGAATGCAAGGAAATGAATAAATTTAGACAGCATATCAGACTTGTTACGAAGAGGGTACACCCATAAATAATGAGAAAAATGATCTAAAAACAAAACATAGTATTTAATGCCAGTAACACTCGAGAGTGGAGAAGTACACAAATCAGAATGAATAATATCAAACAGTGAAGTAACTATAGTTTCAGAAAGCGAAAAGGTAAGTCTCACGTGCTTGCCAAGCTGACAAGCATGACATAGCACAAAAGGCTTAGTCTTATTACATGAAATAAAAGTATTGGAAACTAAGCTACGTAACACGTCACTTCCTGGATGACCAAGTCATTGGTGCCACGTGTCTTGACTGACAATGAAGGCTTGAGGAGGTGTCGGGGCAGTAATAGGATAGAGGTCCCCAGTGCTATCACATCTGAGGAGGATTTGGGGAGTCCAGTAGTCCTTCACAATAAAACCGAACTCATCAAACTCAATGGTACATTTATTTTCACGAACAAATTGACGAACAGATATAAGGTTCTTAACGATGTTAGGAGTAATGAGAACATTATTTAAGTGAAGAGTACGATAAGGAGTGGTTAACGTGCTATGGCCCGTGTTGGTGACGGGAATAGATTTCCCATCACCAACAAAGACAGATGGGTAAATACAAGAATTAAAAACAGTGCTAAGATTAGTAGCAGAGGAATTAAGGTGAGATGATGCACCAGTGTCCATATTCCAGTTGGAATTAGCCGGTTCTTGAAGTGTCATTGTGTTGAAAGCCTGAGGAAGAACCCTCTCCTGACCAAGTGAAGCAACCTGAGAACCCGAGCCATAAACCGCCTATGTAAGTAGTGCTTGTTGTTGCGGTGTTAAGTTGGAGGTAGGCTGTTGTAAGCTTGAAATACCAAACCCAGTGGAACTGGGCTGCTGTGAACCGATAGGCCCAATACCAAATCCAGGTGGTGCAAAACGCTGGCCCAAAAGAGAGGCCTGTTGAGTCAACTGGGCTATCAGTTGTTGCTGGGCCTGAAGTAAAGCCACAAGATTGGGCTGATTAGTGTTGACATTCTGTACCTGACCAAGACCAGTAGTAAGTAGATTACGTGAATTGCTATTAACCTGTTGAGAGTTTTGTTGGTTGCAGGAATTGGTTCTCAGGTTAGTGTCATGCACATATCGACACTTATTGCCCCACCTACAAAAACCACAAGAAAAAATTCGGCAAACCTCTGGTGTGTTGGTGCGAGTATCACGTGAAGAACGTGAGTCTTGGCCACGAGATGTGTTTGTCTCGGTGAGTAAAACTTGTGGAGCCGAGGATGTACTGTTGGTTGATAAGGGTTGAGGCATGGAATTGAGCCGCATATCCTCGATCGTAACCATAGAGCGCATAGTATCAAGAGTGGCAAACGGATCTCGATGTGCAATAATGGTCGCAAGATTTGCAAACTTGCTACTTAATCCATTGATGGCATAGGTGACGATGTCATCATCCGACATCAGTTAACAAAGTGACAATAGATTCAATTTTTCGAAAGTAAGCATCGGCACTAAGGTCACCCATTTGAATGACACGCAACTCACCTTTTAAAGCAACGGTACGTGTACGTTTGCTGTCTTGAAAGATTTTCTCAACGATTTCCCAAGCCGCTTTAGCCGTGGGAGGGTTTGCTTTGATTAGTCGTCCTTGTAAGGCAGGAGCAAGTGTTAAAATGATCCAAGACTTCACTATGGAATCTGCAGTGAGCCATTCTTCTGTTGGTGGAGCGGATGTGGTAGAACTTGCGGTAACAGCTTCAATGTGTTTTAGGACACCGAAGTTGTTACAATGGATTTTGAAAAAATAGCACCACGATGAGTAATTTAACTCATCGATGTTGAGTTTGACTGGGACAACGCTATTGAGATTGTTGACGGCATATAGTTTCTCAACTAGGGTGAGGGTAGGGGTTGGTGGAGGTGGTGAACCGTTTGTCATTGTGATGGCAGGGTAGGGGTTAAGTGACGGCAGAAAGATGATGGAGGAGGGATCGATAGGGTTTGAGATGAGTTATTTTAGGAGAGGATCGTTTAGGCTGATACCATATTAAAGGTATAAACCGTATATTGATTGTGCTTGAATACAGATTACATGTGAACATATATAATGAATACAATGGGCCAATACTACAATGCAAATACATAACCATGCTAGGCCCATATAAACTATCGCTAACATTATCTAACTACTCTTCCTTTATTTTGTCTTTAATTTGTTCATTTACTTTTATCAAAATGGGAACTGAGTAGTGAAAACAACAATTGCAATTAAGTATGGCAATTATTAATTCTTCAAGTGCATTAATTCACACATGTACAACATAAATACATACATGCACTCAAGATTACTTTCACGACTACAAAAAGAAAATCCGAACAGACAAACATACATACAAACGTACAGCAGGTCATTCATGCTATAGTGAAGAGAAGTATCAATATAAGCATAATTAGTAGATATTTATTTATGCATTCATTTATATCAGTCATACATATATCATTTATACTAGTGTTCACAACATTATCAATGTTTAGTTTAAACATTCCTCCGCTAAGATAGCCTTTGCCAACGAACTTTCCGCCCTTGGAGAGGATAAACTTTTCAGATTCAAAGACAAGCTTAAAACCAAATTTGTTAAGGATGGAACCGGACATCAGATTCTTGCGGACATCAGGAACGTGGAAAACGTTGTTTAAGGTTAGGGTGTTGCCTGAAGTAAACACCAAATCAACTTTTCCTATTCCTTGCACTTGTGCAGTCGAGTGGTTACCCATGTCAAGTATAGAGTTGGATAGCTCATATGTTTTAAAGGCTTTGTTGTTGCACACGTGTCGGGTCGCGCCAGAGTCTACCCACCAAGATTGTTCTTCATCGAGGGAGAATGCCTCGGAAATCATAGCAACATAATTGCCATCCTTGGTTTTGTCATTTTCGCTTTCCTTTTTCTTTTTAAATGCACGACAATCTTGCTTGAAATGTCCCAGTTTGTTGCAATGAAAACAAACCACATCTTTTTTATTCTTTTTGAACTTGTCCTTTGCTTTGTCATCTTGATGTTTCCTCTTTTCCCCAACTTTCGAAGACTCTCCCTTTTCTTCAACTACATGAACTTTAGAAGTATCATCGTTGGTTTTATTTTCCAAACGATATTGTTTTTCTACGAGAAGATGCTTTCCAAGTTCCTTTAAGGACATATCCTCCTTCCGATGCTTAAGATTTTTCTTAACATCTTTCCACGAGGGTGGGAATTTATCTATAATGGATGCTACTTGGATTGATTCATCCATATTCATGTTGTGTTGTGTGAACATGCTTAAAATATGTTCAATTTCATACATTTGATCCATAATAGGACATGAATCTACCATTTTGTATGAATTAAATTTAGAAACGATAAATTTCTTACTTGTTGCATCTTCAGTGAAGTATTTTTGCTCTAGTGCATTCCATAGTTCACTTGCAGTTTCGATATTTTTGTAGACATCAAACAATGGATCTGACATAGCGTTGAGGATGTGCCCACGACATATGAAGTCATCATTCTCGAACTTGAGTCGTTCACGAGAAGCATTAAGAGTTTTGTTTTCGGTTTCCACTGGATACGGCTTGGTGAGAACATACGCCACATTCAACGTAGCCAACAAGAACTGCAACTTCTTTTTCCACCGTTTAAAACTACCACCATCGAAGCATTCCAACTTGACAATATCACATGACATTTGTTGAAGATTCTTTGAAGCAATCTTTGTCCGAAATTTGCTTTAAGATTGTTAGCACCAAGGTTGTATATATCAATGACTCAAACGCGCAAATGAATCTCTACCAATGTTGCAAAAATCGTGAATCGGTAGCCGGGCGGTCGACCACCCTGCAGCGATTAATCTGCCAAGGCGGGATTAATCGGTGATTAATCGGATTGGCATTTTTTGCATGTTTTGGGTATTTCTGGAGACCAAACTAAAGATCGTAACTGATTCCAAGCCTACTATGTTTTCAAACCTCAATAAAAAGCTCAAATTCTGATTATGAGGCTCATTGTGCGTTATAAGTGAAATAAACGATCCCCAAATTAAGTAGAATGGCTAAATTTTTATTTTTTTAAAGCTGACCGATTTGGCCGATTCGGCCGATTTTTTGCCCATTTTTTTGCCTGACCGATTTTTTGACCGATTTTCAAAATTCTACAAGGTATACGGCCGATTACCTTGTAATCGGCGATTAATCGGCCGAGTTGACCGATTTTTGCAACATTGATCTCTACTACTTGTTACTTCAAGGCGAGTGCTCTCTTTCCTTAAAGCGATTTCGCCCCCATTAAAGAATAACGTGCAACGGGTTATTGGCAAATCACCTCCTAAGATACAATGAAGCAACATATGTAGAACTTTATCAACACTACACGAGGTGGTGATAAACCGGATGAACTAAGTTTTCAAGGATTTATGACACTAAATATTGTGTTTCTTAAGCAACACAATAATTCAGCAATCTAGTATATAGGAGAAGTGTTTTTGGTAAATTAAAAGAATGAAATTCGTGTATGTTAAAGGCATATGTCTGATGGGTATTTATAGGGCCTATCGTGACTCTTCAAAGAGTCACATGCCCCTTCAATAACCTTTACCGACGCCATTTTTTAGTCACAGAAGGAGCCAACCAGCACAACCCTTTGAACAGTCGCGACACTTCAATAGTCGCAGATCTGTCGCTAATTGTTATAACTGTCATACAAACAGTTGCTTTATGAAACGTTACATTGGTTCCCATTCAATGGGCTGATCCATCATTTAATAGCGAGCCTTTTTGCAAGTATAACATACAAAAATAGAGTTCAAGGCCCACTATATCATGTTAATTATTACAGTACATAAACAGAGATATAAACTCAACTTCGTTTCATTCAAAACTAAAATCTACCAAATACAATTCTCTGATTCCTAAGACACAACCCAAATGACAAAGTTTATCTTCTCTATTTTGAAAATTCCCCAACATTCAAGACCCGAGATTTTTAATTGCTTTCTAAAAAATATAAAAACACAAAAAGAATCATCCCTCACCCCTAGACCTATCTCGTCATACATCTTGACCTAACGACGCTATTCCTCTAGAGAACGATCGATCCCCCGGACTTATCTATACTACACTACAACGGTTAGGTACACTGCCTAGAGGATTGTAAAACTTCCTTGCAAGGTTTACAAATCTTGCATCAGGATAGCATATTCCTTATTCCTTTGGCATATTCCCTTCTAACCTAACCATGCCATCTCATCTAACTCAACTATGGTTTGTTCTCAACCCAACCTCACTCTCTCACTTCCCTCTCACACAATTTGAATTTCAAATTCAAATTCTTCCATCTCTCTATCTCTAACATACACACTTCCTTTCCAAGCAAAGGAATATCCCATGACATATTCTCTCTCTTTTCTATGCCATGTGAGAAATACCCAAACTATCCCTATCCAATTATCCTTTCTGCCATTCTCTCTTTGATAATTGGTTTTACTTAAACACTTCACAAATTTTTTTTACCAAATGGCTATTTGAGTTGGTTAACCTTGAGGATGAATAATGTAAAGGTCTAAACGTGTGAAGTACAATTGGGGGTTTAGCAAGGTTGGGTATTTAAAAGATCAAAACCCAAAAGAGAAAAATTTCCAGTTATCCTAGCCCGTCGATGGCGCTCCGACACGCCAGCAGCGCGCCAGCCTCGGTAAACTTTTCTCACTTTGGGTTTTGGCCTATAAATACCCCACCTTTGCTCTTGTATTCCTCACCCCTTGCCATTATTATTTCTCTCTAATTTATTTTCTCTCAATCCTCTAATTTATCTTGTGTTCTCTAATCTATCACATAAACATCAATTGAAAGAACACATCTCCTTGCAAGGGAAGAATCACAAGAACCTAATCCACTCTTGTGATTGTGTCGAGTTATGTATACCCTTTCTACTAGAATCGAGTCTCTAGGTTAGGTTAGGACATGATTGAACAATCAACATTCTATCATTCGATTTGGTTGTAAGGGAAGTCTTGTGTCGAGGTGACCAATCCTAGATCATTGGGGATCTAGTTGGGGTTTGATACTTCCGGTGGGAAGTCTTAGTGGTCCTTGTGGTCTTTGTGGTTAAGTCGAATCACCAGTCCTTAAGGGTGGTTTCCGAGGGCGGAATACCATTGGGAGTAGCTATTCTTAGTGAGCACCGATCTTTGTGCATATCAATGGAGTGAAGTTGTAACGGTTTGTAGTACATGGAAAGGATTATACTTAGTGAATAGTATAGTATCGTGGATTCGCAACTTGATGTACGGATAGTATAAACCCCCCATCCCGAACCAGTATATATCGTGGTGTCACTTTACTTGCTTTATATACTTTGGTTGTAATTGTGATTGTGGTTGTTGTTGTATAAACCACTAGGTACTCTTTGAGGCTTAAAGTTTTTTAAACATCTAAAAAGCTGAAGAGACGTATTCACCCCATGTTTTTTTACACTAGGTACTCTTTGAGGGTGGTCTAGATTTACACTTTAGGTTCCTCCATGTTTTGTTCTTTTTTATTTTTATTTTTTTTATTTTTTTTATTATTATTATTTTTTTTTCCCCTTAAATTTTGTTCTTTTGATCTAATGATTTGTTTGGTCTAGATTTGTCCTTTGGTATGTATGAATTTTTGAGTATGCAAAATAAAGTGACTCTTATAAAATATATTTTATAAATATGTTTTATAGATCTATATAACAATAAGAATTAAATGTATTTACAAAAGTTGGGTTCAAAATTAAGTTTTTTGATATAATGGTTTCTTCTAAAGAAATATGTTCTGTTTCAAGTAATCTTTTAGAAAAATTATGTATAATAGATTTTTAAGAACTTAAAAATATCAAGATACATGGATCGTAGGGGTATGCATAACTAGTTTATACTAAATAATAAATCATGAAATCATGTTTAATTGTTGAATGGTGACTTTAAAAATTGGTGTGATCACAAATATGGAAAGGAATGGATTAAGGTATATAGTTTGTATTCTGATGGCCTGCTGTTTATATTTATTTTTAAGGAATAAATTTTATTACACAAACAACAAAATAGGCCTGCAGTTTATATAATAAGTATTTGATGCCGACCTCGCAAAATATATTGCTCTCAATTATTTGTGCTCCTGTTAGACTTGTGACTAATTTTACTATTCACTTTAAGTTGATAATTGATATGATGGATAGATTTAAGACACTTTGGCATAGTCAAAATCTGACACTTTGGCATAGTCAAAATCTTGCAACACTGTTGCTCAACGAAACATAAACATAATTTTGGAAAAAGAAACCAAAACTAAGATCGAAACTATGCATATATACATTCGAAACTGATATATGATCTAAGAAACCACACATATATACATTCAAAACTGATATATGATCTAAGAAACCACACATATGTACATTCGAAGAAGGGAAATCAACGATTATTGAACAATTTATTCCATTACTGAATGGTAAACAAATGCATATTTGTTCATTATACTCCAAATTTCAACGATTATTGAACAATTTATTCCATTACTGAATGGTAAACAAATGCATATTTGTTCATTATACTCCAAATTTCATGGCTGCATGACAAAGACTACATTAATGTTTATCATCCACCCGCTGTAGAATAGCACTCGTTTAGTACTCTTTACCATGGTTTGTAGGCAGAAATCAACGTCAAGAAACTATGCATTGTCAAGAGCACAATATTAACAGCTCAATTAGAGACACCAAAGGGGTTGATACAAGACAGATTTAGTCCATGGTGACAGAGGTACATTTGCAATTACTTCATTCTAGGAAATGAAATTAGGTTGCTGATTTGTGTTTCTTTAGAGAGAACAAACGACCACACTAAGATGAACGTCAAGAAACTATGCATTGTCAAGAGCACAAAATAACAACTCAATTAGAGACACAAGGGGTTGATATAGACCGATTTAGTCCATGGTGACAAGTACATTTGCAATTACTTGATTCTAGGAAACGAAATTAGGTTGCCTGATTTGTGTTTCTTTGGAGAGAACAAACGACCATACTAAGATGAACAAAACATATGACACATATAATACATGAACATCAGAGGATTTAATCGCATGTAGAGAGCAGAAATAGTTCTTTCGATGATATATATTGTTCTAGATTAGGTCATGTTGAAAAGGTGCATGATACCTACACAATGCATTTGGGTCATAATGTACCTTCATATTTCCAGCTTCATCTTGTTCATAGTTGTTTATTAAGTGACCTGGAGATCTGTAGGTCACGATATGAACCTATTGAAGAAACATACTTCTTATTCCACATTTTAGAATCTCGAATATTTGGAACTTCGTCAGATTCTTTTAAAGCAAGGAGTTTCTTTAAACTAGTCACTAGTCATGAAGAAACTTCTAAAACCGCGGATTTTAATAATTCCTTACTACTCGGCTTCCTTCCATATCTGCCCCTCGTCTTAATGAATAAACTCTTGTATTTCTCCAAAACACGCTCGTTCTCTTCAACTAGTCCTAACTTCTCATATGAATCGGCTACCTTTTGAGCAATATATTTATCTGGAACTTTACGACCATGTACTTCCAGCTTTTTATAAAGTGTTGCAAGCTCTTCCCACATTTCATTTCTATGATAAACAGATATTATAATTTCACATACTTTCCAAGGCACTGTGTCGACATCTCTACTAAGTTTCCGAACCCATAATTTCTTTGCTTCTTCTACTCTGTTATCCATATCTAATGCTCGTATTAGCTGTCCGTATGTTCCAACTGTTATACCCTGCCCTTTACTTAACATCCATTTAATAACCTGCACGACTTTATGCCATTTTTCCTTTCTCTCAAGGGTGATTAATGCAGTTTTGAGCCGTCCAATAGGGAATTCTTTTTCCTCTGCTACCCATGCATCAAGTGCACCATACACCGCTTCTTTATTGTCATCAAGTTCAAGAAGTTTGCTGATAAAAACATTGATTTTGTCCTTCTTGGACACGTCGAGCGCTTTTAAAAGCTTTCTAGTCTGTTCAGCATCCATTTTGGAGCTCTTTCTAGCCCTTTCACCCTCCTTATCTATGTATGGTATCATGGCTTGTTCCTTGAAGTGGTTCTGAAGTTCATCTTCACTCAAGGGGGTGGGTATCTGATCTTGGAATATGGTGGTCTGACTGTAGCTCGATATTGGCCCTTTCAACATACCAAATTGGCTCATCGGTCTAATTAGACTGATGATAGATTTAGAAGATCTCAACATTGCTATAAAAAGCGTAGTTTACCTAAATAAGTACCCTGAAATATAAGTTAATTTATCAGTTTTCACTTGCAGAGATTCATGTAGACAGATCCACATAGTATTTATAAAAAAAGAACACAAGGATGCTGAGACAGTATCACTTCTAGGCAATCAAGTTGCTACAAATATGACTAAATCACTAATGATAAAACTAGTTATTGCCTACACCTTTACTCAGTCCCGTCGTAGAATTCTACCAAAGCGTGAGCTTGGAAAAGAAAGATATAGAATCTAACCAGAACAGCAGAATTGGTTATCAACATATTAATAAAAAAGGGTCATCTTATGTCAGTAAGGCCCATACATGAGCATAGCCGGTTTCAATTAGAAGGTCAAAGTCGCCAAATCTATTGTGAATTAAGGGGGATCGCATAAACATCTCAACACAACTACAAACTCCACGTGTATTGAACAACCATAATGTGCATTTACAGCAACACAATACATTTTAAAGCATTTAGAAAGAAACAAAAACAGCACCACAACAAAAGTTTTGTGACCAAAGATATTTATTGAAAAAAAGGACAATACACAACAAAACAAAAGTGGCAAGTTAGTTATAGGCTATTTTGGCTAAACTAGCAGTATTAGTAGTTAGTGCAATGGTTGTTTGTTTAGGGGGTTTTTGTCTCGGCTTATATAGCCGGCTTATGACTTATTTGGTTTTGGCCTTATGTTACATAAGCTCACTTTTTGTGGCTTATTTTTGAAACTTTTCGGCTTATATAAGTTTATTATGACATAATAAGCTTACATAAGTATAAGCCGAAAAGGTTTCAAAATAAGCCACAAAAAGTGAGCTTATGTAACATAAACCCATAACCAAATAAGCCATAAGCCGGCTATATAAGCCGAAACAAACACCCCCTTAATAAAAAAGTGTTTGATAACGTAGTTGTATATGTAATTATAAATTGTAAAATAACGAAATGCTAAACCCTACGCCGAATGCTTCTTTCAACTAGCATTTTAAAAGTAGAGTTTTCAAAACTCCTAAACGCCTTGCCAAACATACCCATATTTCCAAATCAACTAACCTTAGCAACAACCCACAATCATAAGTATATAGAAATCGACAATTTTTGTATACCCTGAGTCAATTAATAGTCTAACAAAACCTAAATTAAATTAACAACATAAGAAGGATCCAAAATCAAATGTAAACATAAACATGTTGTTCATCTAAAGAAGTAAGTACGTACTTTAGAAGAGTGGTTGATTAAACAATTTTCATATGTAAGGTTTATGGCGGCGATCCGGTGTCCATTAACGGGCACGGTGAATTAGAATGAAAATGAAACGCATGGGCCGCCATATGCATAGACAAGTAAGATTAGCCCAACATGCGGGTCCAATATTTATATTATACATAATATAAATGAAAAATTAAAAAGTGAAAAGTTAAAAGTAAAAAAAGAAATGTTGAAAACATATGTTTCAAAAGAAAAACTATTAATACACATCAAAAACCGGGTTGACCTGGGACGCTTCAAACCCGGCGGGTTAACCCAGGACGCTTTAAACCCGGCGGGTTGACCCGGTTTAATTTGACCCGTTTTTTCGACACAACACGTCGGGTTGACCCAGTTTAAATTGACCCGTTTGACCAGAACGGTTCAACCGGGTTTCAAAACATTGTTTAATCCCCAAATCCTCAAACTTTTATTATTTTTCGTTTATAAACCATAAACTTTTTTTTATCACTAAAACTATCTGCCACTATAAAATCTCGTTGCTATGCACATGTACTCGTCTAGTTTCACTCAAAAGTCAAAACCCTCCTTAGTTCCACTCACTAAACACTCTTTTGATTGGTTAAAATGCAAAGTAAAATTATTTTGATAGATCCCAAAATGAAAACATAAACATTTATTTTGGGTAAATTCCCAAAAAAGGACAATTTTTTTTTCAAATTCCCTAAATGGGACAAACTCAACATGTTTTCCCAATTTAGTCAAGTGCTAACGTGCGATCGTGCGAACCCTCTGGTTTCTTGACACGTGTCCCAGACAAAAGGTACTAACCAATCATTTGCAGGCCCACTTGCACCCCACGTGGCCTTTGACTTTTTTTTTACAAATGTGCGATTTCCTAATGTGCTAATGTGCGAAAAAAAAAATTATTTTTCCAAAAAATATTTTTTTTCAAAAAAATTATTTTTTTTCCGAAAAATATTTATTTTTTTAAATATTCCGAAAAAAAAAATTTATAAAAAAAAATATATTTTTCCAAAAAATATGTTTTTTCCGAAATTTTTTTTTCCGAAAAATATTTATTTTTTAAAATTTTCCGAAATTTTTTTTTTATAAAAATAAAATTTAATTTTTTCAAAAAATTTTTTTTTCCGAAAAAATATTTAAGTTTTCCGAAAAATATTTAAATATTTTTCGGAAAAAAAATAAATTTTTTTGAAAAAAAATATTTTTTGGAAAAATAATTTTTTTTTCGCACATTAGCACATTAAGAAATCGCACATTTGTAAAAAAAAAGTCAAAGGCCACGTGGGGTGCAAGTGGGCCTGCAAATGATTGGTTAGTACCTTTTGTCTGGGACACGTGTCAAAAAATCAGAGGGTTCGCACGATCGCACGTTAGCACTTGACTAAATTGGGAAAATATGTTGAGTTTGTCCCATTTAAGAAATTTGAAAAAAAAATTGTCCTTTTTTGAGAATTTACCCAAAATGAAAACATAAACATTTATTTTGGGACGAATATTTAAAATAACGTAAGTTATTGGTAGGTAGGTAAACCCATGGTCCATAGTTTTTAAATATTTTTTATTATTATTAAATGAAAAAACATATTTTCATTAAAGTATGTATACAAAACAAAGTGTGAAGTAAAAATAAATAAATAAATTACAATCTAGTGATTAAGTTGCCATAGGTGATCCACAATATGAAGGTTGTGCACTGTCTTTTTACGAAGTTCTTTGTTTTTCTTTCGTTGTGTGCCGTATCTTTCGTCCAATTACGTTTCATATATGGTTGCGGACTATCGCCAATTCGTGAAATTCATTAACCGTGGAAACTTTTATATCATCTTATGCAATATGATGCAATAATACATAGTTTTTCGTAGCGTGTCGACTTGATAAACACGTGCCGGTTGTTGTAAAATTCCCCCCAACGACCTTGGAAGAGTTTGAAAGCTTGTTCAACATCTTTTTCTTAATTCTTGAACTCTTTTTAAACTTCATCTCGTGCAACGAAATATGTTTTCATATTTTTCCATTTACTACACATGAAGCTTCCAGAGCGACGTTGTCAACAAGGGCATCAAACAGACTTGAAGTATGTAGAAGTTGAGGTCGTTTTTTTGTCCCAGAAACACCATAATATGCATGTTAAATCAACAAATCATATAATGCAACAACTTTAGGCATTATAGTTGGTTATTTATGATTACACCTTTTGAATTGTCCGTGTAATGCTTTCGGACATTTTGTTCATTCCCAGTGCATACAACCAATGCTCCCCCATAAGCCCATGTTTCTCTTCGTACAATGAATATATATATATATATATGTTGGATGTCATTAAAATCAGATTTTGATAAATACTTGCCTAACTATAAGATATATATGCATTTAGTGAAGTTGTGTAAGCAATCACATGAGCAATGTTCACCAATTTGCACATACTCGTCAACTGCATCGGGTGATGACCCGTATGCCAATTGCGTATGGCCGACGTGCATTTTATTATAGAACTAATATTCAAAGGACCCATGGCACCGGGTCGTTTTAAGAACATGAAACTTTCAGGAATAGGTTTAACATTGTAATTGGTAATAATGATATCATTGACTAATTTTTTAGAAACTTTAGAACTTACACAATACCTTAACCAAAAATTCCTCTTTTGCTATTTAGGTGGTGTGTTTGCGTCGCCAAAATAATCATCAAAGACGGCGTTCCGCAACCTCCCATTCACGTGGTATTTTTGTCCTCATAACAACAGCTAAACCCTCCGCTTATTAAATTACCCAAAGATTGAAGTTTTCATACGCTTGAAAAAGACACATATACTTGCTCGGATCGTTTTCGAAGTAAGTATGGTAAAAATCATAGTCGAAAATCATATCTGGATCCATGATAAAAGTGAATAAAAAGGTGCTTTTTGAAGGTAAAAGTGCATTGGATTGAAGACATAAGCGTGTTTAGAATGGTAAAAATGAAAGATACTTATAGGATTTAAAGGGGTAAAATTTGAAAACAATATAGGTGCAGCCAATGTTTTAAAAACCGGTTTTTTAGTCGAACCGGCCATGCTTCCATCACCGGTCGAACCGGCCGAACCGCCCAAAAAAAAATCAAAAAAAAAAAAAAAAAAAGTCAAAAAAAGTCAAAACCGGTTGAACCGGAAAAACCGGCCGGTTCGCTACAGTAAACAGGACTTATAAAAAACCGGGATTTAAAAACCGGCCGACCAGCCGGAGGCCGGTCGAACCGGCCGGTCCGGTCCGGTTTTTAAAACATTGGGTGCAGCAGTTGTTTACAGAAGAGGCGACGTTTGTAGTTGAGTTACAGTAAGAACATCATACACTATCATTTTCATACTCAATAAATGAAATAAGAAAGCAACATATCAAAAGAATCTCAACTCTTTGACCATGCACATTAAGATCTCAAATGCCTTTAGAAAGCTTTTGACATATATTAATATATATCTCAAGAGGCTTACATGCTCATCCCAGAAACCATAACATGAAGGTCAATCAAGATTTCTTCCAATAAAGGCATTTAACAATCTCCAACGGCCTTAAGGCGAGAAGGTATACGATTTTGTACATATGATTTGGAAAACCCAAAAATTGTTGGTAGTCAAAATAACTAGCAAGTATTATACTTGTCCAATACCTTCAACTTTCAAGAGGTCTATAACTTCATCCAGCTGAATCTGCCTAAGGTACAAAAAGTGAGATGAGATGGCTCGTGGAGCTTTAGTGTGATGCATGCATGCCATGAGCCCCATCCCCCATATACCGAATATAGCAAATCAAGTGACCGATAATTTGCATACTGGGCATGATGTTTTCATTCCCAACCATTCATCTATGCACTGTGAAAGGTAAGACAGTAAGACTGATTAGTCCAATACTCAAAAAGCAAAATTAAACCTCACAACAATTTATAAGAGCCTACATCTTTGTGAAATCTGTGAAGGCAAGGAAGATGCCGTATGGTTTCACCAATGGCAGGAGTTTCAAGACATATTGCACATTCTTGAAGATTTTCTGCCTGCATGGTGCACCACGAGTAAGTACTACTAGCAATAATATACAGTAGAACCTCTATAAATTAATACTCGATAAATTAACAACCTCGATAAAACTAATAATTTGTCCGGTCCCAACTTGGGACCAGTACAAAATTGGACCCCAATCGATAAAATAATAAGATAATAATTTTTTTGAAATCCCAATGTAAATATATTGGTTCTAACGAAACTATAAATTAATAATTCCCCAAAATATTCCAAAATTCTAAGATTGTCTAGTAAAAAAAGAATCTATAGTCACTTGTTTTTTTATAAACTTCAAATCTATATTGAGTTCATCTTTAAATTTCCCCATTGCACTTAATAGAGTAGGCATTGTGTTCTCTTATTGCAACAAAAAGTTATGAAGAGTTGTTGCCGCTTGCAATGCTTCTTTTCGAGTGACCTGTTCCAAAGCTACCGAATCATCCTCCACTTCATCCTCAACTTCATACATGAACCTCTTTAAATTAATAATTTATTAATTTATCGATATAATAATATCTCGCTAAATTAATAAAATATCACGGTCCCAACATTATTAATTTATAGAGGTTCTACTGTATATACTATTTAAAACACACTGCATGCATAACCCAAAAAAAAAATACCTGAACTGTGGACTCTGGCAAATTATTTATTTGAGCACGAGTTGCACCTCCATGTCGGTGATTATTTTCATCAAGAGCCAACAGCATTTCATAATCATTCCTGATGGTATATGAACAAAGATTAGACTACACCTACAAGGGCGTTTAAACAAATAGTAGACTAAAGGCACAGGCTGAAACAATCAAACGCGGGACTCGAATCTATCTTACTCGTTAAAATCACGTCCGATTCGTAGTAGCTCATTGGGTAATCCCATATTGTTAAAGCCTAGAAAATCATTAGAATAATCCATATCATCAACGGCCTCTAGTGCTTCCAATATTTGCATTCTCTGCAGACACAAAACGGTAAATTGCTGAATTAAAAGTAACAGGGTAACTCAAAAATTAAGCTGGGACAAAAAAACATCCGATAACAAAAACATGATTGTAGAGCAAGAACTAGCTAAAATATACAAACAAATATAGATAAAGGGGGAAAAAGTGAGAGCACGGTTCCATACCACGTCCATGTCCATGTTTGAAGGAAATATTGGACCGCTTGGAATACTTGTAGATGATACTGTACGAGAGCGTCCAGGGAAACGGCCTCTCAATCGAGCTAGCCTTGTGGGGGCAGGAGATTGTGCTCGGGAAACACTTCTATTTGCTGAAGTGTTTCGAGAAGTACTTGATCGTGAGTGCTGATATAAGTTTGACAGTGATGGGCCTCTCTGCGTAACCACGGAAAAGTATTTAGAAAGAAGTATTTACATGAAAATCACAATGCTAGGACAGAAGAAATTGTTCAAGAAAACTTGCAGTTTTTTTTTTTTTTTTTTTTTTTTTTTTTTTTTTTTTTTTTTTTTTTTTTAATTCTAAGTTAGTTATTTGTGCTGAAATTCAAGTAATAACAATATTTATAAATAATTGGAATTTAAGGTTATTGAGGGCGGAGGAACACTGTAACAGTGATTCCTCATTACTATGTAGCATGTCAGGCTGTATTGCAAGATAAAAGAAATATTCAGCTTTAATCATGTGTATATGAAAGTCTAACCAACGTATTTGGGCAATTACATAAATGATGTAATAATATCAGCCTTATAAATATTCTTTGCGAAGCAAAATAAAAACAGAATTAAGGGGGTAACATACAGAAGCAGGACGACCACCAAGACGTGAACTGTGATCTTGCTGTAATGCCATTGACATACAAGGTTGTATCAAATTATTTACCATAATACATAGATAATATGATAGATTAAAGCAGAGAAAAAACCTCGTCATTTCCAAAGATATTTGCGAGTTCCTCATTGTATAACTGCTCTTGTAGTTCTCTAGCCAACATCTCATCTGCTTCTAACTGTAAAGCCCTGACACTCGAATCCTCATTACTAATGGAGTCTGTGTTGGACCCACGGTTTCCAACTTCAGGATATAGCTCATCAATAGCAATAACTGGATCTGAAGTGCCCGCACCACGGCGGTTCTTGTTCCTGGTTGATCTTGAAGTTGAAGGTTCACCAGAAAGGCTAGGAAACAGTCTTTCAGAATCGTCGGAACGTGGCATAGCACATTCACGGCTATTACTCAAAGCAACACCATCCCTCTGTCTTTTTGCCAATTGTGCACGTTCCTTGAATTGACCCAAATTATGTGTACGACGAGACATAGTATCTGATGGAGCAGATACACGTTGGGTAGGGTCTATCTCCAAATCGTCAAAATGATTATAAATAGTACTAGAAATATTTCCATTTCTACGGTCTCTTTGCACCATCCCATTATTCTGTGGGTCAAAAGCAGAGCTTGAGGCAGCCTTGCCTCTTGATATATGTTGCTCGTCATCTACCAATGAGGGATCTACTTTTCTCGTGGTGTTGTGTGTGTTTATCCATCCTTCTGATTCTTTACTAGCATCAGTTGCTTGTATAACAGACCTGTAAGCATACACAAAGTCAAGATTATTGAATTAACACAATATTTACAAAGATATCAATCAACAAAGTCCCATAAACCTCCGAACAAAATATTATGGCAATCTCATTCTCGGAGTTCCAAATATAAAATGCTATATGATTCAATGGAACATCCACGTCGAATCATTATCACCAGCCAACTGAAATCTGAAATATCTAGCAAAAAACTATGCTAAAGACAAGAATGACAGATAGTTAGACAAATTACTCAGTTAGGCAATACCTTCGAGGCAAATGTCTACTTCTTGTGTCCTCTTCAAGAAACGAAGGATGATGAGAAAGTCCTTTCCCTTTAAATCTACGTGAATCTTTAGCTTCGGCAATCAGATCCTTGATATCAACTGTACTCGATGTACCATCCGATGCCATATTTTCCACCCTTTCGATTTCGTGCTTCTCTGCCACCTGTTTAGACTTTGCTATGTTATGAGGTGATATGCATCCGTTTCTCACCAACCTTTTATTTCTATTAACTCTCGGTGGCGTGATTTCTAATGAAGATGCATTGCTTTCAGCTTTATGTTGACCTCCAATTACAACTCCTTTTCCACGGTCAGGTCTAGGACCCAATTTTAATGTATTATTTACTCCAAATGATTTGCTTGGCGGTATCTTTCCAAACACACCGCGCCCATTTTGTTCAGTTAAATCAACGAAACTACTGCCTTCATGACGCACACTCTCAGGACGTACAAACAATCTTCGACCTCCGTTGGAGGCAACAGATTTACCCTTTTCCCTTTGCTCATTTCTCTTTTTTTCATTAAAGCAATCTCTGTCTATCACACGACAGCTACTAGATCCACCACTCCGTCTTCCAGTGCTGCGTCCATCATTATTACGCGCTGTTATAAATCTCTCAGGTGTGTCGGGGACCTCCTCTACTGAATCAATGTCCATATAATCCATAACCTGCATCACCACAAGTATGTGCACGATAACAATCTAATGAGTCACAAATCGATAACAAGCACATTGAAGCTAAAGATTATATGATTTATATCATATAACAATCATAATCTAAAAGTAAATGTCAAAAACAGTAGGATAAGGGATTGTTTATTATGAAATTCTCGTGTCGCCTCATCTGCTATGAAAATAATCAGGTATGTATTTTTAAGTGATTATTATTCTACAATAAACATATAAACACAAAAGCTACTTATTGAAGTCACATAAAAACGAAGTAACCTAATTTTTTTAATCCAAGCACAACTATGTGAAATTTGAAGCCTGATCATGGTATGTAGGGGGTGTTTGGTTCAGCTTATATGTGGCTTATGAGCTTATTTGTTTTTCGGCTTATATTTCATAAGCCCCAATTTTCCGGCTTATTTTAAGACTTGTGGGCTTATATAAGTTTATTACGATATGATAAACTTATATAAGCCCATAAGTCTCAAAATAAGCCAAAAAATTGGGGCTTATGAAATATAAGCCGAAATCAAATAAGATCATAAGCCCACATATAAGCTTAAACAAACACCTAGATAATAAAGCCAAAACACCACCAAATAATATAAGCCTAACTTAAAAGGGAAAAAAGACACTTGATCAAAATATAAAGCCTAACACATCTAATAAAACATCACTATCTAAAAAGTAACAATGCTTAATTTAAAAAACTAATGAAATCGTCTATACATGAATTTGGTAAATGCCCCCAAGAAAGGTAGTAAGCTAAAAATCCCACTTTTGCGGTATGAGTAAATTTAGGAAACGCGCAAAGAAATTTAGGGTGCGTTTAGTTGGGGGAAAACACCATTGTTTTCCACAAAATGCTTTGTGGAAAACAAGGAAAATAGAGAACGCGTTCAAATAAGCGTTTTCCAAGTAATAACTTCGACGTAGCTCCCCGCGTCAACCAAAATGCGGTTGACTTTGAAATTGGAGATCACGGCGGATACGCCTATCGGAGAATTATTTTGTAAAACACAAAATTCCTTATTTCCTAACTTAACAAGGAAAATTACAAAACAAAATTAAGTTGTTTTCCTTGTTTTCCTTGTTTTCCTTTGTAACCCTCAACCCTCCCTCCCCTTTTTTAAAATAGAAAATACAAAAATCAACTAAACGCGTTTTCTTTATTTACAAGTGTTTTGTAGAGATAAATTTCTCTTCCAAATTTTTACAAAACTGGAGATAGAAAACAAAAGAATTTTTTCTCCAACTAAACGCACCCTTAACTTTCGCTCCTACATACGTCAAATATTAACGATTTACTCGTTATCAAAACTGAATTTCCACTCCTTTAGCCCACACCTCACCTTGGCAAATTTACAATTTCTAGTTAAACAACTATATCCATTTACCATATAATTTAATGCACTTTTAATCAAATGATACCCTAATCACAATTATCAGCCTACTAATAATCCTCATAAAATATCAAAAATTTCAAAAATAAAAAAATAAAGGGGAAATTTCACAAGTCAATAACCCTTCACAACTAAAACTAAATCAATCACAATTATATAAATCAAGTACATCAAAATTAAAAAATAAATTAAAAAAAAAATCATTTTTTTAGATCGATCGATAAATGATAATAAAATTAAACAAAAATTGTACCTTTTAATTGCTCTTGAAATGGATTTGATTGTGAAATTGATGCAGATTTAAAATCTAGGGTTTGTGGGATTAATCGGATGGAAGAGATGAGATGGTGCACCAGTCGCGTTTAAGGGCGGTGTGGCACACGCTCCAATGAAATAAGCCGGGATTGTGTTTACGCGCCTAATGGATTTGGGCCGGTTTGAAATGTTTTTGCGTATAGTAGAATTTTTGTTTATTTGTTTATATATATGATACTGTGGTTAGGTTGAGATGGAAATTTGGAATGTGTACGTTGGTGGTCTTGGGTTTCTATTGGGTTTGGGCTTTTTTGTTTATTTTTATAGATTTTGAATATGGCCTTATGAATATGGCCTTAGTTGTGATCGACTTACTATATAATAAACATAAATAATTTACAAACCTACGAAGCACAACAATTCATTAATGCGCTAATGTGTCTGCATTTTGATTGGCTACATATTTATTGCGTACAACACCAAAGCATCACCTTCATTCTTCTAATACACGCATTCAATTCATTCAATTTGCCCCGGTCTAATTTTGTTAACCAATTAATGTTACGCTCCTCCTATCATCAATGTAACCGAATGTCAAACTTCAATTCAAAACCAAATCAATCAATACAATCAAGTGTTCAAAAAAAACAACCAAAAATAACCTACGAATTGGTTTGTATATATTTGATTGAAGCACTAACATCAACCCTAACAACTGGAGATTATCTCTTAATGATCGTTTGAGTAAGTTTTAAGATTTTGCGTTCAACAGAATATGTTTTAAAATGTTATAATACAGGGGTTTCTTTGAGACGTGACACTTTTTAAAATATGTACGAGTCATTATGTATGGGCAAGCAGAATATGTCTTGCTACACAATCTTTGGTCACTTTATAAGTGTAACGGGACACGACTTCAAGTTTTACGATTATTTATTCAAGCACAAATCATTAATGGGACACATTTTGGAAATAAGGTTATCATACCACGATTGGGAATTACTCCATCTAATAAACGCAATGTTGCAAAAATCGTGAATCGGTAGCCGGGAGGTCGACCACCCTGCAGCGAGTAATCGGCCGAGGCGGGATTAATCGGTGATTAATCGGATTGGCATTTTTTGCATGTTTTGGGTATTTCTAGAGACCAAACTAAAGATCGTAACTGATTACAAGCCTACTATGTTTTCAAACCTCAATAAAAGGCTCCAATTCTGATTATGAGGCTCATTGTGCATTATAAGTGAAATAAACGATCCCCAAATTAAGTAGAATGCCTAAATTTTCATTTTTTTAAACCTGACCGATTTGGCCGATTCAGCCGATTTTTGGCCGAATCGGCCGATTTTTGGCCGATTTTTTTGCCTGACCGATTTTTTGGCCGATTTTCACTATTCTACAAGGTACTGGGCCGATTAACGATTAATCGGCCGATTCAGCCGATTTTTGCAACATTGAATAAACGTTTGCCTCTAATGATCGTGAGAAAACAATATCTCATTTCGGTGTCATTCACCATGACAACAAACAAGAGCCAAGGGCAATCGCTTTCAAAAGTCGGATTGTATCTGCCACGTCCTGTTTTCACACATGGACAGCTATATATGGCTATTTCACGTGTCAAAAGCAAAAAAGGTTTGAAAGTTTTTGTTTCATATGCGGATGGTAACCTATCAAAAACTACTATAAATGTGGTATATAAAGAAATTCTTCAATGTCTATGATCAAACAGTCAATATGTAAAACCCAAAAATCTGAAACATGTAAAAAGACCAAAATGCCCTTATAATCTTAAAAAGGTATTAATAAACATATAAAGTACTGAATTAGTCCCAAACTTTCGGGAATGATCAAGATATGAAGCCAAATAATTTTGGTAATTATATTTTAATATTTTGAAAGTATATAAAAATTCAAAATCACACAAATATGTCATGTGGGCCGAATTTTTTCATTATACATGTTATTATTTTTATTAAATCCTTATAAATCAAATAAAACCAAAATAAATCAAGTATAAAGAAGGAAATGATCAAGATTTTGAAACCAATTGATTTGGTCACACCCAAACCGAAATTCCAGCCATTTTCTTGCCCTATACTCGGCTCTATCACTCTTATTTAGCTAACCCTCTTTTAATTATTAAAAACCCTAGCCGAATAAACATAAACACACACTAAAATCCATATCAAACTCATTCGATTTTCTGGAGGTCTTGAACTATTTTTCTGGTGTTAATCATCATTCAAGAACGCTAGGAAAAATAGCCTTGGGGTTTGTAGGTCGCTCGTTTGGTCGCTAAGAATTTTGATTGGTCGTAAATTGCATCCGAGGGTTTTAAAACCTTCACGACTCATCTACAAGTTCAAGCTTTGATTTGGTATTTTTCTTATGTTTATTTCAATATATAAGACTCAGATAAAATGTAGGATTCGAATCATGCAAGGTTTAATGGATCGTTTAAATTATAAAAGTGTAAAACGGGTATAAATTCCAAAACGAGTTATACGATTTTTCTGAGTGATGTGTTTATTTTATTCGAACATTATATGAATCATAAGGCCTGGGAAAAATGTTTGTACGATTTATGGAAGCTTAGATCGATCGTTCTAAATTAAAAGGGTTAAAACATACGTAAATCCTAAAATATATAATACGAATTTTCTGGGTGTGAATCATATTTTATTTGGATTCTATATTATATATATGATCTGGGAAAAATGTTCATTCGAATTATTATAACCTAATATGGCCTTGTCGAAATTCTTGTTCTAATCGGGTTTTAATGAAAACGTGTAAATGGATTAAAAATCTAACGAGCGACCTAGGGTTTTATACTTTGGGTTAGATCTGGAAAAATTAATGATATAATGATGGAATAATGATGGGAAAATGATTTGGGAAATTAGGGTTAGGGTTTGGTGATTTATTTGTGTTACCGTTTGATTTTTAAAAGAGGAAGGGGACGTTTTGTAAATTATGAAACTCGTGGGCTATTTTTGTAATACACTATAGATTAGGACTGATTTGAATAAAATATAACATGGGGTGTTTTACATAAAATATGTAACTTATGGATTTAAAATGTAAATTGTTAATTATATTGTGTCGAATTGTAAATTAAATAGAGGGACTTGTATGTAATTTCTGGAAATTGAAGGTGGTTTCGTATAATACTTAAAATAAGGGGCTTGATGTGTAATTTGGAATAATTGAAGGCTTAATGTGTAAATATGAATATTGTAAGGATTAATTTGTAATTTAATTAATAGTAAGGTTTAATTTGTAATTTATATAACTTAAGGGTTTAACTTGTAAAATGGTTAAAGTTAAAGGATTGGAACTGTAATTATGGGAAACTTATGGATTAAAATGAACGCCTTGTAATACCTGCTAATTCTGGAAACCTGCTAAATATGGAAAGTTTCTATTTTTGGAAAGTTACCTAAAAAGGAAAGTTACTAAAAAATGGAAAGCCGACTAAAATAAGTAATCTGAATTAAACAAGCTAATAATAAGACAGTCCTGAATTCGTGTAGATTCGCTGAAGATGGAGTTGCTTCCGACCTTGATATTTTCTGTTGTGTTTTCATTTGCGGTATAAGGTACAGATATTCTGACCTTCCTTATAAGGTTTCTCATGATCTCTTTCATATTCTGATCCGTTAGTTTTTGAACTGATGCCATTGCTATGATTCCCTTTGCTTGAACCTTCTCTGTTGATCCCATTTGATATGACCTCTGTTATGAACCTATGTTATGAAAACCTTTTTAATTATACAATGGAAATGTTTTGAGAAAAACCAATTTAAAAAGATGTTTATAAATGATGCGAAACTACTTTTATATGAAAGGTTACTAACTTTTGTGAACACTATATTTTGAAGACTAGCTTTATGAAAAACCGTTTTGAAAGACTATTTTTATGAAAACTACTTTAAATGATCGTTTTATGAAAATCATGAATAAAGGATTGTTTAAAATGGACTTTTGATAGAAACTTTTGAAATGAACTTTTGATCTGAACCTTGACTTGATTACTTAATATGAACCTTGATCTGGTAAACTCTGATTTGGACCTTTGGCATTACATCTGATATATCTGTTATGAACCATCTGTTATGAACTCATTTGATATGGACCTTTTGATATGACACTCTGATTTGATATGATATCTGACTCTTAGTTTGATACCCGAGCCAAAATCTGTGACCCTAGGCATGGGGGTTCCATGTCCATGTCTGTGATGCACCACTGGCATAACTCTAGTGTGTTTGAGTGATGTTACACACCGTCCCCTTATCTGTTATCTGATATGCGCATTATATTATTTTGGCCACTATTTGTCTGCGGGGGCGTATGGATGCATCCTAGATCTGATCTGTTTAGTGGATTTAACATGATTGATTTATTTTTGTCTGGTGATTGGTACTGTGTGCTATACATGCCCTTCACATATATCTGGGAGCTAGCTACTCCATTTGAAGAATGAGGACACCCCTCATATTATCTGATTATCTGAGAGGTCTCCCCTCTATATGATTTGAAGATTTATGGTTACGATATGATATGATCTGTTTCTGGGCTCGTGGTGGATTACTATCCCTTTCTCTCTTTCCTCTATACTTATTCATTTACTTATCCCTTAAACCATATTATGACTTTTGTTTCTGTTATTCTACACTATTCTCTATTACTGTTTGTTATCGTTATATCTGTTCACTGAGCTCTCGTAGCTCAGCCGCATTTCTTTTCCTGCGGCAGGTTTTAGTAGGAAGCTGGGAATGAGTGGAGAGGACTTTGGACTTAGAAGACTTGATAGCCCTTCTGGATTAGATATGACTAGATGTTAATTTTTAGAATTAGTATGTATTGGAATTCTCATTTGTAACCTTGTAGTTCCATTATTTCAATTGTAATCTTTGAGAATTCTTGTATTACTATAGATGTATGCTTTGTTATGATCTGATACGAAACCATTGTTGTGATATCTTTACCCTTGTCGGGTTGGGGTGTTACACAATAGGTATGTACAATATACATATTACATGTTTTATGGCATTTTTCTTATTTAGACTTATTATAAATCCCAAACTTCTTTTACTTTTTTAAACTTATTAAGTGTTCACGTAATGGACCTTTTGTTGAAGTGTTAGAATGGTCACTACATACATTTGCTTCTGAAGAAAAACATATTGGAGATCACGATATTTACAAGCATTGTATTTTATACTACCAGTCACTTATAACTTATTATTCCGTTACAAGAAAATTTCATAGCGTTTACGTTCGTTGTTCTTTCTTACTTTATTCACGTACTTACTCTTTTTAATCAAAAACCCTCTAAAATCTCGTAGATTCCACGGGTCTATAAGATAGTATATTATATTTGTCATAAATCAATCTTAGCTATCCATCTATTATCAAAATTAATTAAAAAAAAAAAAAAAAAAAAAAAAAAAAAAAAAAAAAAAAAAAAAAAAATCATTTTCACCTTTTTATAAAACAACATATTTTACAAATGGTAAATCTTCAAGCTACAAAAAATACACCATCGCGACGAGAATTAAATTATCTTTCTATAGATATGCACTTCTCTATACTTTCAACGAACTTTTTTTTTTTCAAAAATTCCGCCCAGAAAAATCACATGTTATTGATTTGTAAAAATTCAATCACATGTGATTTTTCTGGGCGGAAATTTTGAAAAAAAAAATTCGTTGAAAGTATATAGAAGTGCATATCTATAGAAAGATAATTTAATTCTCGTCGCGATGGTATGATTTTTTTGGCGTAACGATTAACGGTTTGCGAGATATTTAATTTTTTTTTAAGGTGAAACTTTATTTTTTTTGTTTTGATCAAAAATATAAATGGTCAGGATTGATTCATTTGATCTATGACAAATATGAGATTTATATTGAACTTTTCTCTATGAAATACAAACATAACGGCTTGGAAATATGTGGTGTTATTAAAAATACATTTCTAATTACCTTTTTTGAATGGAGAATGCTAGGATCATAAATTTTTTACAAAAATTTTTTTATAAAATAATGTGGCATGCAATACTCAGAATTTCATAATCATTGTAACATATTATTGTGTGAAAAACTTTGTGTTAAAATTATGTGATTCTAGCATTTCTTTTTTAAAAGCATACGACTTCTTTCATTTATTGAAAAAAATGGCCACAATTGATCAGGGATAAGTATGTGTCATTAGGAAGAAGTTTAGAACACTTTTAAGAGGCTAAATTATTTCCGTTAAAGAAAGAGTGATGCTATAGCTTACTAAAAAACAGTCATAATTATCATCCTACAAGTATGTAGCTTTCTTTCATTTGTTGAAAAAGATGATCCGCTTTTTGACAGTCCAATCAAAGGACAATAATGTGGCATTAGGAAGAAGTTTGAGAACATTTTTAGGTGTGCGAAGTAATCCACGTGGTTTGAGTATGTATCGCATAGATTCAAATATGTTAAAGCTTTTGTTGAGAAAGTGTTACTTCAGGTTTTTATTCATCAACGCTTGTTCAACTTAAAACCTCTTACATTTTTGTAATACGGTCATAATCTATTGTAAAATCGCCCAGATCGTTAAAACGTGATACTTTATAAACAGATATTTTAATTGGTTTTTCGTGATTGGTCAACACAATTTGTTTTACTTTTAGAGTAGTTTACTGTCACATATGAGTCTTGTGCTCCACTCCAACGTGCCTTTATACGGTGGGTTAAATGGTCGCAAGGCCGTCTATTGGCCCGTGTCATTACCATAAAGAGATCCTTAAACACAAACACAAACACAAAATACATGTAACACCCCAACCCGACGAGGGTAAAGATATCACAATAATGGTTTCATATCAGATCAAACAAAAGCATACACCCATAGTAATACAAGAAATCTCAAAGGTTACAAATGAATTACTGAAACTACAAGGTTACAAATGAGAATTTCCAATAAACACTAATTCTAAAATATAATAACTTCTAATCATCTATAATCCAGAATAGCTATCAAGATCTTCTAAGTCCAAGGTTCTCTCCACTCATAACCCAGCTTCCAAACTAAAACCTGCCGCAGGAAAAGAAATGCGGCTGAGCTACGAGAGCTCGGTGAACAGATATAACGATAACAAAGCAGTAGTAGAGAAAAGTGAAAAGTAAAAGATGTAAAAGTCATGCAGATATAATAAGAGTCAAGGGATGATAATTGGATAAGAATAAAGGAAAGGAAAAAGGTTATAAGGTAAGGAAACAGTAATCCACCACGAGCCCAGAAACAGATCATATCATAATAATGTAACCATATAAGCAATCTAGAGGGGATACCTCTCAAGTAACCAGATAATATGAGGGGTGTCCTCATGTATCAAATGGAGTGATCAGCTACCAGATATGTGAAAGGCGTGTATTGCACACAAGCACCAGTCACCAGACATATAATAAATCAGATAACAGATAATCCACTAAACAGATAACAGATCTAGGATGCATCCATACGCCCCCGCAGATAAAAGAGTGGCCAAATAATATAATGCGCATATCAGATAACAGATAAGGGACGGTGTGGAACATCACTCGACCACACTAGAGTCATGCCATTGGTGCATCAATGACACGGCCATGTTACCTTCATGGCTAGGAAACAGATTTGGCTCGGGTATCAAACTAAGAGTCAGATATTGTAAAACCCAAAAAACTTAACATAACATGAAATGACTAAAATGCCCTCAATTTAAAATTTTAAGAACTTTAGAAAATCATATAAGTAACATAAATTGTATTTAACCTAATGTAAGTTATACTCTAATTTACCTAATCAATTAAACTACCAAATAAAGACATTATCATATAAGTTAAATGTATAAAAGAAAATGTTCCAATCCTAGTTATCCTAGTCGACACATATTGTGTCATAAGTTTTAAAAATTTTCGGCCATGGTACACAAATGGAAGAAGAAATCACAATTTAATTGTAAAGGATATCACCTCCTAAAAAATTAGGCATACCTAATTGTTCCTATCACAAAACTCACGGTATTATTTACCCCCATAATACCGAAAATTCTCCACAAGTCAAAACCCTAAACTATCTCACACAAAAAAAAGTCTCGGCTCTCTTTCTTGCTGCTGTCATTCGATCCACAAAACAACCAAAAAAGGGAGGCTTGATCTTGTCTTAATCTTGTTTCATTCACATCACAAGGTAACCATGTAATACTAATCTTAATCTATACAAACTTATGAACAAAAACCTAATCAATCCATGTCTCTTGTCCTTGTTTTGTCGTGCGTACCACAAGAAGGAGAAAGAAGGAAAAGTCTTGGTGATTCGATCTCGTGGTGCTCTTAACCTTCGTTTAATCTTCAGGGGTATTTTGTATCATCCTTCTTTTGATTCTTAATCTCGTTTCCTTGATGTTATGATCATTTAAAGTGCATATGATGATAAAAAATGTCTAAAAAAATTATAAGATATCACATGAAATAATGAAACCCTAATAATGTTTATGAATTGAGGATGTATATGAATCTGAAAATTAATTGTTATGAACATGTTAAAACATGTAAAGATCGACCTAGGGATGTTTTAATGTCAATTATGATTGCTTTTTATCATGAAATAATCATTGGAATAGAAAAACCCTAAGAGATCACATGAATTAGTGAACCAGTTTACTGACCTGAGAATTTGTCCAACTATAATCGACTGTATAAAAATAATGGTAACGTGTTTTTAGGTGGTTTTTGTTGGTATTTTAGTGTAAAATAGATTGAGTTTAATATGCAAATAAGGGTCGACACTTATTTGGATATTAACGGGACTAACGGGGGTTCCAAGGGGGCGTAGCCCCCTTGGTGGGGGTTCGGGGGCAACGCCCCTGAGAGAAGCAGGGTCCAAGGGGCGTTAGCCCCTGAGAGAAGCAGGGTCCAAGGGGCGTTAGCCCCTGGCAGGGTCCAAGGGTTCGAATACTAAGAACAAGAAACGAAAGTTTCAAGGTAACGATCACAAAAAGGAAGTGTAAAGAAAGCAAAACAGTCCAACGATGGTGGCTGTTGGAAATGTGGAAAAACTGGACATTTCAAGCGTGATTGCCGTATGGGAAAAGGCAAAAACGAGGCTGGTACTAGTGGTGGAGCCAAAGGAGATCCGAAACAAGCAGGTACAATATTAACAATTAATAATAATTCGGATTTGAATTATGTATCCTTAATTTGTGAATCATTCTATGTACAGGATGATGATTTTGCTTGGTGGTATGATTCTGGTGCGACATGTCATGTGTGCAAGGACCGAAGATGGTTCAAGGAACTTGCAACTATTAATGATGGACGTGTTTTAACTATAGGAAATGTCGCAACAGAACCAATACTTGGAATTGGACTAGTAGATTTAACTTTTACTTCTGGAAAAACAATTTCGTTATGTAATGTATTGTATGTGCCCGGTATTCGGAAAAACTTGTTGTCCGGTGTATTATTAAATAATTGTGGGTACAAACAAGTGTTAGAATCCGATAAGTATATCTTGTCGAAACATGGTTCTTTTGTTAAATTCATTAGAATTTGTTTTTTCCACCAAATAAAACATATAAAGTTGATGCTCGTTTCTGCTGCTAATGCTTGGTTCCTGCTGATGGTTCCTGCTGATAGTGCAGCGGTTCCTGCTGCTAGTGCAGCGGTTCCTGCTGCTAGTACAGATTCTGCTGCTAGTGCTGAGTATAACTGTTTTACAGTTATTAGGCCCTAATAACCGCCCCTATAAACCGTCTTATATATTGTCTATTTCGAATAGAGAAAAGATAAGGCTGATCAACCATAATTTTGATCACGGTTTTTTCTACAAACATACAAACATACACAAACTTGAATCAATTAGATTTTATCCGGTCGTTAATTGGTATACACTCCAATTTAATCGATCTGAAAGCGTTCATATTCGTGACTTCTAATTGCTATTAGGATACCACAATTACCCCACAAATACAACAGTTTTTGAGTCTAGAATAAATTCAATGAAAGAGCTTTCTGTAGAAATTAACCTTGTAATTTTTAGAGAACTGGAAGACCACTTTTTGATTTTTAGAAAATTAAGTGTCAAATCGAATTCGTATGTCTGGAAAAATAGTCCGTGTTTTTTATTTATCATTTTCAAACCATGTTGAATTAGAAGGTTTCCTTTGAACTGGGTAATATTTGATATGTCTACTAGTTACTGAAATTTTTTTAGAATTTTATAAATTTTCTAGATGGGTCCGAGAATCAATTACTTTTCGGGTGTTTCATCAGATACGATTCTGGAACACGTTAAGGAAATGGATTTTTCATTCATACCTATACTAGTTAATAAAATCTGGAAAATTTAGGTAAAATACTAGGGACATTGAGTTATCTCTGTGAATTTTTTTGGATTTTATTTCGAAGTTCTAATATGATTCATAAATTATTTAAAACAGGTCCAGTATATATATAATTCTGTTAAAGTGTAAAAGTTATTTAAAAGGTGTTATATGTTTATTTTCCAAAACTAAAGGGTTTAAATTGTTATTTTTCTAATACTAAAGGACTTAACTTGTAAAAAACCTGTAACTTTATAATAATTACACTTTATACCCTAATCTTATAATAATTGCATAATAGTCCTTAAACTTATCATAATTACATAATAAACCCTAAAATTTGTAAACCTACTATAATAACCTTAACTTTATGTAAATAACCTTGTGAACCTTAAACTAATAATACGGTCATCTTTAATCCCTTAAGTTGATAAACGGGAATGTAAATAACTAGTGTTACTAAATATGGAAACCTTCTGAATATAGAAACTTACTAATTCGAGAAACCTGCTAAAAATAGAAACTTGCTATAAATAGAAAGTTACTTAAAATGGAAAGATAACTAAAATTAGTAAATAAGAACCATTTGTAATTCTGTCTTCTACTCCTTTAGGTGTGAAGAAGGAGTGACTTGATTCCTGTCAGTTTTGCTATCCTTGTGATTTGCTTGCTTTTTAATAAGGTACAGATATTCTACCCTTTCTCAGTAAGGGTGTCCTCCTCATGACTTTTGATCTTGATTCACTATAGGATTCCCTAAGCCATTGCTATGTTCCCTTATACTTTGATTCGTTCTTCATGTTTCACTTACATCTTTCTACATTGGTTTGATTATGATCTGAGCCTTCTTATTGAGGCTTTCTTATTTAATCTATGCCTTTGCTATGCTCCCATTGATTTGTGAACCTTGACTTGTGAACCTTGCTATGCTTCCCTTGTTAAATTGAACCTTGCTATGTTTCCTTGATACTTGATATAATTCGTTCATCACCCGGTGACATGAATATTTAAATCCTTGGATACCTTGAAGATTTATTTGATATTATAACTGGATGCGAAAACCTTCTTCTTAAATATATATGAAAATGTTTTGAGAAAAGCTATTTTAAAACGATGTTTTTGAACACGATACGATACTATTTTAAATGGAATTTTACTAACTTGTATGAAAACTACTTTTAAGACTATCTTAATGAAAAACCGTTTTGAAAGGCCATTTTTATGAAAACTGTTTTGAAAGACCATTTTATGAAAACCATTATTAAAAGATTGCTTTAAATGAACTTTTGATAGAAACCTTTTAAATGAACTTTTGCTATGAAACTCTAATTATAAACCTTGGATACGATCCACTTGATTTGAACCTTTGCTATAAACCTTCGCTATGATCTCTTGTCTTGAACCTTGACTTGAACCTTGATATACTTGAAATGGAAACTTGATTTGAGCTTTGATATAAACCTTGATATGATATACTTGAATTGGAAACTTGACCTGAACCACTGGTTATGAAACCTGATACTTGACACTTGATACCTGATACTTGACACTTGATACTTGATACTTGATACTTGACCTTGACCCACAGTTTGAGACTACGAGCCACCCACTAGGCATGAGGGTTTCATGTCCCTGTCATTGATGCACCGATGACTTGACTCTAGGGCAGGAGAGTGATGACATGTCCCGTCCCTGACCTGATTTGATTTGTTACGTAGAGGCAGACTTTGGCCACCTGGGGCGTATGGATGCATCCTAGATTTGACCTGACTTGATTTGTTATATTACCTGTTATACTTGGTGACTGATGGTGTGTGCGATACACGTCTTTCACATCCTGGGAGCTCATGACTCCAACCCCTGGAGGTTATCCCCTCACCCTGTACTTGGTATGCTGAGGTCTCCCCTCCATACACCCTGATATTTGATTTGATTTGATTTGGGCTCGTAGAGGATTTCTGTTTTCCAGCACCTTGTAACCTTTATCTTTCATTACTGTTACCATGTACTTATGCCTTAACTCTGACTGTTTCATATTTCATTTACTGTTCATTATCCTGTATTACTGCTTTGTTATCGTTATATCTGTTCACTGAGCTTTCGTAGCTCAGCCGCATTTCTTTTCCTGTGGCAGGTTTTAGTTTGGAAGCTGGGTATGAGTGGAGAGTATCTTGGACTTATAAGACCTTACTAGCTATTGAAGATGACTAGAAGAATTTATAATTAGACTTAGAAATTATTGTATTATAACCTTGTAGTTTCAGATTTTCCATTGTAACCATTGAAATTCAATTGTATTATTTATGTCATATGCTTGTGTTTGTTCTGATATGAAACCATTATTGTGACATCTCTACCCTTGTCGGGTTGGGGTGTTACAATTTATGGTATCAGAGACCAGGCTACGACTCGTAATACATTTACCCTTGGCCTGTGTAAGTTTGGACCACTAAGTTTCCCATGTAGGCGCTCATAAGACAACTGATGAACTCAAATAAGTACATTTTATTATCATCATTTATCCTATTTATTTGACTTGTTTTATTATATTATATATGAGAATCGATACATTAATGTTTACTTTAGTAATTCTTAGGTAAAAACAAGCATTATGTGAAACTTGGCGATTTTGGACTAATTATGGAGCAAAACAAGCAAGATGTCAAAAGCCTACTAAAATCCAGAAGATCAAGCTCGTTCTACTCCAGATACGCCGCAATATACTTCTAACATACGGCGTATCACTATCAAGATTTCACAAGTTACAATCCAAGACAGCTAAAGTACATGCGCCGCATACAAAGACCAAGATACGCCGCATCTGAAGACGGTGTACGAATATTCCAGAATATATTAATCTTGGACCCCACGCGAAGTTAAGTCAATGCACCGCATCTATCACTCAATGCGCCGCATCGATCCCTCAGGCAGAAACTATAAATACCCCAAGGCCAGACGAATTTCGAGAGCTTAGACATTTAGAGACCGAAGACCATATAACCCTAGAGCAGAATTCAGACGACCAAGCAGCACAAGACACGCCTAAACGAAGATACAAGAGCTGTAAGAAGGTCCTGCATGTATTCAATTCATTAAGTAGTTTTGTTTTATTGTATTAGTACACTTTAATTCATCAGGATTGATGGGCTTGTATCATGTGACTACGGAAGATCATACACTCCCCTTAATATTGCTTTCCCATTAATTAAAGTTTATATGTTGATGTCTTTGGTGACTTTTATTAGTGCATTGATAACCTCTGTGTCTAGCTGAGTCTTGCTTGGGTCGCCATGCCCCTTCCTCGCCTATCTATTCTAGCGTATACGAGACGTGGGCATCACAAATGCCCAATACTCTAGAAAAGTAGGATAGACATAAGTAATCATTAAGGGTTTACTCGCTGATAAGATTAGAGCCAACGAGAAAGGTTTAATTATATACACTTCATATAAAACTAGCAATAAAACAAGTGACAAGCTACTTAATAATCAGGACAGGTCTTCTTATTGTCTCGAGTATCTATCTGTGTACGTGTGTGCTAATCGCTGATTCGTGCTCATTAGTTTAGTTTTCTATTTAATTATAACCAAACCGTGCCAGTCTCTCAGGCTGAAACCCCCTTGCGTTAGATTAGGTTGTATAGCTAACTTAGGATATTAAAATACTGATTAGAATAACTAGATAATACGTTCCACTCTTAGTGATCGACACTCTACTTACCATTATATTCATACTGACCGGGTACACTGCTCGTTAAGTGTGTGTGTTATTGATAAGTCGGCTAAATATAAATTTAAAACTTGAGTAGGCATTAATACTGCTAAACCGCAACGACACACGCGCGCATCAAGTTTTTGGCGCCGTTGCCGGGGAGTGAATTGTTATTATCTGTTAATTTGATTAGTATTTTAATTAGCTTTTTTTTTTTATTTTTTTTAGATTCTAACCACTAACCCTGTTATATATTAGATAGATTGCATTCATTGTATAATTTGCATATTTTCTGTTTTTGTGTGTTTTTGTTTTCTGTAATTTTTGTTTCTTTTTGTTTATTTTTATTTTTGTTTTTTGTTTTTCTATTTTTCTGCATTCTCCTATCGTTGTATTGTGCTGATACATACGATACGGCGCATCTGTTTTCGCAGATACGGCGTATTGCGTTTAATTTTTATAAAATACATCGCGTTTAATAAATTCGAGTACGACGCATCTTTCCCCAAGATACGGCGTATTCTGTTTTTAATAAGAAATTTTTCTAAACCCTAACGCCATACGACGCATCTGTTTTAACAGATACGGCGTATTTTCTATTTAAATTAAAAACAGTTTTTTGAATTATTAAACAAAAGCGACGCATCGATCTTTATCGATACAGCGCATCTACTTAATCAAAAATCTTGTATTTTGAAACATAACGAAAGTACGGCGCATTAGCTTTTGTTAATACGACGCATTTAATTCAATAAATATAGTTGATTTTTGATATTCACTTTGATCGTTCCACTACTCTCGTGCACAAGTTGGTTTATTTTCAGGATAAATGATGGCTTAAGCATCGCTATGGAAGATTACATTCTGAACCTAACCAAGAGATGCTAGCTGGGGTGATCAAACCTTTGATCACTGAAAGGTTGTAGTAAGACGACAAGAGTGGAGGAGAATTCAGTACTGGTAACATTGAGTATCTTAAATTCTTGAAATAAAATTCCCGGTGCCCTCTACAATTATTCACCTAGCCTTAAGGAGAGTTCTCTACGAAACCTCTCTCAAATTATAATTTCAATTTTGTAAGCTTAAAACGATATTTGCTCCTAACCTTGGAGTAAACCATTATCCACTAAACAATATGATTATAATCATTAATAAAACGGATATGCTTATTGTTCTTATCCTGAATTTATTTATATCATATGGTATACCATTTTACCCCAAATTTGATGTATATGGAAATGTGTTGCGGAGGCCAAGGTACGTTCCTTATTTAAATTTCGTTCACTTGCACAACAATACGGTGGATCTTAGTATTCTAAGCGCCGTATCTCTGACTTATTAAAACTTATTGACCAGTCAACGAATTTATATAAATACGGCGCATGACAATCATGCGATACGGCGCATCGCATCTGCCCTATAAATATGAAAGAGATGCGCCAGATTTCCACTTTTTACCCAAATTCACACACAGTAAAAACGCACAACATTCGACTGAATCAAACCCTCTAATTTGAGTTCTTTTCTTGAATCAAACCTTATAATCCGAATTCTTGACCAATCCTAATCGTGATATAAGGTAATAAACTTATTTAATTTTATTTGAATTTAAAAATTAGGGTTTGTGCTATGTCGATTTTGATGGGAAGTTTAGGGGCTTTGATTAGAACTTGGACTAGATGATTTCCCCTATGTTAATTTTTGGATTGATCATTGAATTTGGAACCGAATTGATTTGAATAAAAAATTAGGGTTTGGGAAATTATTTTTGAACTTTGGAGGGAAAATGAAATGTTGGGGTTATAGGAACTTTTAGATTTGATATATGGGTAAAATGGAACTGTGATGTTAAGTGAGAGTTTACGTCACGGGGCCGGATTCTTGGAAAACGTGTCTGACCCCCTTCCTTTTATACTAATACATTGCTAGATGCGGCACATCTAAGTTACTTGATACGGCGTAACAACCTATTTTTAATTTAAATATTTCCACCATTGTTGCGACGTATTACTTAATTTAGATACGACGCATCCTCCATACGCCGTATTATATTGCATACTCCGCATCTCTTTTATGCAACTTAGATACGCCGCATTGATTCCTCAAAGATGCGCCGTATCGACCATATTTCAGAACTGTTCTCTAACCTTAAAATTTATTTCAGATGGCATTACCAGACGTTGAACACATGCATATGTGGCTCCGTTTCGAGACCATGGGACTTACAACTGATACTGAGGCTGATTATGTACGGAGACTTAGGGCGATTTTCTTTAGGAAAATCTTTAGGGTTCCGATTTTGGACTTTGAGGGTGTTGGTGCGATTGATGGAGGGAATGCAGCTGGAGGTCTTCATGATAGGTTAGAGATGGTTGTGAGGGATGAGGATGATGATATTGTGTTCAGGTCGTATGCGTGGGAGAGATTGTTTGGTTGTGATGAGCCTCTGATTAGGGAGCTCATGCTTGAGTTCTTTAGTACAGTTTATTACAGGGAGACTGATATGGAGATTGACACGGCTGATACTCTGGTATTCAGGTTAGGAGGGGTGCATAGGCAGATGTCGATGAGACAGTTTATTTTGGCCATGGGATTACACACCGAGGAGGAGATTGGATCTGCTGGGTTTGATAGGTACTGGGCTGATAGCTTACGGGCAGTGCCAGATAGGATGTTGCTTGGTGATTTCTGGGAGAGGATATCCTCTGGGGGCGATTCCACCACTGCCACCCCATCCTACACATTGATCAGAGAGCCTATGAGGAGATTGTGCCACCGTATGATAGCATTGACCATTGCTGGGAGAGGTCAGTCACCTGAGAAGGTGACCACTCTTGATCTCTTCCTTCTCAGGAGCATGGATGAGGGATTGGTGGTGAACATCCCTCACTTTTTGGCGCATTTCCTTCATAGGGGTGCTTTAGGGAGAGATAGGAGGAGCCAGATGACTGGGGGGCATTTTGTGTCTAGATTGGCCTGACATTTTGGTGTGATCGGTGATGAGATCCCTGCTGGCCTAGAGATTGAGGTGACCAGTTTGCCGGTTATTGGGCAAGATTATTTGGTCAGGTTGGGGATTTGTGAGATGATTATAGGGGGATGCTATTGGGTGGCATTGGGCCCCGTGAGACCTGCAGAGGTTGAACCGGAGCAGGGAGGTCCCCAGGGAACTCCAGCTGCTGCTCCTGTTCAGGAGGAGCCACAGGTACCCCCACCACCAGTTGCACGATCTGTGGGTCAGAGGGTAGAGCTAGTTGAGGGGAAGGTTAGAGCTTTGAGGGGCGTAGTCGACGGTATGAGGGCTGACCTCACTATAGTCAGGAGGGATTTAGGTTGGCTGGTCGGGAGTGTGAGCCAGATTTTGGAGCATCAGGGCACGAGCCATACTCGGCCTGATGGTACTTACGTTAGAGGGATGATCACATACTCCCGGGTCCCTTCACGTAGAGTCAGACCGAGGATGCCAGCACCTCAGGGACTCACTCAGCTGCAGGAGACGACTCCCCTCATCCTTGATCTCATATGATTATAGACATTGTTCCTCATACATTTTTATTCCTCTTGGGATTGTATTGAATTATATTATCGTGTATTTATTTAATGTTTCAGTTTATGTTTCTGATTATGTTTGATGAAGACTGGCATTAAGTTCAGCATGAGTGAACGAGAGAACCCGAGAGGTAAAACCGTGATACGTGCCTGTTTTGCAACAGACTGTTAACAGTCTGTTTGGTAAATACATGCGCCGCATCTAGTGAAACAGATGCGACGCATCCTATCCTTTATTTTATTTTATTTCGTATTTATTCCAGGCTCGATACGGCGTATCTTTTTCCATAAGATACGGCGTATCGACTGACCTGATGATTTACAATTTAAATTTTTAGGTTTTATTTTTACTAACTACTAATGTATTATGCAAATTTGAACATTCTTAACTCAGGTGTGTTAAAGTCTAAATGGTATTTTAGATTCCTGCATTTTTGTGTGGATACATCATCTATGAAGCTTAAACGTTCTCATCCACAAGAAAGTTGATTTTTGCTCTTAAACGAATAATGGAGGATCATACCGAGCAAATCTCAGGGGAGTTTTTCAGTTCTAATTCTTTTATTTTCCAGTGTTTAACCTTTGACACAAACAACGAGGACGTTGTTTAACTTAAGTGGGGGGATGGAGAATTAGAACACTTACTTGTCCTAAACTTTTTCAAAATATGCTTAAAATGCGCTTAATATATCAAAATTTAAAATTTTTTAGCATGTTTTTGTTTAAAGTCTAAATTACATAACCTCACACATAACTCTATTCTTTCAAAAATATTAAAACTTTAGTGTGCTGGTGACTTGTAAACTTTAGAACTTGGCTTGTATACTATTCGAGACCACCATAATAAGTATTATCTATATAATTGGAGTGACTTGTCTAAATTGGTAAATTTCTAGGATTACACCCAAATAACCTTTATATGTTATGTGATATTAACTAACTACACTGGTTAGTTAACCCCCGTATAAACCGTTTGTTACTCTCACTTTTAGAGTAAGATACCCCTAGAAAAACCCTCAGAGCCATTCCTTTCGTTTCTTACACCTTTGTTATAATGTTTCGATACACCCTTACACCTTAGCCTACCCTGTAGATTAAAATACGTGGTTAATTGCTTTAGGCAAAGTGTGTTTCCTTACATTACCTATGTTCGCGTGCGTAATTCATTATCTTTGGTTAGGTCGGGAAATTGCACAATGCAATTGGTATGAAAGTAAATATTGTATAACTTTTAGTTTATTTTTCGTGTGTTTGCTACTTTCACTATTACAGTTATTTCTGAAAGTATGAAGAGTATGGAAAAATTATCCGGAAAAATAGTGATAGAAAAGTTGTGAAATTTTACACATTGATGTAAAAAAAAATAAAAAATAAAAAATAAAAAAATGGAAAAAAAATAGAAAAGAAAAAGAAAATGGAAAAGTTGGAAGTTTGTTTTAACCAACTTATGTAAAGTTTTGTATTAAGTGGGAGATATCACCACTATTTGTTGTATATTATATTTATGGATTGAATGGGAGTTGGCCGTTATGGGAACGCCAACTAAGGTTATTTTTTGATTGAGATCTTGTTGAGTATAATTCGTGTCTACCTAAAGCGTGTGTTTCAAGTGTTAAAGCGTGAGTTATTCAATCATATGAGTCTTATTCATGGGATGGTTGGGAAAGTGATTAACCATACTTAGGATTTTAATTTATCTGTTTTGTTTATTTTTTATTTTACACCAATTTGTATCCCAAATATTATACATACCCTATATCATTCTTTATCCAAACCTTTGATTTATTGAGATTAGGGATTTGAGCAATCTTAAGTATCGTAGTCGTGGATTCGACTATGTATTTATGATTTTGTCGCCCTTTTTGATATAATATTATTGGTGAAGATTACTTGGTCCTATCTTTAGCCTATTCGAGTTAAGGATTTGAGCAATTGCAAGTATCGTGGTCGTGGATTCGATCATGTATTTGTAATTTTGTCGCCTTTTCTGGAATGTGAGATCGATAGAGATTAAAAAGGATGATCAACCCTTAACCAACAAACCCTTTTTACCGCTTTAGACTTGTTTCTCCTTGGCTTTAGTGGGGGAGATGCGTATACTTGCCAAGCCTATGATAGAATATTCGTCACGACTAAGCAACTAAACGATTTAGAATTGTTTTGCATTAAAAATTATTTTGGTTTCTACTTCGTTAAGTGTTTGGTTGTGTGATTATGACAAAACGAATACGTGCTTAAATATAAAAATAAATCCTAACATCTTTTAGGATACATTTTTATTTGATTAATTCTAAGGTTTACTTGGGGACAAGTAAAGTTCAAGTGGGGGGATATTTGATGAACTCAAATAAGTACATTTTATTATCATCATTTATCCTATTTATTTGACTTGTTTTATTATATTATATATGAGAATCGATACATTAATGTTTACTTTAGTAATTCTCAGGTAAAAACAAGCATTATGTGAAACTTGGCGATTTTGGACTAATTATGGAGCAAAACAAGCAAGATGTCAAAAGCCTACTGAAATCCAGAAGATCAAGCTCGTTCTACTCCAGATACGCCGCAATATACTTCTAACATACAGCGTATCACTATCAAGATTTCACAAGTTACAATCCAAGACAGCTAAAGAACATGCGCCGCATACAAAGACCAAGATACGCCGCATCTGAAGACGGTGTACGAATATTCCAGAATATATTAATCTTGGACCCCACGCTTAGTTAAGTCAATGCGCCGCATCTATCACTCAATGCGCCGCATCGATCCCTCAGGCAGAAACTATAAATACCCCAAGGCCAGACGAATTTCGAGAGCTTAGACATTTAGAGACCGAAGACCATATAATCCTAGAGCAGAATTCAGACGACCATGCAGCACAAGGCACACCTAAACGAAGATACCAGAGCTGTAAGAAGGTCCTGCATGTATTCAATTCATTAAGTAGTTTTGTTTTATTGTATTAGTACACTTTAATTCATCAGGATTGATGGGCTTGTGTCATGTGACTACGGAAGATCATGCACTCCCCTTAATATTGCTTTTCCATTAATTAAAGTTTGTATGTTGATGTCTTTGGTGACTTTTATTAGCGCATTGATAACCTCTGTGTCTAGCTGAGTCTTGCTTGGGTCGCTATGCCCCTTCCTCACCTATCTATTCTAGCGTATACGAGACGTGGGCATCACAAATGCCCAATACTCTAGAAAAGTAGGATAGACATAAGTAATCATTAAGGGTTTACTCGCCGATAAGATTAGAGCCAACGAGAGAGGTTTAATTATATACACTTCATATAAAAGTAGCATTAAAACAAGTGACAAGCTACTTAATAATCAGGACAGGTCTTCTTATTGTCTCGAGTATCTATCTGTGTACGTGTGTGCTAATCGCTGATTCGTGCTCATTAGTTTAGTTTTCTATTTAATTATAACCAAACCGTGCCAGTCTCTCAGGCTGAAACCCCCCTTGCGTTAGATTAGGTTGTATAGCTAACTTAGGATATTAAAATACTGATTAGAATAACTAGATAATACGTTTCACTCTTAGTGATCGACACTCTACTTACCATTATATTCATACTGACCGGGTACACGCTCGTTAAGTGTGTGTGTTATTGATAAGTCGGCTAAATATAAATTTAAAACTTGAGTAGGCATTAATATTGCTAAACCGCAATGACACACGCGCGCATCAAGTTTTTGGCGCCGTTGCCGGGGAGTGAATAGTTATTATCTGTTAATTTGATTAGTATTTTAATTAGTTTTTTTTTTTTTTTTTTTTTTTTTTTTTTTTTTTTTAGATTCTAACCACTAACCCTGTTATATATTAGATAGATTGCATTTATTGTATAATTTGCATATTTTCTGTTTTTGTGTGTTTTTGTTTTCTGTAATTTTTGTTTCTTTTTGTTTATTTTTATTTTTGTTTTTTGTTTTTTCTATTTTTCTGCATTCTGCTATCGTTGTATTGTGCTGATACATACGATACGGCGCATCTGTTTTCGCAGATACGGCGTATTGTGTTTAATTTTTATAAAATACATCGCGTTTAATAAATTCGAGTACGACGCATCTTTCCCCAAGATACGGCGTATTCTATTTTTAATAAGAAATTTTTCTAAACCCTAACGCCATACGACGCATCTGTTTTAACAGATACGGCGTATTTTCTATTTAAATTAAAAACAGTTTTTCGAATTATTAAACAAAAGCGACGTATCGATCTTTATCGATACAGCGCATCTACTTAATAAAAAATCTTGTATTTTGAAACATAACGAAAGTACGGCGCATTAGCTTTTGTTAATACGACGCATTTAATTCAATAAATATAGTTGATTTTTGATATTCACTTTGATCGTTCCACTACTCTCGTGCACAAGTTGGTTTATTTTCAGGATAAATGATGGCTTAAGCATCGCTATGGAAGATTACATTTTGAACCTAACCAAGAGATGCTAGCTGGGGTGATCAAACCTTTGATCACTGAAAGGTTGTAGTAAGACGACAAGAGTGGTGGAGAATTCAGTACTGGTAACATTGAGTATCTTAAATTCTTGAAATAAAATTCCCGGTGCCCTCTACAATTATTCACCTAGCCTTAAGGAGAGTTCTCTACGAAACCTCTCTCAAATTATAATCTCAATTTTGTAAGCTTAAAACGATATTTGCTCCTAACCTTGGAGTAAACCATTATCCACTAAACAATAAGATTATAATCATTAATAAAACGGATATGCTTATTGTTCTTATCTTGAATTTATTTATATCATATGGTATACCGTTTTACCCCAAATTTGATGTATATGGAAATGTGTTGCGGAGGCCAAGGTACGTTCCTTATTTAAATTTCGTTCACTTGCACAACAATACGGCGGATCTTAGTATTCTAAGCGCCGTATCTCTGACTTATTAAAACTTATTGACCAGTCAACGAATTTATATAAATACGGCGCATGACAATCATGCGATACGGCGCATCGCATCTGCCCTATAAATATGAAAGAGATGCGCCGGATTTCCACTTTTTACCCAAATTCACACACAGTAAAAACGCACAACATTCGACCGAATCAAACCCTCTAATTTGAGTTCTTTTCTTGAATCAAACCTTCTAATCCGAATTCTTGACCAATCCTAATCGTAATATAAGGTAATAAACTTATTTAATTTTATTTGAATTTAAAAATTAGGGTTTGTGCTATGTCGATTTTGATGGGAAGTTTAGGGGCTTTGATTAGAACTTGGACTAGATGATTTCCCCTATGTTAATTTTTGGATTGATCATTGAATTTGGAACCGAATTGATTTGAATAAAAAATTAGGGTTTGGGAAATTATTTTTGAACTTTGGAGGGAAAATGAAATGTTGGGGTTATAGGAACTTTTAGATTTGATATATGGGTAAAATGGAACTGTGATGTTAAGTGGGAGTTTACGTCACGGGGCCGGATTCTTGGAAAACGTGCCTGACCCCCTTCCTTTTATACTAATACATTGCTAGATGCGGCGCATCTAAGTTATTTGATACGGCGTAACAACCTATTTTTAATTTAAATATTTCCACCATTGTTGCGACGTATTACTTAATTTAGATACGACGCATCCTCCATACGCCGTATTATATTGCATACTCCGCATCTCTTTTATGCAACTTAGATACGCCGCATTGATTCCTCAAAGATGCGCCGTATCGACCATATTTCAGAACTGTTCTCTAACCTTAAAATTTATTTCAGATGGCATTACCAGACGTTGAACACAGGCATATGTGGCTCCGTTTCGAGACCATGGGACTTACACCTGATACTGAGGCTGATTATGTACGGAGACTTAGGGCGATTTTCTTTAGGAAAATCTTTAGGGTTCCGGTTTTGGACTTTGAGGGTGTTGGTGCGATTGATGGAGGGAATGCAGCTGGAGGTCTTCATGATAGGTTAGAGATGGTTGTGAGGGATGAGGATGATGATATTGTGTTCAGGTCGTATGCGTGGGAGAGATTGTTTGGTTGTGATGAGCCTCTGATTAGGGAGCTCATGCTTGAGTTCTTTAGTACAGTTCATTACAGGGAGACTAATATGGAGATTGACACGGCTGATACTCTGGTATTCAGGTTAGGAGGGGTGCATAGGCAGATGTCGATGAGGCAGTTTATTTTGGCCATGGGATTACACACCGAGGAGGAGATTGGATCTGCTGGGTTTGCCAGGTACTGGGCTGATAGCTTACGGGCAGTGCCAGATAGGATGTTGCTTGGTGATTTCTGGGAGAGGATATCCTCTGGGGGCGATTCCACCACTGCCACCCCATCCTACACATTGATCAGAGAGCCTATGAGGAGATTGTGCCACCGTATGATAGCATTGACCATTGCTGGGAGAGGTCAGTCACCTGAGAAGGTGACTACTCTTGATCTCTTCCTTCTCAGGAGCATGGATGAGGGATTGGTGGTGAACATCCCTCACTTTTTGGCGCATTTCCTTCATAGGGGTGCTTTAGGGAGAGATAGGAGGAGCCAGATGAATGGGGGGCATTTTGTGTCTAGATTGGCCCGACATTTTGGTGTGATCGGTGATGAGATCCCTGCTGGCCTAGAGATTGAGGTGACCAGTTTGCCGGTTATTGGGCAGGATTATTTGGTCAGGTTGGGGATTTGTGAGATGATTATGGGGGGATGCTATTGGGTGGCATTGGGCCCCGTGAGACCTGCAGAGGTTGAGCCGGAGCAGGGAGGTCCCCAGGGAGCTCCAGCTGCTGCTCCTGTTCAGGAGGAGCCACAGGTACCCCCACCACCAGTTGCACGATCCGTGGGTCAGAGGGTAGAGCTAGTTGAGGGGGAGGTTAGAGCTTTGAGGGGCGTAGTCGATGGTATGAGGGCTGACCTCACTATAGTCAGGAGGGATTTAGGTTGGCTGGTCGGGAGTGTGAGCCAGATTTTGGAGCATCAGGGCACGAGCCATACTCGGCCTGATGGTACTTACGTTAGAGGGATAATCACATACTCCCGGGTCCCTTCACGTAGAGTCAGACCGAGGATGCCAGCACCTTAGGGACTCACTCAACTGCAGGAGACGACTCCCCTCATCCTTGATCTCATATGATTATAGACATTGTTCCTCATACATTTTTATTCCTCTTGGGATTGTATTGAATTATATTATCGTGTATTTATTTAATGATTCAGTTTATGTTTGATGAAGACTGGCATTAAGTTCAGCATGAGTGAACGAGAGAACCCGAGAGGGAAAACCGTGATACGTGCCTGTTTTGCAACAGACTGTTAACAGTCTGTTTGGTAAATACATGCGCCGCATCTAGTGAAACAGATGCGACGCATCCTATCCTTTATTTTATTTTATTTCGTATTTATTCCAGGCTCGATACGGCGTATCTTTTTCCATAAGATACGGCGTATCGACTGACCTGATGATTTACAATTTAAATTTTTATGTTTTATTTTTACTAACTACTAATGTATTATGCAAGTTTGAATCTTCTTAACTCAGGTGTGTTAAAGTCTAAATGGTATTTTAGATTCCTGCATTTATTTGTGGATACATCATCTATGAAGCTTAAACGTTCTCATCCACAAGAAAGTTGATTTTTGCTCTTATACGAATAATGGAGGATCATACCGAGCAAATCTCAGAGGAGTTTTTCAGTTCTAATTCTTTTATTTTCCAGTTTTTAACCTTTGACACAAACAACGAGGACGTTGTTTAACTTAAGTGGGGGGATGGAGAATTAGAACACTTACTTGTCCTAAACTTTTTCAAAATATGCTTAAAATGCGCTTAATATATCAAAATTTAAAATTTTTTTAGCATGTTTTTGTTTAAAGTCTAAATTACATAACCGCACACATAACTCTATTCTTTCAAAAATATTAAAACTTTAGTGTGCTGGTGACTTGTAAACTTTAGAACTTGGCTTGTATACTATTCGAGACCACCATAATGAGTATTATCTATATAATTGGAGTGACTTGTCTAAATTGGTAAATTTCTAGGATTGCACCCAAATAGCCTTTATATGTTATGTGATATTAACTAACTACACTGGTTAGTTAACCCCCGTATAAACCCTTTGTTACTCTCACTTTTAGAGTAAGATACCCCTAGAAAAACCCTCAGAGCCATTCCTTTCGTTTCTTACACCTTTGTTATAATGTTTCGATACACCCTTACACCTTAGCCTACCCTGTAGATTAAAATCCGTGGTTAATTGCTTTAGGCAAAGTGTGTTTCCTTACATTACCTGTGTTCGCGTGCGTAATTCATTATCTTTGGTTAGGTCGGGAAATTGCACAATGCAATTGGTATGAAAGTAAATATTGTATAACTTTTAGTTTATTTTTCGTGTGTTTGCTACTTTCACTATTACAGTTATTTCTGAAAGTATGAAGAGTATGGAAAAATTATCCGGAAAAATAGTGATAGAAAAGTTGTGAAATTTTACACATTGATGTCAAAAAAAAAAAAAAAAAAAAAAAAAAAAAAAAAAAAAAAAATCAAAAAAAATAAAGAAAAGAAAAAGAAAAAGGAAAAGTTGGAAGTTTGTTTTAACCAACTTATGTAAAGTTTTGTATTAAGTGGGAGATATCACCACTATTTGTTGTATATTATATTTATGGATTGAATGGGAGTTGGCCGTTATGGGAACGCCAACTAAGGTTATTTTTTGATTGAGATCTTGTTGAGTATAATTCGTGTCTACCTAAAGCGTGTGTTTCAAGTGTTAAAGCGTGAGTTATTCAATCATATGAGTCTTATTCATGGGATGGTTGGGAAAGTGATTAACCATACTTAGGATTTTAATTTATCTGTTTTGTTTATTTTTTATTTTACAACAATTTGTATCCCAAATATTATCCATACCCTATATCATTCTTCATCCAAACCTTTGATTTATTGAGATTAGGGATTTGAGCAATCTTAAGTATCGTAGTCGTGGATTCGGCTATGTATTTATGATTTTGTCGCCCTTTTTGATATAATATTATTGGTGAAGATTACTTGGTCCTATCTTTAGCCTATTCGAGTTAAGGATTTGAGCAATTGCAAGTATCGTGGTCGTGGATTCGATCATGTATTTGTAATTTTGTCGCCTTTTCTGGAATGTAAGATCGATAGAGATTAAAAAGGATGATCAACCCTTAACCAACAAACCCTTTTTACCGCTTTAGACTTGTTTCTCCTTGGCTTTAGTGGGGGAGATGCGTATACTTGCCAAGCCTATGATAGAATATTCGTCACGACTAAGCAACTAAACGATTTAGAATTGTTTTGCATTAAAAATTATTTTGGTTTCTACTTCGTTGAGTGTTTGGTTGTGTGATTATGACAAAACGAATACGTGCTTAAATATAAAAATAAATCCTAACATCTTTTAGGATACATTTTTATTTGATTAATTCTAAGGTTTACTTGGGGACAAGTAAAGTTCAAGTGGGGGGATATTTGATGAACTCAAATAAGTACATTTTATTATCATCATTTATCCTATTTATTTGACTTGTTTTATTATATTATATATGAGAATCGATACATTAATGTTTACTTTAGTAATTCTCAGGTAAAAACAAGCATTATGTGAAACTTGGCGATTTTGGACTAATTATGGAGCAAAACAAGCAAGATGTCAAAAGCCTACTGAAATCCAGAAGATCAAGCTCGTTCTACTCCAGATACGCCGCAATATACTTCTAACATACGGCGTATCACTATCAAGATTTCACAAGTTACAATCCAAGACAGCTAAAGTACATGCGCCGCATACAAAGACCAAGATACGCCGCATCTGAAGACGGTGTACGAATATTCCAGAATATATTAATCTTGGACCCCACGCGAAGTTAAGTCAATGCGCCGCATCTATCACTCAATGCGCCGCATCGATCCCTCAGGCAGAAACTATAAATACCCCAAGGCCAGACGAATTTCGAGAGCTTAGACATTTAGAGACCGAAGACCATATAACCCTAGAGCCGAATTCAGACGACCAAGCAGCACAAGACACACTTAAACGAAGATACAAGAGCTGTAAGAAGGTCCTGCATGTATTCAATTTATTAAGTAGTTTTGTTTTATTGTATTAGTACACTTTAATTCATCAGGATTGATGGGCTTATGTCATGTGACTACGGAAAATCATGCACTCCCCTTAATATTGCTTTCCCATTAATTAAATTTTATATGTTGATGTCTTTGGTGACTTTTATTAGTGCATTAATAACCTCTGTGTCTAGCTGAGTCTTGCTTGGGTCGACATGCCCCTTCCTCGCCTATCTATTCTAGCGTATACGAGACGTGGGCATCACAAATGCCCAATACTCTAGAAAAGTAGGATAGACATAAGTAATCATTAAGGGTTTACTCACCGATAAGATTAGAGCCAACGAGAAAGGTTTAATTATATACACTTCATATAAAACTAGCAATAAAACAAGTGACAAGCTACTTAATCATCAGGACATGTCTTCTTATTGTCTCGAGTATCTATCTGTGTACGTGTGTGCTAATCGCTGATTCATGCTCATTAGTTTAGTTTTCTATTTAATTATAACCAAACCGTGCCAGTCTCTCAGGCTGAAACCCCCCTTGCGTTAGATTAGGTTGTATAGCTAACTTAGGATATTAAAATACTGATTAGAATAACTAGATAATACATTCCACTCTTAGTGATCGACACTCAACTTACCATTATATTCATACTGACCGGGTACACTGCTCGTTAAGTGTGTGTGTTATTGATAAGTCGGCTAAATATAAATTTAAAACTTGAGTAGGCATTAATACTGCTAAACCGAAATGACACACGCGCGCATCAACAACCTTTGGAAATTTGCTTTAGGATTTCCCTATAGGAACTTTAAGTTTTGACCAGTGAGGAATGAGTAGACTATAAGGCATTTGTTTAAGTATCATTGCTTCCGCATCACTCTGATTCGTTCCTTGTTTTTGGTTAAAGCCTGTTGAGATCACTTTTAGAGATTGAAAGCTTATGCTATGCACCACCTAAGATTTGAAACCTAAATATATCTTGAAGGCATTAAAAATTGCATAGTAATTGCCTGACACTATTTGATCCTTATCTTCAGATTCCGACTATGACCACTGATCCTTTTGTTAATCATTTTGATGCCTCTTAGGGCATTCTAAGAATCTCCATGGCGAGTAGTTTGGTTTTCCCTCTTGATTATGACATTTGATTTTGTTGACCTCCGAGACTATAGAAGTACTAGGTGGATTAAGATAGGTTGTTTTGCTTACGACTCGAGATAAAGTATGATCATCATGAAGGCATATTTATGTGGTGCTAGTATTATGACGTCTGGCCAACGTGATAATACTTACACCATATAACGTGCCCTCATTGTGGCCATAGGATGTCTTGGGGAGTACCTAAGAAGTTAGAATTTGATCTCCGTTGGTTTATCCGTGATTAGTGAGACTTTAGGTTCATTCTACCTATGCGTATACTCTGCCTTTGTTCATTAGATATCTGGATGAGTTCGGATTCTCGTTTTGCATTCTGTTGACCTCAGTTATAAATCTTGAACTCTTGTTCGTATTTCCATATGAGCTTTCCTCTTTGGAAGAACCTCCCCGGGCGTGAGAATGTTTGTGACGATCTTTTGCGATTTGCTACGACTTCGTCTAACCCTGCGACTTCAAATTTCGAGGACGAAATTTTCTTTTTAAGAGGGGAAGAAGTTGTAAAACCCAAAAAACTTAATATAACATGAAATGACTAAAATGCCCTCAATTTAAAATTTTAAGAACTTTAGAAAATCATATAAGTAACATAAATTGTATTTAACCTAATGTAAGTTATACTCTAATTTACCTAATCAATTAAACTACCAAATAAAGACATTATCCTATAAGTTAAATGTACAAAAGAAAATGTTCCAATCCTAGTTATCCTAGTCGACACATATTGTGTCATAAGTTTTAAAAAATTTCGGCCATGGTACACAAATGGAAGAAGAAATCACAATTTAATTGTAAAGGATATCACCTCCTAAAAAATTAGGCATACCTAATTGTTCCTATCACAAAACTCACGGTATTATTTACCCTCATAATACCGAAAATTCTCCACAAGTCAAAACCCTAAACTATCTCACACAAAAAAAAGTCTCGGCTCTCTTTCTTGCTGCTGTCATTCGATCCACAAAACAACCAAAAAAGGGAGGCTTGATCTTGTCTTAATCTTGTTTCATTCACATCACAAGGTAACCATGTAATACTAATCTTAATCTATTCAAACTTATGAACAAAAACCTAATCAATCCATGTCTCTTGTCCTTGTTTTGTCGTGCGTACCACAAGAAGGAGAAGGAAGGAAAAGTCTTGGTGATTCGATCTCGTGGTGCTCTTAACCTTCGTTTAATCTTTAGGGGTATTTTGTATCATCCTTCTTTTGATTCTTAATCTCGTTTCCTTGATGTTATGATCATTTAAAGTGTATATGATGATAAAAAATGTCTAAAAAAATTATAAGATATCACATGAAATAATGAAACCCTAATAATGTTTATGAATTGAGGATGTATACGAATCTGAAAATTAATTGTTATGAACATGTTAAAACATGTAAAGATCGACCTAGGGATGTTTTAATGTCAATTATGATTGCTTGTTATTATGTTTTAATGTCAATTATGTATATGAGTTATATCTGATATTGAAGTCCCGTCTGTTGCATTTTATGTAGGAGAGGAAATAATGTCAGGTGCTCAGCGTGTACATGTCCCTGCACTTCTGGAAACATGAGCAAAAGCATGTGGGATTGACGTGAACACGATATCAACTTATATTGATGCTTTCAGGTATGAAGTTACTCTTTGTTGTTTTTCATTTCTGTCGTGTACTTAACAACCCTCTTGTCAGCCAAATTTTTATTTGTCAAACAAGTTTTTTTGGATCAGAAATTTAAGATGCTTGCGGGTATAAAAGAGATCAGTGAATGATATGTTCTGTTCCTCAAGTAAAAAATGCATTGTACACGGTTGTTTGTTGTAGGTAGATATGGCAATTTCGTTCCATCTCCTTATGAATTGGTCGATTTAGTTTATGATCTTTATATATAGCTGATGGGTCACACTTATAGGTTTTGTAAACATTTTCTAATGCATTAATTTTTCGTGAAACTAGTGACCAAAATAGTGCTTTTGGCACACAGAAACTTATCGGTTTTGACCAATTACCCAACCTTCCCTTTTCTCTATGCTTAGAGGTTAGGCTATGTGTAAAGGTAAATGGTGTATATGGGGGCAAAATCTGACACGTGTCAGCCCAGTCAGCAAAGGGCTTGAATTGTTTAGGTGTGTAATGGTGGGTGGGGCAAATTTTGACACGTGTCACATTTTTTTTTTAATCAAATAAAGAATTACATTTTTATTTAAAACAATATGTACTCCGTAATGTTTTGTTTACCTGCATTTACATCTTTGATTTTTGTGTTGACCATATATTTTAACTTTTTACTAGTTTATTCTTTATCATATAGTGCCAAATTCAACCAAATGACACCATATACTTCTCTATCCATACCTTTCTTCTCCGGCAATAAGTCTTCTTCATCTTGTGCTCTTCTTCTTCAACAGCTCAAACTCAACAATTAACTCTTCTTCTTCTTCAACAGCAAATATATATATATATATGAAATAAACGGTACTTGATTGTTTAATTCTTGGAACAAGCAAGGGGCAAGGCGCAATTTAAATCACGCCCTTTTGTTTTTTTTTGCAAATTGGCGCCCCTATGTAATTGGGGGGGGGGGGGGGGGGGGGGGGGCGAATTGGGCGCTAAATGGGGAAAAAATGGAGGGGACTAAATTTATGTTGTTGCATCATATCATATTTTCTTTGTCATTGTTCCTTCTTATAACATGTAGTGGATTTTTTGGTCTGTTAGAAGAGATGTACGCGATCGAACCTTAAATTCAAGGCTGGATTAATTACTAAATCAAAATCTGGAATATTAGTGGATGGAAATATTCAACAGTAAACTCAAATGTAAGAGTGCGTTTACTTGGAGAAAAAAAAAATCTTAATTTTCTATTTTTAGTTTTGTATAGAGGAGGGGACTAAATTTTCCACAAACGTATAAAACGCGTTCATGTGACATTGTTTTCTATTTTGAAGAAAAGAATGTGAGTTACAAAGGAAACGAGGAAAACACAAAAAATACGTTTTCTAGTTTCCATTGTTAAGTTAGGAAATGCATGTTTTGTGTTTTGTAGAAAATGTGTTGAGAAAAGTTTAATTTGAATGCAATCTCTATTTTTCTTGTTTTGTACAAAACATTTTGTAGGGTATTTTCTTTCGACTAAAAGCACCCTAAATGTTGCAACATCAACATGGCTTGCAAGGATGCACATTTTGGCATCACAGCTAGGGCTGTAAACGAACCGGACGAACACGAACGGAGCTTTGTTCATGCTCGTTTGTTTAATTTTAACCGGACAAATAAACGGACACGAACGTTTAAACGGACGAATTTTCTTGTTCATGTTCGTTTATTAAGAAATTGAGTTGTTCATGTTCGTTTATGTTTGTTCATCAAGACATTAAATGAACGCTAAACGAAATAAACGATCGAACATAAATGAACATAGACAAATAAACATAAACTTTTTTAAATTATGCATAATATATTATTTTATAAGTGTTGTTTTG